>QEPC01002388.1:18341835-18444869 GCA_003113815.1 Sphenodon punctatus | reverse complement strand
GAAAAGGGATGGTGATTGGGCAGGCTGGCTGCTACTCCAAGCCTCTCCACCCCTGGTGCCTGGAAGTCTGCTCCTCAGCTGACTCCCCCTCCCTGTCACGTTTTGCCTTCCAGTCACACGTTTTTGCCACCCGAACACGATCCGAACTGACCAAACTGTTCGGTCATTTCGACGTTTGGAATTGAGTTTGGTTCGGTCAGTTCGTGTTCAGATTCGGGTTCGGTCGTCTGAACAGGCCAAGTTCAGGCCAAACTCCGAACTTCCAAACCACGTTCGCCCATCCCTAGTTTAAGATCTGGGTGAGTGATTTAGACACACAGAAAGTTCAGGATGGAACAGCAAACATGCAGGAGAAATCCTAGCTTGACAGCAGCCCATGTGAAAGTATCTAGGGACTGTGGCTGATCACATGCTGGACATAAGTTAACAAAAGACTAATGCAATTTTAGGCTGCATTGACCAAAGCAAGCATTGTCTCCAAGTCAGTGGAGTTAATTCCACTCTGTTTAGTACTAGTCAGGTCTCACCTGGAGTAGTGTGTCCATTTTTGGGCACCTCATTTCAAGTAGGACATTGACAAATTGGAACCAGTTCAGAGGAAGGTAACAAAGATGATAAAGGATCTGGAAGGCAATTCTTCTGAGGAAAGGTTGAAGAAAATTTGTATATTTAAGCCTAGCAATGTCAAGATTTAAGGGGAGACACGGTAGCAGTCTTCAAATGGCTAAAGGACTGACTCAAAGGAAGTGGCATGGAACAAATCTTCATTGGTACAGAAGGCAGGACTAGAAATAATGGGTTCAAGTTAAAGGAAGGTAGATTTTGATTCAATATCGGGGGGGGGGGGGAGAACATCATAAAAGTAACAGTTGTTTGACAAAGGAACAAATTTACAAGGGAAGAGGTAGGCTCTCCGTCACTAGAGGAGAGGATGGACAGCCATTTGTCAGGGATGTTATAGCTGTAGTCATCCTACATCCAAGCAGAGGTTTGAACTGGATGACCCTCAGTATCCCTTCCAACTCAAGCATCCTATGTTTCTAAGTACCTCCGCTTTCTCCCACCTTATCTGAACCTGGGCAGAATTACCCATCTTCCCATCAGGACAATATATAGCACAGTGGGGCATCTATGTGGTCGTATCGTCATGCAGTTATTTTAGGCTTCTTAAAGGTCAAGTTCCAAACGTTAGCTGCCTTCTATCTCTGATTATATCTGTGCCACCCCTCCAGGGTAATGAAGGAAATAATCTGATCCTTAAAAAACATGGTGCTTATCTGCAGTTGAGTTTAGTTTTGGTGTTTTCATTGCTGAATGCCTGCTCGTTACAAAACCTCCAGAAAACGGCATCACTTCTCAGCCTTAAACCAACATGATACATTTATTTCTGCGAGCCAAGCACGATATGGACATAGCAGTGGAGTGATAAAGACACAAAAAACTTTCAGCCTTGCCTGGTGCTAATTCATCACTTCGCTAACAGGCCAATGCCAGTCTAACATCTGAGTACCACATGGCTGTAAATTTTTCCAGTACTATTACTTTCAGAAATAAAATTCTTAGCACTGTTAATCCCTGGCACGTACTGAGGGCAGCTAAAGGGCATAAAGGGAGACTGAGCTGAGCAGCGGCGTTATTCATATTCCTTCCTAGTTCATTCTGCTCTATAAAGACATTTGCTTTTCGTCCTAGCTGCTGCTGAAACTAGAATGAAATGCAGGGTCAGCATTTTTAGTTCTGTGACCAGTCTAGCTGCCAGGCACACCAGATTCTGGGTACCCCCAAAATGTATGGAGGTGGTTAGTCCACTATCCGGCGTTGACCCAGTTGGGGAATGCCCTACCGACCCACCCATTTTCCAGTTGCAACTATTACACTCCCTCATCTCTCTCATCTTCTCCCCAAATCCCCTGCTCCTTCACACAATCCTAACTCCCCCACAACCTCTCTCAGCTACCCCTCTAGTCTCTTCTGCTGTGGTCACAGCATTGTGAAATTTTGATCTGACTCCCATTAAGACAGTGGGACCAATTTCATCCTTCATGAATCCTGCACGTACCCACGCGTGCGCACACCAGCATGGGAACTGCACAGGCCATATTGCCGCGCGCACAAATGGGGTTGCACAAGGGATCTGCAGGGCATGGGATCAGCCCCAGAGAAAGGACACAGACAGAGTTTAAACAAATATCTGCAGGGTATTGTATCTGTTGATTTTGCCAATCTACTGAAATGGATAAGGACTACTATTTGAGTCCATCTATCTGTTTCAGATTTGGGTTGGGGTCTTTTTCTTCAGTTGTTCAGAAAGTCATCCATTCAGTTGTCTAGTTACTTCGTTTTGGCAATGGCTGCTTGCACAGTAGCTGAAAATTAAATAACCAAACAAAGGAATAACCCAATATCTGGAAAACCAAATAACTGAAGAGTCAAAAACTGGAGCGGGAGAGGACATATGGAAATATTCATTTCGGTTGTGGATATCATTTGGATATTCTGATGTCTTTCCAAAAATGTTAGCAATATGCACAAATACAAAGCCCAAGGTTCATTTCAGCACTAGATGGAAAATTTCTTTGCCCCCCAAAGCTGAGGGATGGGTCTGTGGGCATCACCCCCATTCCCTCCAATTGTTGTGCTCATGGTTCCCAGCCCTGTGGAGTAACGGTAGCAAGAGAGCTTGAGTTTGTGCTTCAGGTTCATCAACTCCCATTCTTAAAGGGCATCTGGCAAACTTTTAGCTCCTTATTGATAGGATTATTCTGAGGACAGGAAGATTTGAGGAGAGTGGGGAAGGATGTCATGGGAAAAGAAGAGCAAAGGCTTGGGCCATGCTGAAAGGGCACCTGATTTAGTGACTAAGTCCCCACCCCTTGTCATGCCGTTATTGATTAAACGTATCGTAACTAAGCCAAGTACGTGCACTTGAGACCTCGCATCTTCATGAATGTTAGACCCCTTGTCTCTCCCTCTGTTCCCCTTCCTAAGTCTCTCCCCCAGCTCCTGTCTCTCAGATTGTAAGCCCTAGGAGCAGGGACCCTGTCTATTTTATTACTTTGTAAAGTGCCAGGTACACTGCTGGCGCTATATAAATGTTTGTTAATAATAATAATAATAATAGTATGGAATGGAGCTTGCATCTCAGGCTCTTGGTTGTACATAATGGCATTCGCAGACACACTTCCATATCTAGTGCTGCACAGTTAGTGTGCTGGCTGCCATTCCCTCCCTGCCTACCTCAAGCCTCTGGGGTTTTCCTCTTATCCTTTCAATTTCTCCACCTTCAAAATGGGGGCTGTGGCAGAGCCGGCTTTGTCTGGCATAAGTCCTTGCAGAATTGGCGCCCCAGTCACAGTCTCAACTCTGGGGAATCGCTCAAAGTCTTTATTCCCCAAGTCCCTCCACCATACCATATCTCTGTGTACAATGTCCCATTCAGTATTCTCAGTGACGCCGATCCCACAGCCTGTGCATCCCCGTGAGCAAGCTGCGCGCCCACGCATGCTCGTGGTTTGTGCGAGGCACAATGTGCCGCTAATGTGGATGTGCCAGCAGGACCCACAGTCTATGGGATTCAGGCCAATGTCTCTATTTAGTAGGGATGGGACTATCAGCGAATTATCAGTTACCTGTTTTATCGGTATCAGATTAATCCAATATCAGATTTATCGGTATCAGTATATCAATCAATCAATTTTATTGTTAAAAACCAAGAGGTTATAACATTTCATTTCATAACAATATAAAAAGACATTAAAAAACTAAAATCAGGTATAAAAACAATACAAACAGTAATATCTAGTCCATCTGTACCTCCTAAGGGAGTCCAAAATGATATTTTGGAGGTCTACATCGCTGCACCTACACGATGAACAACAATGAATCGTCAACATCACTTCACCTAGGCAGTAGATAACTGCACATCATCTGCTACCGGCCAATTATCCTTAGCCGACTCTTTCCTGAATAATTCCAGCATGAGGCAAAAAAAGGCGTGATTTCTTTATCAGGGCTTGCTAGCAAAAAAGAAATCCGCGCGGTATCAGTATATCGGTTTTTTAACATTGCCAATTTTTCAGATCTTTAACATTGCGGCCATTCAATGTTCAAGTTCCGATAAACCGATATTATCGGTACTATCAGATTAATCTGATATCATTAATTATCGGCATTATCGGATGATTCCAATACCGATAGTCCCATCCCTACTATTTAGTAGTCTGGATCAGGCACCCCCTTTGCACCCCAAGCAGAATCTCTTAGCCCAAACAATACCTTCTGAGCTCACTCCTTCAGCAAGTTCCCTCCAGCAGGCCTGCTTCTCTTGCTGTGTCCCCCACTCCAAGCTTGGCCCAGGCTTTTCTGTTTTGTGCTGGCTACAGTCATGCCCCAGATACAGCTGCACAGCTGCCTTCAATTAGGTGCAATCTTCTCTTCGGTGTAGCTCCGGCAGCCCCGCTAACACCTTCAGAAGTCCTTGCTAGCTGTTTTAAAGGGCCAGTGGCCCACAGGGTCTCTGCCTTGCTACAGGCTTGTCTATCCCAACTTGTTCCCAGGCGGTGAATGGCTTCTGGAAGCTGCTGCCACTTGATACAACTAAGAGCAGCCTCTCACCTTCACACCAGGCCAGATTAGCCTGTGCTAGACAGACACTGAAGTAGAAAAACATCAGGGGTCAAAAGATGCCCATCCTGAACTGGAGGGGTGAAAAGCACACCCAGACCAATGGGACCCAACTAGTTGGGCTTGGACTGCACCAGGAAGACCCACCCACCGGCAACACCATGAGATCACAGCACTCTACAGCCGTGGGAGCCACATCAGGAAAGAGATGAGGAAATGCTTTAACCACACCCTTTTCCTGATATGACCCCCACCCCTACATAGCGCCATGATGCCATGGCACTCCATGGGGAGGGTTGGTGGGGCAGCCACTGTTACAAACAGGCTTGGAAGAGCCTGACTGCATTAGGACTGAGCTCAGGTCAGCTCTGAGGCACTTGGGCCCAGGATATCTAGCCCGAGCAGGGTTTTATCTCAGCCAGACAAGCCCCTTCCCCCTGCTCCGCTCTGCTGCACTTAGAGGAAACATAGGAAAGTAGACACTCTGGCCCGCAAAGCTCTCGAGAAGTGCCAAGCCTTTTTGATCTCATGCATTTCAGTTCCTGAAGAGGAAACACTGCAAGAGGAGCTGAACTCACTTAATGTTGAGCCTATAAATGGCTCCCTAGAGCATTATAAAGTTCATGGGAAAAGACATATAAATCCTGGGATATTCAGGTTCCTGCATGACCCACGCCCTCTTCCAAAAAAACAAAAAAATTTAAATGGGTCTTCACCTTAGTGTCACTGTTCAGCGCCTCATGCCAAAATAACAGATGGGCATAAGAGAAGGAGATACAGAGTTCTGCATGTACCTGGTAGGAACGGCTACTACTGGAGAACGTAAGCAATTCTGAAGACCAGAGGAGACAGTTAGGAAAGTAATTACGCAAGTACCAGATGGAAGAAGGATAAAGAGCCTGGCCTAAATCTCTTTGCAATTATTGGGCTTCTGGTCCTAACTGATTGCAGAAGAGAACACAAGGTAGACAGACCACTCATACTCGTGCTGAAGGTACCTTGCCCTCCAAACTCACCCTGTTTGCCTTTGGCCACTTCCTGCTACTGGAGATCCCCGCCAGCATTTTACTAGGAGGTGGGAGGTGTTTCCAGGACCAGGTGGCATGTTGTGTTCACAGCTCCCCATTACTTCTCTCTCTGCATGTCTCAGGTAGCAACAGTCACCCACCTGGCAAGGGGTGTACAACCAGCCGTACCATGCACCAGAAAGCAGAAGGAGGGATCATGGGGAACATTATTTATTTATTTATTTATCAAATTTCTACCCCGCCCCTCCTAAAACAGCTCCGGGCGGCTACCAGCTACATTAAAGCTGGATCTATCAGTAGGTAGAGGTGGGCAGCCACCGAAGTCGTGGGAGGGCTTTATGGGGCAGGAGGCTGGGGATCACTGGGAGGAACAGGGGCAGAGAGACAGGTCCTCTACCTTAGCATGTGAAGTACACACTCGGATGTTAGGGAGCAAGACTTGTCAGAGCCACCTGACAGGCCAGCCTGACTTTGTCTGTCCCACCATCCTGATTTCCCATTCCAGTGGGCCTTGCCTCCCTTCCTCCTACCCCAGTGACCCTGGCCTCCCCACCACAGTTTCCAGAACATCCTCACACACCTACTGTCTTGACCCCTGCCTTGTGGTCCCAATGCACCCTGTCCTGGTGACCTTACACACACCCGTCTGGCCCACAGACCAGAGGATGCCCACCCTTGGCCTAGAGGGGCAAAATGCCTAAAGCCAACCCGGGGACGGGGGGAACCACACATTAGGAACAGAGCCTAGCAGAAGCCTTAATCTGGCTGGGGCTGGGTCAATATAAAAGCTCAGCATAGAACTTTCCATTAAGACTGCGGGCTCAGGGAGGGTGGAGGGAACTTATGGCCCCGCCCAAAGGGCGGAGTCTGGGTGGGAGGAAATATAGTCTACTCCTACTTCAACCTCCCACACCCCAATATAAAAGTCAATCAACATCCATCCATGAGGACAGGGAAGAGAACGAAGACAAAAAAGCCATGAGCAGGCATCCTCTCATACATACATATATTAAAGGATGCATTAGTCTGCCTTGGGAGTCTGGGTCCATGAATCTAGCATGATTTCCCAGGGCTGATGGTATCACCTGATTGCCTTGCAGACCAAATGCAGTGGAGGGTATTTTTCCCCCCTTCTTTCTATAGGGATATAATCCTTCAGCCATATAGATACACAGAAATAAAGCAAATTTCTCTGTGTTGCTGTTTTGTTTTGTTTTTAAATCAAAAAATGTTTTTTAAAAACCATTTTGAGGTTAAGATGACAATGGAATCCCATTGAGAATGAGGTTCAGAGGAGCCCCCATGCAGAAGGGCTCCTGCTCCAATGAGATGGTTGCCTCCAATACGGCTTTTTTTGATCAGCTGAAAGATGAGAACTCCAGCTGTTTGACTGATGCTCACAAGGATGGGAAAAGCTAACAGCTGTAGAAATCCAGCCCCCCCCCTCCCCCCTGCTGGCCCCACAGCTCGAGCTAACCTTTTACGGTAATCAGCGGTGACAGAGGCTGCCCTATGAAAGCCCGTTTCCCTCTACTATTTGATCACCGAGTTTAGAGGGAGTTGGGGGGGGGGGAGCCATTGCCATTGATGCTCTGTTGTGCTGACATGTCTGCAGCGCACTTCCCGAGGATTTTCCATCATTAGAAGTGCTTGCCGCACTGCAAGCATTTACATGGCACTTTATTTCCTAGGAGTGTCACTCTGATTTCCAACACTGCCTTCTCAAAGAGATCTTGGGTTTGCCTTGCCTCGGAGACGATGTCAATAGCTTTCAAAATCACAGATGGCAAAACTTTCCATCTTAAATACCCGAGATCTGATATCAACGGCAACCTACCTAGTGGCAGGAAACAGCTTACAAACAGCTTGAATTCTTACCTGGCTTGACTGTGTTTAAAACACTTATTTATCTCTATTCTATCCTCTTCCCTCTTGATTCTTCTCCATTGCATGTTAAGCTATTAAACTGGTGGTTCAAGTGCTTTACAATCCCTATCTAGACCACTCTCTCAACAACCCTGTGAGGTACGTCATCGTTGTTCCCATTTTACAGCTGGGGGAATTGCGGCTGAGAGGAGGTGGGGCTGATCCTAAGCCCCTGCACATGCAGCTTACACATGCATGTTTATGTACCCGCACACCTTGCATGTGCCATAGTCCTGGTAGCACGGGTGTGTATGGGATCCATAGGAGGGTTGAACGTGAAGTGCATGTACGTTGTTTTCACAGAATGCAGGGGTTGGAATCGGCCCCAGTGGCTTACCCAAAGCAACCCACTGAGTTCATGGCTGAAATGGAATTTAAACCCAGATCTTCCAGGTTCATACACATTATCTGTTAAACTACATTGGCCTCTTGAGATTGAAATATAATCCCATGGCCCCAGAGAGCAACAAAGACAAGCAACATCTATGCAATATCCCTTGGGATATTTGGGGATTGTGACCCCCATCTCAGATCGTCTGACTCCACTTCTTATTAGACATCGAGCATCTTAACAGATTCCCTTTGCATCACCAGCTCTCATGGCTATTTCTGCTACCTCAGCTCTCCAGTTGTGTGATTCTCAAATGACCCCAACAATCACTGCCCAATTGTTGGCACTGGCCAAGCAGAAGTATAGGTCAGGATTTTAGACCTGACATCTTAGACTGCCATAAAGCAGTGACTTCAAGCAAACCCATCTCTCTACATCCTTCCTTTCCCTCTTGTTACCATGTATTTATGACTGGTTTGGTTTTAAGGTGTGTGGGAGGGTCTATGGGAGGTTGGGGAGTGTTGGGGGATGGGAGTGCCGCAATCTCCCTGTGAGGAGGGGTAGGGGAATCAAGGGTTGCCAGGATCCCTCCCCTCTCCCTGTGAGGGTGGTATGTGCATGGAGGGGGGGGGAAGGGGCTTGTGCCAGGACTCCCTGTGAGGGGGAGGGATAATGGGCTTGCAAGGGGGGAGGGTAGGAGTGTAAATTGGTTTTTAGTCTGTAATTTTTAGATTGTATTGAAGTTTGTGATGGGCTTGGATGGGGTTATTTTGATTCTGTTGTTATTTTCTGTAAACTGTGCTGTGTCTGCTGAGAAGGGCTACATTTTAAATAACAACAATACTTCTAATTTTCAGAGGACTAGTGATTTTGGAAACCAACTTGAGACAGTGTGGAGGGGGGGTGTGTGTCTGATTTTCAGGAGGCAGGTGCTCACCTTTTTCTGAAAATAAATGCTTTAAAACAGGATCTGCATTACTAGATAAGCTTTGAAAAATTAGCCCACGAAGGGGAAATGATGATCCAATGGTGAGTAGGCTAGAGATCCAGGTTTGTTTTCCTACTTTTCCACAGGCTCCTTGCTTAACCTTGGGCAAGTTTCTTTGCCTCTTTGCATCTCCGTTTCCCATCTGTAAAATGTTGCAAGAATTAATGTGTTAAAGCAGGGGTGCTGAACCTCAGGCCCGGGGGCCAAATGTGGCCCTTGGCAAGATTTTATGTGGCCCATTTCCAGTGCTTGGATCTGGTCCCTGGATACAACATCTACCCCCAACCACTGGAAAACTGAGCTCGTGATAATGGAGCAGAGAGGGGCACGCACACAAGGGTAGGGCTCAGATCCATGATCTGGGCCCTCCTTTTCTTGAAAAAACCCATTAAGCACCGCCGCCCCCAACCTGTACACGGCCCTCAGAGCTTGTACTAATATGCAATGTGACCCGCAGGGCAGAAAAGGTTCCCCATCCCTGGGTTAAAGACCATGGCTGTTTTCACATGAGACTCTAATTGCGGGATTGTAATTTGCTCCTGCAAGTTAACTGCATGTGTGAGTACACTATTCCGTGTTTGTCCCATGAATTATGCTTGGAGTGCTTGTGCATTATCAGGCTCCAACATTCTACTTTTACAGTGACGGGTGTTATGTAACCCACATGCTCAAAGGGTGGGATAGCAGGCGTGGAAACCAGCAAACCAGCAGGAGAGAGCATGGTTCGTTCCCGGCTAGTTAATTTCAGCTGGCTTGTTCATTTCTATCTGCCGCTGGTTTGTGGATTTCAACCCTGCTCTGAGGTTAGTTGGGCAGCAGACGCAAGGCAGAACGGGAAGGACAAAAATTGTGCGAAATTTGCTTTCATGAGAATGGTACATCCTGCGATGATGTAAAACACGTAAAGAAAAAAATTGTGGGATACAGGTCACGTGAGAAGGGTGCCCAGAAAATAAATTATTCCATTTTAAGATTGTGGAAACAAGAAAATCACGGGAGGCACCATCTTATGTGAAAACAGACTGTGACGTGCTGAGCTGCTGTAGCAAATGGGACACCAACATAGTTACCTTCCACGTGTGTGTGTGTGTGTGTGTATGCATATATATGCACACCACAGTCTCCTCTTTCAAATCTGATTCAGTATTTATCAGGCATAAACTACCCCAAACTCTCATCTCCTATCTCTGCCTGTCAAATGCCTTTATAATAGGGATGGGCGAACGTGGTTCGGAAGTTCGGAGTTCGGACCGAACTCGAATAATTCGATCGACCGAACCAAACTTCTAAACCGAACCAAATTTCCAAACCGAATTTCTGAAAACAGTTCTGTTTGCCCATCCCTACTTTACAAACAAAAAGGTCTTACACTGCCTCTGGAAGACCCCCAGGCTTGGGCGCAAATGAACCTCTGGGGGAAGGGAGTTCCATAACGTTGGGGCAGCACCCAAGAACGCCACCTTGAGAGCCCTCGTTGTGTGAACAAGACTAACAGCCGGTACTCACAGAGAGGTGCTCTCAGCCAATCGCAGGGGTATGGAAGGACAGACAGTCTCTGACATGCTCCCTGGGACAAAATCAGTCCATATTACCCCCAATTTAGAAATCATATGCAAGCGGGTTTCAAAAAAGGTGCCTCCACCATGGATCATATCTTTCTTCTTGACCAGGTGATCACAAAATACGTTAGAATAGACAAAAGGGCCTTATATTGCTGTTTCATTGACCTCAGAGCAGCTTTTGATTCAATCTGTAGAGACCGCCTTTGGAAAAAATTGGAACCCACCAATACAGATTATAGGCTCCTTTTTTTGGTCATTAGTTTGCATAAGGAGACTTCTCTCTGTATACTTACTTCTAGTCTGGGTCATCTGCAAGGTTTAGTTAGGACGTCTCGTGACATTCGCCAGGGCTGCCTTTTGGCTCCACTACTTTTTAATATCTACATAAATGATATTGTGGATGCCACAAAGGACTTTTCTTTCCATCCGATTAAGGTGGGTACGTTACATTTATCCACTCTCCTCTATGCAGATGAGACTGTACTTCTCTCGTGTACATTGATTGGCTTTCAACGCCTAATTAATAGGTTTGTGTATTATTGTAAGGAAGAATTACTGGAGATTAATTAAACAAAAGTTCTGATATTTGGTAGAGACTCAGTAAAGCACAAGTAGAGTATGAACTCACAGGCCATACAACAGGTTAAAAATTGATAAGTACCTAGGTGTTACTTTCACCCTATCAGCCTCTTGGTTACCCCAGTGTACATATATTAAGCATACTGTCTCTGCCTCCTGCAAGGGGATACTTAGTTTGTATTACTCTCATGGAGAGATATAAATTAAACTCATCCCCCCAGCTATTAAGCTCAACCGGGCTGGACATATTTCAGATGCTTTATGGAGCCCCAGTCTGAGGAACTGGAGGTTAGTCAGAATAAGTTCCTTCGTTCTCCTCGAAACACACCAGCTGTGTTACTGAGTGCTGATTCCTCCCTTTGTCCAATTGCTACCCTGATTAAAATTAGAGTTATTAAGTTCTGGCTTCGGCATACTCTGGGCAATCAGACTATTTTCCCCGTCTTGGCTCTTAGTATAGAGAGGGAGGAGGGGGAGTTATTTAGTATTGCCGATGTAGGTTTGGTGGGGCCACCTCCCCCTGGTGAGAGGAGGGTGGAGGTGGTCAGGTCTCCCCTGGTGGCAGCAGGGGAGGAGTTGGTTGCTGGTGGGACCTTCCCTGTTTTTGTGGGGGAGGTTATAGAGTGGGATATAGGTTAAGCTTAAGGGAATGTGATTGTGGAGGGGTATTGCTTTGTTTTTCATCATGCGTAAATTGTATATTATGTTAGATGCTTGTGACAGTTGTTTTTGGGGTCCCTGCGTGGATAACCCATGACATATGTATATGTATATTCTGTAAGCCGCCTCGAGTCCTACGGGAGATAGGCGGGATATAAATTAAATTGGAATTGGAATTAGTATGACATCTCAGGGAAACTGGGCTAAGAGAGTGGTTGCATTACTTTCTCATTTGGGTTTCTTTAGAAAATATTTGCTCCCACTGGGTTTTTCTGTAGCATTTTCCCAGGTGAAGCGGTGTTTGTTAGATCAAGATAAGCAATCTGAACTTGTCTTGATTCGGAACCAAAAAATAGCGCCACTCTAACGAAGGTTGAGTTTATCTCAAAATTCATCCTATTTCAATTTCCTCAGAGTCTGGAGCTATCACCGTGCATTCACCCTGACAAGACTGGGCCAGTTTCCCTCGGCGGCAACTCAAGGAAAGTTAGTGGGCACCCCGCTTTGACCAAAGATGCTGTAAATTTTGTGTTCAAAGACGGGTGGAAACTCTCACTTCATGTTTGATTGTTCCTTTTATGATGATTTACATCAGGAACTTCTGTGTCCTCTGCTATCGGTGTTGGCATTATCCTCACAACTGGATACTTTTTTGGCCCTATTACAGGGCTGTGACCTGGCACTAACTTTAAAGGTAGCAACATTTCTGGCTACCTTGCTGATAGCCAGATCAGTCATATGTATTGATGCCCCCTCCTCTTAACTAAATGTATTGTTTTATTTAACTGTCTCTTGTGTATATATGTTTGTTATGGCTGAACAATACACTGAATTGATTAAGAAATCATATGGCTAAAGCCAGCGTTTTCTAGTTCTAAATCCAGGTCACAAAGTTTGCTCTTTGGCGGATCTTGGACAGGTTCCAAAATGAGCCTTTGGAAATGGGTTATTCACCTTCCCACTGCAATACTTCCCACTCTGAGATCCTGGAAGCATTTCCAAATCTCATTAAATTAAGGGCACGCAGTTTCCACCCAGCTCTCAAATAATGTCTTCCTTTCAGCTCCCAGTGCATAAGTTCTTCTGCTAACTGCCAAGGTGCTATTGACTCACTCCATTCCCTTGTTGAGAATTAAGTTCTGAGGCCAAAGGATTGAGGATTTAGCAAAGGAACTGGAGTCTTTTTAAATGTCAAGAGTAGACCTGCAATGGGTACTGATAAAAAAAATGGGTAAACCCATTAAATCCACAGTACTTGAACCAAAAATGATGGTTTGGGTTTGTCCTTATGTTATTCCATTTCATTTATTTCAATATTTCAAATACATCATTTTGGAAATATTTCCCCTATTGCACATGCGCAATTACCAAAAATGATGCAAGTGAAATATCAAAATGATCAAAATTGAAAACAAAACAAAACAGATCCTTCAAAAAACCAAGACAAAATACTCCCACCCACCCACCCCAAAAATGAAGATGTGAGTACTCATTTGGGTTGTTGCAGATATTGTTCAGGTATCTGAAGGGCTATTCAAAAATGCAAATGAGAAACCCATGATCCATTTCAGCTCTAGTCAAGAGGAATTATTCAGACACGAGTTTGGACTTCAGTCATCCTAGTGTAGAGAAGCTGTCCTGCATTTGTGTGATTAGAGCTCTCTGTTCTACCGAGTCATTTAATATTTCAGCAGCTTTTATGTTGTTGGGTTTCTTTTTAAATGGCTGCATAGAAAGTAAAAAGAAAACAAAGCTACTCTGGAGTGAAACAAATTTGGTGAACTATGCAAACATTGGCAACGGGGCTCGTGTTAGGCTAGAACGCTCTGGTAGGGAAGAAACATAGTGAGAGAAGGCTCAAAACAAAGCCATGATTAAATGACTCTTGAGAAAAGGACACTTTTCTTGTGCTTCCAGCCTTTCCTATTTATTGTAACTGAACTCGCCTTTAAAAAGGTATGATTCCAATCGACTCCAAGAACTATGGCCAAAAAACAATAAAATGCAGGAGTTTGATCCCCAATTGCCAAGATTACGCAATGCTGAAATATACTCCAACCTCTTGGGTTAATCATAACAATCCCCGGGATTCTGCTAGGTCACTTAAAACTGCCGGATCATTCACAACCTTTTCCAAGCACAGAATCGGTTAGTGTCTTACAATAGCACCCAGCATTTGCCGAGTTGGATCGCAGCAAATCATCATCATCATAATTAATAAATAAATAATAAATCATTAATAATAATAATTCAAATTTATATCCTACCCTTCCCATTAAGGCTTTGGATGGCTTATAACAAATAGAAACATCTAAGAAATGCCCTTAAAAGCCATGCCAAAGCCTCTCCAAAAAACCCACTCCACCCAATCCGATGGCACATTTCAGTATCAATAAACTCACAAACTGTTGAAAAGCCTCAAGAGAACATTGAAAACAAAGCAAAACGGGAGGACTGCCCAGATGTAACAATAGTGATCCCATAGAGACACTAACCTATGCACTTCTGTGAGGTCCGTCCACTGAGCACAGCTTGATGGTGGGGCTGAACGACCCCATTATCAACCATACCAAACACTGTAAAGGTGATTATATGAGAAATGGGGTCTGTTAATCTGAACAGTGGACTGAGAACACTTCATGAACGCTATTTTCAATGCACTTGCTACCCTAAAGATAGAGCGATTGTTGTATTTGTCCAAAATGTAAGAGATGCAGGCAAAGTAGTTCAGATGATCTCTTTTCTTGGGTTAACTTTGTTCGGGAGTGCCAGGACCCAACCTTGAATCACCACCACCCCCTCACACTCACACCCACACCCTCTCTTCGGGGGGTCAGCAGCAGCTAGTCCTCTTGCGCCATCACCTCAACCTACCTCAGGCCCAGTCACTCCCCTCAAGAGACTTCCCTGCCCTACCCACCCCCTGCCTCCTGTCAATCTCCAGCCCTGTCATGCCCTCCCCATCTTCCTGATTGGCTGCCAGTCAGCATACAAGGCTTGCTAGTAGCACCAGAAAGGTAGGTGGAACAACCTACTCTCACTTCTGGTTCTTGGCCCCCTGATTGTGCACTTGTAGTAACACTTCCTGTCTCCCCTCCACCCTTGTCCACCCTTGTCCAGGCCTTGTTCCTGTCTCCTTGTTCCCCCCTCTGGCCTTTGCTCCTCCATTTTAGTCCCTGGTCCTGATCCTGAGTCTACTGTAGTCTACTACTACTACTTATAATTTCTACAGTGCTACTAGGTGTACACAGCTCTTTACTCTCACAAATTTTCAGAGACAGGTCCCTGCCCAGTGGGCTTACAATCTAAGATGGATAAGTGTGAGGGGAACATAGGGAAAGACAGACACACACATATTCCCATTTTACAGATGAGGAACCAAGGCCGAGACTTGCCCAAGGTCCAAGTCCAACACTTTATCCACTACACCACACTGACACTCAGTACTAGCGCCAATCCTGACCCTGTGCCCCAAACCCCACGTTTGCACGCAGCCTGAATTCCCTTCCACCCCGTCATCCTTGCAGTGAGATTGTTCAAGTTTTGTTGCACACATTTGTGATTAACTTTTGTCTTGAAGAAACCTCCAACATTGAAAGCCGCAATAAAATAACAAGGGTTGGTGACGTTGAAGTACAAGGATGGCATAGGGAAAGCCATTTTGCTTTTGCATGGAAGATCATTTTATTCTACCTAAATAAATTTAGTCGTTCAAGCTTGTTTTTTGCCGACCTTGATCTGAGCCTTTGCTTTGTCTTACCTCCAGGGGTACCACTTGCATCAGGATGGCAAAGTTGGTGAGGTGGTTACACAAACACACGGAGTAGTTCACGTCCCCGCTTTCACGCACGCAACCTTCATTGGACCAAACGCCAGTCCCGTTGCTGCAAAGCACACAAGAAATTAACTCTCCTGGTCTCTGCTAGACACTTGCTCTCATTAAATCCAAGAGATATAACTTATTTAAAGCCAATCCTTTTACAACTCCTAAGCTACCCAAAGTTAAGCAGACATCTCTCAGTGCAGATACTTTCCTTTCAGAAGTTATTTGGGAAAGCTGGAGAAAGTCAACGGGATTGGTAATAAATATGCAGGCTGGGTTGTCGTTTGAGTTGCACTTCTGAAAGATCTTTTTAAATGAGAAAGACACAATCCTCCAGAGCTGTCAGAAGGAAGAACCGAGAAGCTTTTCAGCATAATTCTCAATCATTTAAATTGCCCCGAAAGAAACCATACATGGAAGAAAAGAACAGACTGATTTGTATGTTAACTGTTCTCGGAGCTTTGCAATTCATGTGCCGACAAGCAAAGAGATCACTCTTTGAGAATGCCTAGTAAACAGCATTCAAATTACTCAGAACTCTAATTACATTTGTGTCTGATTTCATCATATATAGTGTAGTAGTGGGGCTATCTTAAGTTCCTGCAGAGTGCATAGTACCATCATGATTTAGGAGTCAAATTAAAGTGGCTAATGGTGAGCCCATTTGTGTGGGCTGAGCGCTTGCAGTTGGACAGACAGGAAGATGTTAACCATCAGTCATAACAGCCTAAGCAGCAGCTCAGTAAGAGCTGCCACTAGACAGAGGTGGGACCAGAAAGTTTGCCTCAGTTGGACCCCCAAGTTGGAGGAGGCCAGGAAACTGGTCATTTGTCCAAGGTCCTGCCTTACTCAGAGTTTCCCTGGAAAAGGCTTGCAAGTGTGCCAAGTCAATGGGTGATTAAACAAGTAGTGGGATTTATTAATTTTTTCTACATTTTGGGTAGCTCTTTGACTACCTGAACACTATCCACAACCATTTCAAGGGGCGTTGTTTTTCGGTGTGGTTATTTCAGTATTTTAGCCATTTTGGTATTTAGGTCACATCATGTTTGACAATTCAGCATGAACAATAGTTAAGATATTGCCAGAATGATGTAACAAAAATGCCAAAATATGCCAACCAAGAAAACAAAAACAAAAAAATACCAAGAAACCTAACAGATACCTGATGGAGAGGAAAATGACTATCAATTTACCCAAACCACCAAGTTCAGTTTGGATTATGCAGGTTTGACAGGCTAACTCATTTTTTGGGTATTTGTTTCAGCTATAATTATGGGGCTGGGAGCCTTGGGCGGGGCTCACCTGAAGGGTCAAGTCTGGATGCTTATAAGTGGTCGACCCCTTAAGGTAGCCTAAATGGACTTACCTATGACCCAAGGGCTGGGGATCCTAAAGAAATACCTTCAACTTGAGAAGGATGGCACTCTGGAAGAGTTCTGTTAGATGGTTTGTCTACTGGTCTATGACTATGCACCACTGATAAAGAGGACTTTATGATTGGCTGTGATCCTGCGGGGACTTACACCCCAAACTGGGTCAATTCTTTAACAAGTGGTCATCATTAGAAAATCAAGAACCGAGACACTTCGATTTTTTTCATACTCTTAAAACAGGAAAGAAGTGTGGTATCTGAGATAAGTAAAATATTAACTAATGATTAATACTGGGATTTTAGTGATTTTTTAATTTTATTTATTTTTATTTATTTAATTATATTTATATGCCGCCCCCCATGCCTACGGCATCTCGGGGCAGCTTCCAACATAATAAAAACAATTTTTAAACTTTTTTTTTTTTTAAATGATGACAAGAGGTGTCAAGAAAAGGGAATTTCCCTTTTTCCCAACTGGTATTCTTCTGCCACTTCCAAATTTGCTCTCATCTCCAAATAGGATAAAAACGTCAACATATCAAACTTTTTCTTTTTTTTTTGCAATCATCACTTAAAACCTTGAAGAGTTTCAGTTCCACAGTGTCAAAGTGAACTCTAGCATTTGAAAAATATTTTTGAAGTACCAATGTCAATTCAAACAAAAAAAATTCTGCTTTGAAAAATTCTTCCAGATGCAGAATTGATATCTTACTCCCCAACCAAGAAAAAAAAAAAAAAAACTTTTCAAAATGTTGATTTAAGCTGAAGTTTCTATTTCAGTTTTCAAATTCAATCAAAGGGTATTTTTAGACACGTGCCTCTCCACCCATCATTCATGTTGCAGGGCTGCACAGGGCGTCAATGTGGCCCTGAAGCATGCATGAGAGGGGGGGATAATGGGGTGGAGGCACTTGTCTACAAACAGTCCAAATCTGCATTTTCCCAACCAACTCAAATGGGTACCAATGCAAATCACAGAAAACCATCTCACATTGTATATCTATAAGCCTGGAATCATGAAGGGTGATGGTGCCTTAGGAAAATGGTTTTCAAGCAGGATGCCAGTTGTGCCTCAGCAAGTTGTCAAATATGTCCTGAAATTTTTGGTAACTACAGTTGCTCAGTGAACCATGGATCTTTAAGGCCGAGCCAGAACTGTTACAGGATAGTAAATCAAACAATATATAATATTATAGGCCTAATGGATAATTTAACAGTCAAATTAATATCCACTTCATTTTGTCTTAGGTTACGTGCAAGAAGGGCTTTTGGTATGGCTACTCAGTTTAAACATATGGTTGTGTGGTGTTTCGACGGAAACATGGATGTGCCAGGAAAGCTAGGAACCTCTGTTCTAAGTTTTAAATGGTTGCTCCACCCTTGCTCTAGGTGAGTAATCAATGTCATATTGATTTCAGTGGCACTCCCAAAGTAGCAAAGTATTGTTCCGCATCTGAACGGGATGGCAGTACCAAGTCTGAGAGTATTCATCCAACGACTTGTGGCCAAAATCAGTACATAATTATCTATGTATCTTGCCCTATCACTGTGGTTTCCAAACACATCTTTGACTCTTCATCCTGACTTCTTCCTTACATGACAGCAGAATCTGAAAGTGCTTCTCTGTAATGAGAGGATGTACTTCTAGAGAATGTATACGTAGGGATGAGGACCCTGCAGCATCAACCAGCAGGAACTGGACTGGGGACATCTGGATCATAACAAATGAGCTTCTACCATCTTTGCTTTGCTTTACCTTCAGTGCCACTGAAATCAATATGATTACTCATCTAGAGTAAGGTAGAGCAACCATTTTCCACTTAGAACTAAGAGAGCAGACTAATGAACTTCTGTGAGGCCCAGCATCACCAACAGAGGGAGACAGCATAACCTCTTTGTGGCTTATACAGGTGACAACATGCAAAAACGCCTGTATCAATTAGGGAGGAATTTACTGAGGGTGAGTGTATCTGGGGACAGAAACGGGTCTCAGGTATATCACCCAATTAATCATCAATATATATGTTTTTAATGGTCAATAGGTGTACAAACAACCCACTCCTAGGACACTTATCTCTTTGGGTGTTTTTATACCTACAGGGACCCTGCTGGAGTCCGGAGCTGTTTCAGGGACCCACCCCCATGGCCAACTGTTACCAACCCCTCCTGGGTCTGCAACAGACAGACCAGTGGTGTCCCCGGACTGCAGTCTGCCAGCGTGGCAGACCACACACACACACACCAGTACCATAGAGCTGCAGGCACTCATCCGATGGGCTAGACTGGCACCCGCAACTCCATAATGCTGAACGGGGCAATGGATGGACACACATGAAGCTGCACAAGAGACATGCAGCAGCACCATGTTCTGCTGTTGCCCTGAATTTAGCCAGCCCACTTAACGTGCGTGTTCCTGGACTTTCCGGAGCATCACTGGCTTGGCTGCCCCAGACCAGCCAAAGCCTCTTCCACATTTCACATCTGGTGGGTGCCCTGGGCATCCATGGTCACCCCCAGAGCTACCGTCCATCTCTTTATTTAGAGCTGAAGTCCTTTTGTTCTCACGAGATATCTTGTGAACTTTCAGGCTGGGGCCTGAGAATTCGTCGAGTTCTCGGCCACAATATGAGATCTCGCAAGGTAACTCACCCCCCCAAAAGTCAATTTGCATGTATAAAATGGCTGCCAGGGCTGTTCTGCACATGCACAGCCCTGTTCCAAAATGGTGCCAGCAGTGTTGGCACCATTTTGGAAAACGGCAGCCATTCTGTGCATGCAGTACGCCATTTGCACATGCACAGACCGACTGCCCTTTTCTAAAATGGTACCAGCGCCATTTTGGAACATGATTTTGCATGCATAAAATGCCCCCAGCAGCCATTTTGCATATGCAGTGTTGTTGGGTTTGTTGTTTTTTTTAAATTGCCTCCTCCTCGCAGCCTCCATTCCCCTGTAGCAAAGCGGAGCAGTGAGAGATCCAGTGGCGGGAACAGCCAGGAGAGTACATGATGGGAAAAGGGGAGGAGGGAGGGCTGTAAAAGGCCCTTTTTTGTTGTTTTTCAAGTGCAGGGAGAGGGGTGGCTCTCTGGAGATTCTCGCTCTTCTTGGCAAGAATCCAAGAAGTTTCTCGGCTCATTCTCGTTTGCAAGAACGAACCGATAACCCTGATTCTTGTTAAGGAAAGCAAGCATCCGAGAAGCAAGTTTCAGCCCTAGTTGTGAAACACCATCTATGGCTAGAACCTTGATTATGTGGTTAGGACCAACTTGACAGTTGGTGGTTTGTGAGGTACACAAGAACACAACCCCATGCTGAGCAACCCAGTGGCTGCTTGACATTGGTTTCCTTGCCTCACAGTCCCCTTCAGACAACACCCCACCCTCACCACAGGGGAAGTGGGCAAGGACCATGCCCCCTTTGCTAACACCTCCCCCATCTTCACCACTGCTGAGAGAATGGAATGAATAATCCCTTTAAATAAGTTTAAATTTTAGGCTGCTGACTGAGGGCCATTAACGTTGATGGGATGATGCCAATTTGCATCAGCTGAGTCGTCATCCCTGTGTTGTTACAATAACACAAACACCAAACAATACCTTTTCTTGGACCAATCTCACACTGCAGAGAGTGCCCTATGGTCAGGAACCGTGCTTACTGTATCTCCCCCATTGCTGCCAACAGAGAAAACACAATGAACATAGGTTCCTTCCTGAGGTAAACGAACCCCCTCTGTTTAGAAGAAGTGGTTTCTCTTGTAGTTTTTCAACCTCAGGGAAGAAGTCATGGGGCTGGGCCCTCACAGAGCATGCCTTGGGAATGCTACCCTGAAGCATATTGACTAGCCTGAGTAAAACATGTTTCCAATTAACTTTAATTGGTGAGTAACCGTACGAGCTGGCAACAGCAGGCTGCTGGGACTGCTCAGCGCAGTCGCAATAAAACTTCAATAAAACTATTAGGCTGATCTCGCCTGTATGCGAGTTGGAAAGGAGGCACTACAAAACCATATATGTGCCAACACATGCTTGCTCTGTTGTAGCTTGTACCATTAATCCCTGCTCCAGTCCCAGATTGTTTTGCATGTAATTCACCCTCAACAGCATGAACGGGACTCATACATGCAAGGAACACTGCTTGTTGCTACCCGAAAGGAGCAGCCAAAAATTGCTATTTGCTGATATTTGCTCTTTACCCAATGATATCGATTTACTTTTGTGATGAAGTTAGCAAATCCCCTCAGCAGGCAAGGCAGGAATAAAAAAAACTTGGGCTAATGAACTTTAAAAAGCCTTGCCACACCTGTGAGGGAGGGCCAAGCTGGCAGGGGAAGTTTAAAAGGAAAGAAATCTCATTAAACAAGGGAAGAGGAGATGAGGTAGGACTGAGGAAGGCGAAGAAGGAGGAAAGTCTCCAAGGGCAGGTAGGGAATCTGCTCCACCATGTTGCAGTAAACCCAATGATGGAGTATAAGTAAGCACCAAGATGGCGGTGACGAAGGAATGTCAGTCTCTAAAAGGACAGTAAGGACTGTACCCCAGCCCTGCAAGGCGCATAGCTATAATAGGTGCAGCCACACCAGGGTCCACATGACTGGGGGAGGGGCCACGTGCATGTAGAATACACCAGGGTGGAGTGACCCAGCAAGGGGCCCATTCCCACCTAGCTACACCCCTCTGATATTAGCCTGGGGCCATATTGGTCTACAAGAATGACTGTTTGGATGCAGGGGAAAGCTACGGAGGGAAAAGTGGGAATGCTTATCTGTACTCAGGGATGAATTCCTGCCCTGCAACCCAGAGTCTGGGAAAGGCCTAAAAGGAAAAATGAGAATCTGAGCACATAGCGGATAACCCACCACATAAATCTGCAAGAAGAAATTATTGTGGGTACAGGCCAAAGTTCATATTTTCTAGGGATGGGACACTGGGGGAGAATACCGGATACCGGATTTATCAGTATCGGATCTCTCCAGTATCGGATTTACTGGTATCGTCATACCAGATTTTTAACACTGGTCGCTTTACCGGGTTTTTTTTTACATTGCAGCCATTTACTTCAATGGCCACGATATTAAAAAAACCCGGTAAAGCAGCCAATGTTAAAAATCCGGTATGCCGATACCGGTGATTATCGAATTAATCCAATATACCTGATTATCGGGTGTATCGGATTTATCCGATACCAATATTCCCACCCCTAATGTTTTCCATGGATTATTTTGCTACATAAATGTTTACATACAGGGCACAGAATAGGCCTGATTATGACTTTATTTAACACCAGAGTAAATCCAATTTAACTCCTCTGAAGACCTGCTAATTTACACCATCCATATTTGGGACCAAGGGAATTCATATATGTGTTAAACCAGTGTAAGAGCCAAGGCTGGTTTTAAAGTTTCCAAGAGTAGCATTTTCTGTCAGAAAATGCTGATACATCAGTCATGTAAGAACATGTCATTTCTGATGGGGGGGGATTCTAGTCCAGAAAAATAAATCCTTCCCTGAGCTGCTGGAAGACACCAAGTCACTTTGGAAAAAAAGGGCATAGCTATATAAGTGCAGCAGGTGCAGGTGCAGCTGCCCCAGGGCCCACGAAACTGGGGGCGGGGGGAGGCACATTCATGTTGAGTGCATATGTACACTAGAGTGGAGTGCCCCTACTGGGGACACATTCCATCTTCTGCACCAACACCCATTCCCACCTATCTACGCCCCTGATGGGACACGTAGTTTCCCAAGCAACAAATCCTGTAAGAGAAAATATGGAAAATTGCATTTCCCAGGATGCACACAGTGAATCCGTTCTGCAAGAGCTACTATGCACCACGATGAATTATCCCGCGTAGAGCTTACTCTATAGTGAATAGCATTTCCCATGCTACTCCTCAGGGGAGCAGGGTGAATGATTACTTTTGATCAACCAAGAATCATCAAGTGATTCAAATTAACATTTTCAGCCATCAACATTTTTTAATTTGGGATCTAAATTTCAACATTCTGAAAACGTTACGGTTTTGGAATGAAAATCAATCCCCAAATGCCAGAATGTTTGCATGGGAACTATGCCTTGGCACCAGCTGTAATGAGCATGATCAAGATCCTTCTCCATATGTTGCTGGTTTTCATCCAAAAATTTTCAGCCTCTCAACAGTCTCCTCTCACCAGACATAAATGGGTAGAAGGTGATCCCAGGATTCAGAGTAACAAAAGACATGTACCCTGTTTTATGTTAATGTCCATGACTTCATCACTTTACCAGTTCCCAGGATTAGAAGAAAACATTCATAAAAGGTTATATATTTCATGTTGGCCACCAGAGCACACCATGCCATCACACCAGGGACCCAACAGTACCCTCCTAATATCAAAGCATAAGCCTTTACAGCCAACGCCCCATAGCAACTGTACCAGACTTATTTATAACCGCTATGGATTGGAACAGACCAGGATTCTCAATGCTCTAAAGGTGTCACAGTTTCCATAAGCAACACATAGGGTAAATAGTTTAAATACATCGAAGCAATGTAGTTCTAATTACACCACATACCTGTAGTCTAGAAATGCACAGTAAATGTAAACTTTGTTGCTTTTATTCAGCGCTTGTTTGTACTGTTTCACAGTCTGGAAGAAAGAAAATACACATATTGAAGAAAGGAAATCAAAGTAGGTGTGAACATGAAAGAGGCAACGTTCTGCCCTCTGTGAAACCAGAATCAATACCTGAATAACTTCATGTTTACATTAGTGAAATTGAAAGCAGAATATCACCAGAAATATCTCTCTCATTGTGAGGTACATTCAGACTGTGCTCCCATCTGTGGTGGCGGCAGAGGGAGGGACCAGGGAAGACGCGGCAATGTGGAGGATCCAGCTGACAGGAAAAGAGCTGGTGCGAACGGGGATATGCCGCGGCTTCTCCCGCACATGTCAGGGTGCAAAGTCCTGCCCTGACATGCAAGAGAGAAACCGCGGCAGATCTGCTGCCGCAAATGGGAGCGCAGCCTTAGCTGCTGATCATGAACAAAGTGTATGCACCAGAACTAGGTCCATGACTGAGTTGTCAGATAGCCTCTATTTTAATGTGGCATCTCATTTCAAAACATGACACCACCGAATAGCTCCACAAAGCTTCCTAGAATAAACACCTCACAGCTAGAATTGCCGCACCTCTGGTTTTTGCCCAGAAATTCTATGCTTTGACCAAGCGTCTCCAGGATCTGGGGGAAGCCATTATTTCTCTGGGTCAGCCAGGGCTCCCAGGGAAATCAGGGCTTCTGGGAACTGGAGGGGGCAGCCACATCAGGAAGGGGACATGACGGCTCCTTTGCCCCACCCTTTTTCCAGTGTGGGCTCACCCCCTGTGGACCACCATGTCATCTTGATGCCCTGTAACAAGTGATATGTTTATGCCACAGAAGGGTGTGGCAGCTCTCATTCCCTCCCCCCTCGGCCTGCCCCTTCAGGGTGAAAGTTCAGAAGAAGGTGGGTAGAGCTGAAATGGGTACCTGATTTGGTATCTGCAGGTAATATCAAAAATTTCAAGTACGGTTTCAGGTATCCTAATCGGTACTTGCAAACTACTCAAGCACTCCGAAAAAAACCAGTATTTTGGTTTTCAAGTTTCCAAGTACTTGAAATTACCCCCAAACAAACAAACAAACAAACAAACAAACACCCCCCCAAATCTTTCAGAAATCTGGGATCAGAAGTAAAACATTCTGGATGAAATCAATATTTTGATCAATTTGTGTAACCAACCAAATACTGTTTCAGGTAGCCAAACATGCTCATTTTTGGTCTCAAAATGAGTACGACAAATTCAATGGGTATAGCCATGTTTCAGGGTATTCTCGTGGTAACCCTACCCACAGCTCCACAGAACTCCAAATAAGAGACATCCCACAGTTCTCCTCAGTTTTGAAATTTTATTCTCAGCTCTAATATCTCAATAGAGCTATGCAGACTGCATATACTTAAACATGTGAGCAAAGCTTTCTAAGACTGGAGTCTTATTCTTTGATAGAGGCTCTGCTTTCTTGTCAGATACCCAAAACTTGGCCACAATTTTATCTTTTCTGATCAATGTCTCTAGTGGGAAGTATATAGGGAGTATGGTTGCTGTGTTTGGACCCTTCTGTAGCTCTGAGTTCTTACATGCCTGAAGAAGGGCTCCATCCAGCCTAGAAGCTTGGTCCAATAAAAGCTATCATTTGAACTACTTTGGCTCCATCTCTGAAAAGTATGAATGAAAAAGGGCCACGAGCATTTGATCTTCAGAGGGTGATTATTATTATTCAGTGCATAAGAAAACCAACCGTGCCATACCCACTTCCAGCATTTTACTTTGACCTGGGTCATATTTCGTTTCTTGTATTAGTAGGTTACTACTTACTAACTCAATTTTTTCAACTTAGAATGGAGACTCGGGTCTCAAAACTTCTACTACACCTCTTTTAGGCCACCTTAACTGTAAAAGAAGGGAGAATTTGGTCTGTGGGCATGACAAGTGTGGGGGTGGGAGAAATAGAGGAAAGAATTTCTTCAAGGGATATTCCCCCTCACATCTGAGGTGCTGCCACTAAGAAACCCTGGCCCTGTCTCTGCTCTGAGAAAGGGGCATGGAGATGGAGGTGGAAATGCAGAGGCTGTAGCAGCAAAGTGAGGTTGGGATTAGGGATGGGACTCAAGAACTAATTTTGACTTTTTCAGTTCTCTGAAAAATTTGGTTCTTGTTTTAGTTTCAGTTTAAATTTTTTTGCATTTAATTTTTTTTGGTGGGGGGAGAATTTGCATTGAAGAAGAAAAAAAAAAAAAAGAAATTCAACGCAAAAACCCCAAAACAATCGAAACTGAAGCAAGAACCGAAATTTCGGATAGAACCGAAACAGCGATTTTGGGGTTGTTTCATTTCTATCCGAAACCAAAATTCCTGTCCCTTGTTGGGACAGAACCATGGGAAGGCAGGAGATCCCCAATCCAGGCAGCAAATCAAAGTCCTCAGATATCAAGGCAGGAAGATGGGAAGGAAGACAGAAGGAATGGAGCGTTGGAGCAACGTGGTATCATAACCCTGTGAGATCGGGGCAAAGCTTTTAGATATCAGGGTGTGGGGCCTCCAGTAAGCCAGACAATTCTCCCTCACCTAGACCTCTTGTTACGTCCTTGATCGTGGCCATAAGCTGTCTCATATAAAATATCCTTGTTCAGAACCAGCTCCTTCATTTTACTTTGATGTCAGTACATTAGTATCCACCTGTACGACGGCCAAAGTTATGATATATGGGGTCTGCCTTGGTTACAGGAATCAACAGTCCAACGAAGGAATTCCTGGTGAAATAACAACCCTCAGAACATCAACACACATGACTCATACTGCTTGGAAGCTAGGAGATAAGATGGGGTGGTCCTGTTCTGGCACATATCACTCCTACAGGGCTGAAACTGAAGAACATACAAGAAATCTTTGCTCTCGTGGGAGAGAAGAGCACAGGATGCAACAAACAATTAAGTATGTCCAGCATAGAACAACAGGCTACCTCCTCACCAGCTGATAGCAAGGAATTTCCTGAGTGCCAAGAGTCTTGCTGTATAATTTCCACATACCTACGTTTTTTAAGCCTCCAAGTAGCCACCCAACAGATAAGACACTTACCCAACTGCTCTTACCTTCCATCTCTCTTTAAGATAATCTCACGAGGACTTTCCCTTCTACTTGAGAAATATTGTGATCTTCAGTTATTGGACAGGTTTTAGCACAATGGATCATCTAAGCCAGGAAGTGGGGAGCCTTTTCCGTTACAGGGGCCAATATGAAAATCAGTACAAGCTCCGAGGGCCACATGGAATATATATATATATATTGAAATTCTGCTTTCAGCCCTACATATGCAAGTATATTTCTGATGTAACACATGGTCTGTCGTGCCTCACACCACATATAACTGAATTTGCATTATAATTATGAGTATTACAGTGAAATTGTACTGTATTTGTTTTGAATATTCATTTCAGCTTTAATTATTAGCAGATAGATAGAATCGGAATTCTAGCCACAATAAAAGACGACTATTCCATTTTTGCAGAAATGTCTGTGAAAACAGAGCAGTTGTTCTGATCCAGACCTACTGGATATACAAAGCATCCTCTTTGGGTATTTTTATATGGATGGGCTGTCCCGGTGCTGGATGCGCCAGCCCGTTTCACCCCCAAGTGGGAACCCGTCCATCTACAGGTGCTCTGCAATGTTGAAGTGGAGCAAGAGCCCTGCCAGCAGCATTCCAGAACATCCCAGAGTGCCACAAGCAGAGCAGGCCATCTGGTCAAACCCGCGGCACCGGCCTGAAGTGGAGAAGCTGTCTGTATGGAAGCGGAACTGCAGCGTGGGTCTGTGCATCAGACGGCCGTTGCCCCCTGGGCAACACCATAGAGTTACAGGCACTAGCCTAGAGCGTCGGGTGATTACCCACAACTCTATGGTGTGTGTGTGGGGGGGGGACACCATGCAGTCAGACCACAGGGTCGGGGAACCTACCAGATCCATCTGATCCAGGCAGGGCCAGGAGTGGGTGGGCGTGGGGGTGCACCCCTGGAGCAGCTCTGGGGTTGGACAGCCCCGTGTCCATCTGAAAATACCCTCAACATGGCTGTGTGTTAGACTGAGGTTGTAGTACAGTGGAGTTCAAGCTATTAATTTCAAATCCAAGCACTATTTATTTCAGGCTTTTAGGATCCACTGTCAGTTCCCCTTAATTTAATCTGTCCTCTCTCCTTACCTTCCCCTTTTAAATGGTTTTTAATTGGTTTTATATTGTATTTTATGACTGCAAAGTTCTGTGAGTGCCATTTAAAGGCAGGGGCACTATAAAAATAAAATTATATTATTAATAATGATTATTATCACTATTAAGCCAAATTGAATATTCAATTCAAATATTTTGGTCGTTTCAGCTGTTTTTGGTTATTTTGGTTATTTGCTTGCAGTATTTTGTTTTATATGAAGTACTCCGAGTGCATTGGGCAGGGTGTGGGATGCACTATAAAAACACAATAGTAATGTATTATAATTATTTTGGTCAATTTGTAGTACTATTGATCCTATTCAACACAAATGCCCAAGTCAACCAACCAAAGCTTGCAACCCAAGCACCAAAATGAAATAATCAAAAGGAACATTAATTTCAGACAGAAGCATAGCTTGAATATTTGGAAGGCTATCCTAACATGCAATTTATATTAGTGATTACAGAACTGCCTATTTGCTTCAGCTTTGCTAATCGTATTCCACACCTTCCTAGCACAGGTGTGGGGAAAACTAATTAATATCAGCAGAGCATCTTGAGACTCTTGAACACTCCAAGTGCTCAGTATTAGAAATCTTCAACAGACCACAAAGCCAGGGCACTTACCGTGTAATCCTGCCTCTTTCCAGATGCACCACCCATCTTTCAGGGAGCTGGGAGACACTAGGCTTGACTCCCTCACACACCTAGAGCTGAAATGAGTATCCACAAAAATGGGTATATATCCATTGAAATTGTGGAACCCAACTCGACCTGGCAACATCAGGTACTCATTGGTACCCAATGAATACCTGACAGCCTAGTCAATGTACTGATTAACTGTTTTTGGTCTCAATTTTCCAACTTACGGGAACAATTTTCTGGCTTCCCATACTGATCGGACACCGGATAAAACCACTTAAAAATGCGGGTATTACCCACAGGTAGCAAATGCACTATCCGTTTCGTCTCTACCCCCACCCATGTTCTGTTTGCCATGAATAAGGGTTGCCTTCCTCCAGAGGAAAATCACTACCATCCTTTAGGTCCCCAGGTGCTCTCTCTTAAAATCAGCCATGAACCAGCCCATAATTTTCCACCATTTACAAATCAACCCAGATTTTGAAACATCTTCTAGAACGATCTCTCCATGCCACTCAGTTCCTTAGCAACAGGCATTCCTCCAAGCTTATCATATTGGAGACTTCCTCAGTGATGGCTGGACCCTGGGGTACCAGGCACCTACATAGCACTGAGCTTGGATCATACCAGGAGTGAGCTCCAATAGGACAGAGTGCAGGGCCTTCCAGTCAGCTTCAGTGTGGTGGAGGGAGGAGCAGGGAATGGGTCAGGGCTTGTGAAATAGAGTGTGGTGTGGGGACACCACACCACCCCTACCACATAAGCCAGGAATCCTTCATACACACAGCCTCCCCTTCATTGGTTGTTACAACTGCCTCTAGGCCAGGGTAGGGAAACCTAGGTCCTGGGGTCAAGTGTGGCCCATGACTAGATTTTATTTGGCCCCTTTCCATTTCCTGCTTCTGACCCCTGGATCCAGTTCCTTCTGCCAAGCACTGAAAAACTGAGCTCCAGGTCAGGAAGTGGAGATGAGGGCATGCACAAAAGGATAGGGAAGAGATCCATCATCTGGACCCTCCTCTTCTTGAGTTCATCCCTTGAGCACCTCCACCCCCAACTTTTATGTGGCCTTTGAAGTTGTACGAACTTTGAAAGTGGTCTCCTTGGAGGAAAAAGGTTCCCCAGGCCTGTTCAGGCCAACAGATGTGAGGGACCAGTTCTGCTCCTACTGACCACTACATATTCGGTACTCCCAGGGCTATCTATGTCATTCACTGGGCCCCATACGGTGCCTCCTGTGTCTCAAAACTTCAGAGAGAACGCTTTCGGAGAACATTTTTCCATCCCAAATGTCTTGTTCTCCATTTCTTGGCTGTAAAAATTTTGCTTTCTTTTAGGCCACTAGGAAGGACTTGGTGAACTGCTGAAAAGTCACTGCTTTATGCTACATATCTGTAGATTTCAAAGGTTTACACAGCAGAGTTCATTTCCATTCTACCAAAAACCAAGGCACAGACCGGAACCCGCTATAAGGTTCTGCCTGTTATGTTGTATAATAGTATGCCCATCAGAAGCGTAGCTTTCCTGAAGAAAGGGAAACCGGAAGCATTCATACATTCAGTTCATGTTAGCAATCTATTCAAATGTGTGACAGCCAGGCAGGCAGGCAGAGACCTAGTGGTTTAAAGTAGTACAAGATTTGCAGTAAAGACAGCTACGGTCAGCCCATAACAATCGTCTTTCGGCTACAGGGTAGCTTCATTTTAATTCATAAGGAATTCCTGGGACAAATTTCCAGGGTCAGGTTGTGAATAAGATGCTGTATGTCAGTTACGTAGGTTAGCAAAATGTTTTTGTGAAAATAAAACACAGCTGCACTTCTCCCTGACCTTCAAAACTGAAATTTTTGGCAATAAATAAATAATTCTGTCTGTGTCAAAACAAATCCATCTTTAACCCTACAGACTTTCGATAACCGAATGTATTAATTTCGGACCATATAGCCTATATCCCAAAATAAAATAACACCCTGCATGCGGACCTGAACTCAAACCAGTGGTCTAGGTAGTTGTAAGACAGTGGCAAACATGTTGCTACCATAGTGCCCTAGTCCAAGCCTTGCTATTCCCCACCAGGACCTTTGTTAGTTGCTGGGGTCATGCGCCCCCACCCCCACCCCGGCTCCTGATTGTTCTTTGCTCCCTTTATAAGGCTGCCCAATTCCCATGGGAGGAAGAACAAGCTGTACTTTTTGTCCTCTGCTACTTCCTTTCTGCCTTGAACATGTCTGCCTTTGTCCTTGACTTCACCTTGAACCTGCTTGGCCTTTGCTTTGATCCCAGTTAGTCCCTGTCTTTGCTTCTACTTCCCTGACCTGGACTCTGCTTCCGTTTCTGCTTTGGCATCTTCATCTACTTTGGGTTCTGCTTTGCACCTCTCCTGGAACCAATCATTTTTCCGCTCCTAGACCTCTTCCTGACCATCCACACCCATCTTGGAAAGTGGGTCCTAGTTGGGGTGAGGGGTGAGAAAGAGACTGGCTGAAGACATACAAATATATAGCTGTGTCCTCTGCCCCCTTCACTTTTCAGCAAGGAGACAGATGAATGAGTATACATCAAGAATATCTAACCACCTCCCCATCAAAGACCCGGCCATCATGGAAGAGAACCTTCAGGCAAAGATGGGCTTGGAATCTAAATGAATGATCCAGTCCTCCTTGTCCTGCTATGCTGCATATGGTCCCTTCTGAATCATTTTCACACAGACACAGGCAAATTTATTGCTAGCCCCATCTGTGTCCGCTATGGGAGCATTTGGGGTCAAGTGCAAGCTATGATCTGCATTGTTGAGGACTCACCACTATGCAAACTGAGTGGAGACCTGGGAATGATAAATTCTGTATATAAGATTCTCATCGCTCAGCTTGGACAGTTGTACATACTCTAGAAAAATTAATGGAGCAATATGCCTTGATAAGGCCTTATTTCAGAATTTTTTAGTTATACATGAGAAATTTGTAGGTTCAGCTATATACTTCACATTGACCTAACTGTCAGGCCCCAGCCTTGAAACTTCCATCCTCTGGAGTGGTGGCTGGTCCAGTGGCCCATCAGTGCCACCATCTCAGTCTGCTTCTAGCCCAGCCATGCACTCCATGTCTCCTCCCAGCCTTGTCCTGCCCCATCTCCTGTCTGTCTTGTTCCCTTGCCCCTTCCCTACCTTAGCCCTTGTCCTTGTCCTCAGCCTTGTCTCCTGTCATGCCTCCCAGTGCTGACCCTGAACCTGGTCACCCCTAAATCCCTACTTCTGCCCACATTCTGGACTTCCCTCATCCCATGAGCATTACAAAAAGTCCCTCTTTTCCGAGTCAATACCATTTCTTGGATTCCACATTAGACTTGAAACAAATATCTGCGGCAAACACCAATTTTACCGAAAAACAATTTACCACTTTCCTGGCAAAGCAGACATTTACTGGTTTTCATGATTTGTTGGGTACCTGTCTGGGAATACTTTTTGGCTCTTTCATTTCTTCTGTACAAATGGTACCTTTGGTAGTTCTGGAAATAGTATTTTCTGCATTTCCATTGTCATTGGCACTCTTGGTTTTTGCTTTCTTTGAGTTTTTTGTTTGTTTTTTAAAACAACTCACTTTTCATTTTTATTTTATAACATTTTATCATTTTTGTATTCTATTTTTCTTTTCTTTTCTTGGTGTTAATTTGGTGAAACCAGAAATGGCAAAAACAATGGAAGTGACAAAAGTGATGAAAACTTCCCAGAGGAAATGCCAAAAGTGGTGAAAGGGCAAAATTAATCCTGAACACGAAAATTCTCATGAACGTTCAGCAAAGCTCCCAAAAAAGCAAAAATTCAGATCAGTTCAGGAACAGTCAATTTGTTTCAGCACTATTCCATCTTCCTTGGTGAGATAAGCCTCTCACTGACTTTCCTGGCTTCCAGTTGCCCAGGCAGCCAACTCTTCCTTTTCTGCTGTTCCCTTTATCAGAGTTCCTCCTAGTTCAAATTTATGTGCCAGAGCGTTGGCCCATTATGGGCAGACAGTGCCCTGTCACATTATGTCATAAGAGGCAGGCCACGTTGTGGTACCGGACTCCTCAAGCAATCTCAGTGAAATCAGTAAAACTTGAAGAATCGGTTGAATAAAGGTCAGATCAATGCCAGATACATTTATGAGACACAATTCATGAGGTTTCTATTTAATGCTACAAGAAAAATATATTTTTAAACCCCTAACATATTTTGGCATCTTTTTCTTTCTTCCTAGATGCCCATAAGGGAAGGTGGGACTGATGGGGTGTTCTCATGCCTGGGAACAATGGTTATATGTTGGATGCAAACTTGTGAGTCCTGTATGTATACACACCCATGATCTAACTGACTGCCATGTTTGAGGTTGGGAAGGAATTTTTTCCTCTAGGGAAGACTGTCAGTTGGCTCTAAAGGGTTGTTTGCCTTCCTCTGCAGTGTGGATGAGGCTCACTTGTTTGAGACTTTTGGATTTAAAAAAAAATAAAATTGTTTCCTTTTCGAGCACTGGTGTGTGCTGTGCTCTCGTCACCCCTGATCTCTTCTCATGGCAGAATATTATTCTAGGATATGTATTCTCGTTGATTGATTTTTCTGTGGGCAGTTTGGGTAAGGTGACTCCTGCATTGGTGCAAATAGACGACCCTTGAGGGACATTCTAGCTCTGTGACCCTATGATTCTAGACTATCCTTGAGGGACATTCTAGCTCTGTGACCCTATGATTCTAGACTACCCTTGAGGGACATTCTAGCTCTGTGACCCTATGATTCTAGTTCTATCAGAGTTCTTGGTACCATTAATGAGAGCTTAACCATTTGTTACACTTTTAACCCTGAGATTCCTAGAACAGTTGGGACTGGGTCGTGGCTCAGGTGGTAGAGTTAAGGTGGCCATACCTCCCCTTTAAAAGTCGACACTTATGCAAATACATGTTGCAGGGCTACATTGGTTCCAGTGCAATCCTGCACCATGTATTTTTTCATCAGCATCATTTTTTAAAGGGGAGGTATAGCCATTCTAGGTAGAGCGCATGCCTTGCATTTTATAAGGTTCCTAGTTCAATCCCCGGCATCTCCAATTTAGGATCTCTGATAGTGCACCTGAATGAGGCCTCTGCTGGAGACCCTGGAGAGTCAGATTTGAAACCTCCTGCCATGTCAGGTTGTGACAATGCTGGGCTAACATGAACCATTGGTCTGACTCGGTTATGCAGCTCCTTATAGCCTTACTTTCCCATTTCTGAGCTTGTAGCCATTTCCCACCATTAAGGTGGAAACCTAGCCGGCATGCAGGGAAAGAATCTGGCTACTACAGGGCAGAAAGTTTTTCTCTGCACTCATCAATCTTCCACAGCTCACCATCAAAATAACTAAATAATCTGCAGACCCAGGAAATGCATATTGGCTTATGCTTGAATAATGTGTATCTTAAGTTTAACTGAGTGTGACAGCTTGTATGTGACCAGGGTCTTGTAGTGCTAGGAATATTGATTTAATGGCATTGATCCATGATAGTTTAATATTAAAACAAGCTTTTTCTGTTAACAGGTTAGACATTTGAGGGCTTATAAAAATAGATGAAAGGAACATTTATATTTGGTCCTAATGGCTTGGAAGGAGCATTGTTGCACACCAGAAGCTTCCTTTCTAGAAGGGTGGTGTTCTTGTTTCCTGGGTGAGATGACCTCTGTTGGGTAGGGAGCTGGTATTCTTGAACTTTTGGAGAGGATGAGAGCAGAGTGTTCTTTACAAGTTCTTTACTACAGCAACTTATGGTGAGGCATGGACTTTGGAAGGCCAACCCTCCACTCTTCTGGCCAGGAAATGGATGTGGCGTTTCCATCTTCTCTACCAGACGGAGGTGATACAAAATGATCTTTTTATAGAGAATTATGGATGGGGACCAACTGTAGGTCATATTACAACTGAAAAGGGTAATGGTATTATTCACATTTTCAGGTAGCCCTCTGAGCACCTGAATAGTATCTACAACCAAACTGAGTACTCACAAAGCCTTTTTTTCAGGTATTCTCTTTTAGTGGTTTTAGTAGGGCTGCACTGAATAGTACCATCGGGGTACTCCGGCCAATTTCCGAGTTTCCAGATACCTGGGCCGGGTACTCGGTCGAAACTCGGAACTTTTTCTGAGGATCCGGATTTCAGAACTCAGAACTGCGGAAACTTGGAACTAGTTGGCAGCCGAGTCAGCACGTGGTACCACATGCGGAGGTTGCGGCCGTTTAATTGCCTAGCCAATCAGGGTTCACAGCAGCACATCCACCCCGTCCTTGCTCTTCCTCCCCCCTTACAGTATATAAGGGGCTGCAATTCAGCAGTCTCTTTGTGGCGTGGGAAGGAATCTCTTTGTGGCATGGGAAGAAGAGGGAAGGAGGGAGGAAAATAAAAGTAAATACAAATATATATATAGCACACACACACACACACACACACACACACACACACACACTTACTTGGAGAGGGAATTAGGAGGGGGTAATTTTTTGTTTAGGAAATAGGATTAGTTTAGGAATAGGATTTAGGTAGGAATAGTATAGTTTATATAGTTATCATTATATAGTTATAGTTTAGGAATAATTATAGTTTAGGAGTTTAGGAATAGGATATTAGGTTAGGAAGCATTTCAGAGCCTCAGGGCCAGGAGGACCCCATGGGTGCCACCAGCCAGCCCAGCAAGCACAAGAAACACACACAAGAAACCAGACATGCCCCCCTCTCAAAAAGCCTCCATTGTGCCCACCTATGCAAGGCAAGCCCCCTCCCCATGCACCTTAAATTAACCAGAAAAAAAGTATTGACAAAGTCCAAAAAAGCCAGCTGTAGTGAACCCACAGCATGACCCATCATCAGCAGTGCACCCACTTTAAAATCATTATGCCAATCAAGCAGTGCCCAGAAAAGCAGGTTAGCAAGAGTGGGATAATTACTCAAGAAGACAAACCCACAAAAGTGCAACTGTGTGCAGAAAGCCAAAAAAAGTCAGCCCAGCAGGCATAACAACAAAAAATGAACAGCAAAAAAAATTAATAGCAAAAAAATCCAGCCCAGTAGGCATAACACCACCCACAAGAAAGAAACCAGACATTTAACCACCACCCCACACAGACACACAGAAAAGCCTCCATTGTGTCTTCCCACCTATGCAAGGGAAGCCCCCTTCACACACACCATATTATTTTAACAGAAAGAAAGTACATCTCCCATGTGCCCCTTCTCCGTGGTCAGTCACACCTTGGCAAAGTTGAACCCACAGACAAAGTACAGTCAGTGCCCACAAAAACCACAGCAAAAGAGGTGCCTCTCCTGCCTCTATGGTGCCAATGTGCCAGCAGGCAGTGAAAGCAACAGCAGCATCCACTCTGAAGTTTAAAGTTTAAGTATATTAGGCACTGGTGGCAATCCCTGACATTGCTCCTAGTATATGGACAGCCCAGCCAGGGGAAGTGGAGCAAGGCAGATCCCTCTGGCCACCATGGTGCCACTGCCAAGCAGTGCAAGCAACAGGCAGCAGTGGCACCTGCTTATTTTTTTAAAAAAGTCATGGCATTGGTGTGGCACTGGTAACTTGGACAGCCCAGGCCAGGGGAAGTGGAGCATGGCAGAGATCCCTCTGGCCTCCATGGTGCAAAGCAACAAGCAACAGCAGTGTGGCACCCACTTATTTTTTTAAAAAATCATGTCATGGTGGAAGCAAGTAATCCCCATCCCCCAGCATTGCCCCTATGGACAGGACAGGCACCCCTCCCTCCCCAAGCCAATTACTTACAGATCAGCAGTGTAGCACACACCCAAATTCACCAAAAAGAATGGAAAATGGCCCTACAGCCACTTTTATTTCGCCCCTGCCAGCCAATCAAAACCTGTCCTGTGACTTGTCTATCACTCAACTGTCCCCTTGCATAACCCACTCCTACCAAATAATGGCACTAAGTTTCACTTCCTAGCCCGGAGAAGCTAGGGTCAAATGTGTGGGTCACTCCAGGCATGCACGCAATGGCGCCAGTACTCAACTGAGTTTTCCAAAGTTTTCTGGGGACCAACCTTGGTAACTGGAATTTCTGAACTCAGAAAGTCAGAACCGGGGAGCAGAATCCCCGGTGAATTCCAAAGTTTTCCGAGGACCGAGTTTCAGAACTTGTTTTTAGTTTTCCGGTTTGCTTATTTTTGTTGTTTTGTCTTTTCAGTATTTCAATATTTCAGTTCCATCATTTTTAGTAATTGCAAATTCACAATAGAATTATAGAATCATAGAGTTGGAAGGGATCTCAGAGGGCATCTAGCCCAACCCCCTACTCAATGCAGGAAATCAACAACTACAGCATCCCTGGCAGATGGCTGTCTGGACTCTGTTTGAAAACCTCCAGCGAAGGAGAGCCCACCACTCCCTAGGTAATTTGTTCCACTGTCGTACAGCTCTTACTGTTAGGAAGTTATTCCTAATGTTTAACCGAAATCTGCTTTCTTGTAATTTTAGCCCATTATTTCTAGTCTTGCTTTCAGTGGCAAGAGAGAACAAGTCTTTGTCATCCTTTCTGTGACAGTTATTTGGGTAGTGGAAGACCTCTATCATGTCTCCCCTTATTCTTCTCTTCTCAAGGCTAAACATATCCAGCTCCAAGTCACAGGACTTGGTTTCCAGACCCCTGACCATCTTTGTTGCCCTCCTCTGAATCTGTTCCAATTTGTCAATGTCCTTCTTAAAGTGCAGCGCCCACAATAGTGTGAATATTGCCTAAGTCCAAACCTGCTTTCTTTTTGAAAGAGATGCAAGACTTTTTTGTTTGGCCAGATATTTGGCGGGATGGGGTGGGATGGGTGGAGATGTTATGGACAGAGTTGGAGGGTGGGATTTAGGGTTTCATTTTAGTTGTTTTTATATATGTTTTTATGTATGTTATGTTTATACACATTGTATATTTCTGTAAATCACCCTGAGTCTCTGAGGGAAGGGTGGGATAAAAACTGATTAAATAAATAAATAATTAATACATAATACTTCTGAAATAATGTAACTAAAGTATCAAAACAACTAAAAAAAAACTGAAATAATTGACCAAAGCCCCCGAAAAATTGGAAACACTGACATGGAACAACCAAAATGGATATTCAATGGAGGGTAAATAGATATTGGTTATAGCTCAAACTGTCAATTGGTTATCACTCAAACTGCCATTCCTGGTTCAGGTAAGGTTTATTTGATGGGTTTACTGTGGGGGGGCGGGATTGAATATTCATTTCAGTACTTATAAGTGCTGCCACTTAAGCAAGCAACCTTCTATAATGTTCACGAACATGCAGAGAGTGGCACTTTAACAAAAGCACTGGGAAAAAAGCAGAAGAGCATCAGTCTACCCTTGACTAATGCTGAAACAAGTCCCTGAAAAAATGGGTTTGCCTGTCAGATCTTTGGTACGCAGATGGACTAAAATGTATCCAATACCAAGCAGTATCCAATTTCAACCAGATTCTAGTACCTGATGCCCTGGAATCGCAACTTCTGTTCCCAATTTTTTTGGTTTTCTGTCCTGATTTACTGATTAGCAACTGGAAAAATCGAATAACTGGTACTGGAAAATACCAATTTTTTGTGTATCTGGGTACCCGATCAGTAATCGGGCGGGCGTCTAGTACCTTATCTGGTACTCAAAATTACGGGTATTCAAGTAGCAAATGAGTTATCTGTTTTAGCTCTACTCTTAACCTTTCCACGGAAGCAGAAGAGAAGATACAAGAAGATGTGTCATGGTGAAAGCTGTACACCCAGTACTGTAATGCGAGAGAGCGGGAGCTGTCTTGCTTGCCTTAGTGAGGATACACCAAATTTGTCTTTGGAGCCAAGATGTGCCTTGGAAGGTTGGCCCCTTTTAGATGAGCCTCTTTTCTTGGAGGATTTCTCAATCCACTCTCAGCAATCTCAGGGGGGGGCGGCAGTTTACACGTGCCTCCCTGCACCAGAAGTCGCCTGGCCGCTACCGAAAACACCGGCGCTGGGCAACTCATAAATTCATTTTAATCCAGATTTGTCTGACCTCAATATCGAAGTTTGACAAATCCAGATGTAAAAGGAATGCGCGAGTCGCCTGGCGCTGCTGTTTTCAATGGTGGCCAGGCGACTTCCCTGACAAGGAGGCACATTTAAACTGCTCCCCCACGAGATTGCTGAGAGCGGATTGAAAAATCTGCCAAGAGGCTCATCTAAAAACATGTGTTGAGAAAAGAGGACTCTGCCATTGCATTCTCTCTAAGGTTTAGTTTTACAGTTGAGTCGAATTTGTTAAGCATTTGTTGCCAGTGAAGCTACACCAATTTTCACCATCTGTGGATCTGGCTCTAATCAATTTTAATATGTGAATGAAAACCACTGGCACGGGGATCCAAATTAATGTGTTTTTAAAAACCTATCTATTAAATGGATAAGCCGAGTTTATGGTTTCTGAGGTCCGCTGATATTGTTCAGCATGGGGGATGGTGACAGATAAGGGTCAAAATAAAATAAAACACCAGTGAAATAACAGCGACTGCAAAGACAGCTGGAATGAGAGCAGCTTGCTGCGAGCCTGAACACAGAGTGTTTTCAAATTTCCTTTCGCCTGAGGTAACGACCAGTCAACACATCAAGTTTCCAGCAGAAACCTTGCTCAGAAAATGCTGTCCTAGAAACCTCTCTTCATTTAGCAGATTCTGCACCCAACAGCTGCCGCATCAGGAGGGCATAAAGCAAAGGCTGAAAAGCAATGAAAAGAAAGGGGCTAAAGGAATGGAAAACATTTTATCAGTGGTTGGTACCAGACGGTGTCTTGGGCTAGGAACAGAGGGGAGAGGGTGGAAGAGGATAAACTTTCTTGCTTAAATTGTTGTCCCCCGGTAATCCGTGTTTGATTAGTTCTGACTGTGCACTTCATTAAATGTCCTATGTTGTTATTACTTAAGTTTAGGCAAACTTCCACTCATCCCTTTGCATAATGAGAAACATCTATTTAAGGTCATCTTGGACATTTCAAGACAGGACCAAACTAGAGACGGCATCTAATGGCTGGTTAGCAAACATCTGGCCATTCACACCTCTTGACTAGGGATGTGCTAAGAGAACCTAGTTCAGAAATTCGGTTCGGTTTAAAAATCGAGTTCAGTTCGAAAGTTCAGTTCAGTCGACCAACCTATTTGAGTTCGGTCAAATTCCGAACTTCTGAACCGATTTCGTACATTCAGAGCCAGGTTTTGGTTCGGATTCGACTGAACAGTTTGGTCGAATTCGAGTTCTGTTTTAAAGTTTGGTTTGGTCAACTGAACTATTCGAGTTTGGTCCGAACTCCGAACTTCCGAACTGCGTTCGTACATCCCTACTCTTGACACCTACACCTCCGACACAGAGGTTCTCAGATTCTGGAGCAGAAGTAGTCTACAGAGCCCTTGCTGGTAGCCAGCTGAGAATTGAATTGTTTTGACATGGCAGTTTTATTATAACCTCCCCTGCCTCAATTTGTCTGATCCATCTAGATTGTTTGCTAGAGGAAACATGATGAAGATGTCAAGTGGATGCATGTCATATAAAGGGGTGACATTATGTTTAACGAACAAATTAAAAAGGCAGGGCACTTAAGGGCTGTAGAACAGAAAAGGGTCTCTCAAATGCCCATTTAGTGCAGAAACTACAGCAGATATCCAGCTCAGAGCTGGATCCTTTTTACATGGGCTGCAGCTGCATGGGGGTGCACTGCAGTCCATGTGCGGTGGGTTGGGGGAGGGTTCACACGGGGCGCACACACATTCCCACGCACAGGGGCACCTCCATTTTTTCCAGTGCTTCCGAGCATGGGAATGTGTGCGCGCGGGAGCGTGCACACTCACCCCTGCAGGATTTATACGGGAAGCACCCATGCTAGAACATCCAGGTGTTGTAGCTTGGGTGCGCCCGTGTAAAAAGGGCCTAACTCTCAGCTTAGCTGCCTGCTTATTGGCCTGTGAAACTGGGAGAGCCTCAGGACTTCTGCACCAAAATAACCCTTAGTCAGGAATCCACAATCACCGTGTTTACTTCATTAGTGGCGATGGGGAAAATGCAGTGAACAGAGGAAGAGACACAAATACAAATAAACGCAAATGTCAAATAAAAATAATTGACCCTTATGCACAGTCCTATGGCTCCTTGTGATGAAAAACCACTCACCTATATCATTATGGCAAGATACACCGCCTTCCTCACTATTTTGCTCTCCCTACAAATTTACTTTCACATAGGTCAGGATTTTCAAAAACTGGTGTCCAAAGTAAGCACTGATTTAGGCACCGACTTCAATAGATGCTCATTATTTTATTTTGGAAAACCTTGTTTACGTGTCTGAATATGGATTGAACTGGGATTTTCAAAAGGTAGCCTAAAGAAGACAGGAGACCAAATGCCACCGACACTCAACAGCACCTAAATCATTTAAATCCTTGAAAATCCTAGCCTTACATGTCTAACTCTAGGCACCTTTTTAGGAAAATCTTGGCTACACGGATTAAGATAATGCATCTTGCTTTATATTCCTTTTAGCTTTACAGAATCTTCACAGCTAAGAGAGGAGAAAATGGTGTCCAGCAATGGATTTAGGGGGCAGAGGAGGAAGAAGCCCTGTTCCCACCAGCACCCGCAAAAATCTTTTACTGGCGTGTGGTGCTTGCTGGGCCCCATTGCTGCTGTTGCTCTGGTCTGTGGTCTGAGTGGATGCTTCCACGGGTGCTGAACTAGAGTGAACTAGAATGCCCTTCCCTTCCTGATGCTGGGAACCCGGAGTGGCTCTAGGTTTTGCACAGTCATAGGCAAAAAAATTAAATGGACCCTGATGTTTTATCAGTGGCTACTCTACTTGGAGACCTTGATATTAGACTTGCCAGTCCAAGTCATCTCTTGCCTTAACTACTGCAACTTCCTTCTTCTGGTCTCCCCTGGTCAGACCTCACTCCTCTCACTTCCATTCAATGCTCTGCTGCCAAGGTCATTCATCTTGCCTGTCTATTTAACCACGTTCAGCCCATCCTCTCCGCCCTACACTGGCTCCCTCTACCTGAATGTATTTAGCACAAGCTCCTGGTCTTCACCTTCAAGGCTTTTCATGGCCTTGCCCCCCCTTCCCCCTTATCTCTCCAGACTTGTTTCATGCCACATCCTTGTCTGAGAGCTCCACTCCTGCTCTGCTCGCAACTTCCTTGCTCCTCAAAACATATCTGTCCCTTCTTCCTTGCTGCCCCACACCCCCATGCCTGGAATCCCCTACCCTAAACCCATTCGTTCTGCTCCCCCCCACACACACACACACACACCTTCAAATCCCTGCTGAAAACCTACCTCTTCCATCAGGCTTTCCCTAGCTCCTCACCCCCACAGACCTATCACTGAGGCCTCCTCTTCCCTCCTTCACTCAGAGTCCTCCTTTTTCCCTGCAGCTAAGTTAAGCACGTGAACCTGAATGTATTTTGGAGAGATCAAAGTTTACAGTAACAAACAAAAATGGAAGAAAAAACAACTTCATTAATGTATCTTGATCTCTCCCGATGTTCCCCTCTCCTCAGTTCCTTGTCTCCCCTTTCCCTTGTTGTTGTAAATTGTAAACCCTTGGGGTAGGAGCCAGTCTCTAGCTACTGATAGTTAGGGATGGGACTCCGGGTGAATTATCGACAGTTACCGGTTTTATCAGTATCGGTAAATCAGTTTTTTTAACATTGCCGATTTTTCGGATCTTTAACATTACGGTCATTGTTAAAATGGCCGCAATGTTAAAGATCCGAAAAGTCGGCAATGTTAAAAAAGATATACTGATACCGTATTATCAGGTTAATCTGATATCGCCAATTATCGGCATTATCGGATTAATCCGATACCGATAGTCCCATCCCTATTGACAGTACAGCACCAGGTATATTTCTGGAGCTAAATAAATCAATAATGAAGTGACTGTGCTTATGAACAGGCTTCTCCTGGAGACTAGAGTGGTGGCAGTGCGTCTGTCTGTCTGTCTGTCTGTCTGTGTGCGCAAATGTGAAAGATTGAGGAGGACGGGATTGGATTTCTATCACTTATGTCTAATTCTGCCTCTGCCAGGGACTAGGGGATGGCAATCCTTGGAGGTCTCACTCCTAGCACTGTCAGTAGCCTAGGGCAGGTTTTACAGGGAGCAGGGGAGAGGTGTTCACTCCTACAATCCTCCTTAGACTGAAGACCTGTCTCCACTCCTTACGTGTCATCTTGATTACAACAGGCTGCCTAACCCAAGACCTTCTGGAGTCAAGGGGAGTTTTCTATTCTTTCTAAAAGAGTTTGGCATGAGGCCCTGGCCTCCAGTGAGTTATGCCTGTACAAACCTAACAACAGCTGCAAGGACAGTACAGACACCACGGAGGGCACAATTAACCTGCATGTTCCACTGCCTTCACATCTGAGATGAAAAGAACTCGGCTTCACTCGAAGAGCTCCTGCTGAGTCTTCAGGAAAGATGCTGCTATATGCTAGTGAACATGGGAAGCAGAATTTAGAATGAGATAATAAATAGACAGTGCTTAATTTGTATGAAAAATAATGAATTTCCGAGGTCCAAGCCTGCCTCAAAAGCCACACCTTCTGGCCCAGAGCTCGTCAGAGCAAGGAAATGAACCTTATTCTCCAGTTTGAACCCAGCCACTGTACCAACCTTCTTGTTGCAATTTAATCTCTGTGACGCCAATTACCAGTGCAAAGGTTGGGGCAGGAGAGTCATTAATGAAAGCCCCAACCAGCTAAATTTTTACCGGCTTGGATTGCAACCCTGAAATGGCCAGTATCAGCCTTTTTCCTGGTTTTTCACATTTGGGGGGTGCACACTCCCACTGGGAATATTTCCTGGGGCTCAGCTCCCACCCTGAAATTTAATTGCTGGGGCTGTCTGCAAATGAAACTCTGTGAACATGAAAGCCCATCAGACATCTAGCAAGTCACTTTGTCAGACCAAAACCGCCCCAGTAGCCTTCATGCACAGTAAGAATACTTAGCACCTCAGAGTTAAATGTGTCTAATTGAAGCGAAGGCTGTTTCGTCCACACTAACGGCTCACTCTGGAATGTACAGAATGCAGGACAGGGAGGAACGCGTTCACGCTTCACTGCTCCTTCTAATTCAAGGCAAGCTACTAATGTGACAGTGGTCTATGTCTTCCTTGCAGACATATCTAGCTCAGGTTATCATGAGAGCTGAAACAAGTACCCGGAAAAATGAGTATATCCTTCAAATTTGTGATACCCATTTCATCATGGAAATTTCTGTACTTTTCAGTACCTGAAACAGTCTTTAATAGGGTACCTGAACCATCAAAATACTAATTTCATCCTGTTTTCTCTACTTCCAGTCCCAGAATTTCAATTTCTGGCCCGGGATTTCTGGGAAAAATTTCAGGTAATTTTTTTTTTAAAAAATTTTTTAGTTTTCAGGTAATTTCAGGTACTTGAAAACTTGAAAATCAAAATATTTTTTGGTTACACAAAAACGGTTCTAATCTGGATACCTGAAACAGTACCTGAAATGTCCAATATTGCCTACCTGTACCAAATTCGGGACCCGTTTCAGCTCCAGTTACCACTTCTCTCATATGATGAGAGTCTCTGGGTTATCTTCTGGCTCCAGGTGAAGACACTATTTTGGGGGGTTATCTGGGGCACCACCAGGGTAGGAACATGGCAGAAAATGGGTGGGACAAAGAGGCTCTTCCGTCCCCTTGCTGATGCGACTCCACCCCTTCAGAGCATTGTGATGTCACAATCCTGGAAAGAGGATGTGGCCACACAAGAAAGGGGCAAGCGAGTCCCTTTGTCCTGCCCCTTTTGACGTGGCCACACCTGTGTCCAAAACCAAGCATCTGGGAAGGTGGCAGTCCTACCCGTAGCCTAAATCTGTGGATGTTTTAAAACCCAGATATCAGTCAAGTGTGGATATGGCCTGCGCCCGTCTCTGATCGTTACTGTAAGCTTTGATCTCCCAAAAAGGCATCCTCCTGTGTAGAACTGAAAATAGAATTCAGAGATGGTTCCATTTCTGACAGATTCTCCTGATCTAGGGTGTTTTCAGACAAGTGCCTTCCCACTCATTACCCACAACCACCAGTGGGTAATGGGTGGGTAAAGCACTTGTCTGAAAACATCCCTCGTTTGGTAAAATGCTGACCAGATAGCAACCTGGTCTCTGTTTCACTGTAGATCTGGAATTCCGGATCAGCCTGTACTGCTACTTTTTGCATACAGATAATGGCAGTATCCTGAATTCAGAACATCACATGGAGATCCACCACGGTTTAAAATCCATGCGACATTCTGAAATAGTGAAGAAACTCTGTGAAGATGAAAGGGATGATTCAATTCAGCCCATATCATTTAGGGCCATTGATGTTATATTTTATTACTATGGCTTGCAAAAATATTGGTTATATCATTCCACGCTCTCCCTGGAGTTCAAAAGAGCTCATTTAAAACCAAGAATAAAGTTGTCTACGCATCATGCCCATCAGCATTGGAAAATTCTTCTCTTCAGGAACAAGGAACATGTAGGTTTGACGACTGGAAAGAATCATCAATAGTTTTTCCATCAGCCTCACCATGGGATGAGTAGAAAATTAGAATTGGTACCTGTGGGGGGATGACTTTCTGAGCCAACATTGGAAGGGCAGAGGGAAATGGGCATTATCGTCAGCTCCTCCACCTTCTGCTGCTCCTCCTCATTACATTCAAAAGTGGCATTTGATCAAATGAAAAACAAATGTAGCTTTCGCAGTTGTTTATTTCCCCCCTCCTGTTTGTTTTCTTTGAATCACTGACATTTGCAGTATTACTAAATGAGAACACTTGGCTTGACTGAAGCTAAGAAGCCGCCTTAAATTTGGCCACATTGCCTGACCTTACAAAACCATAAACAAAGAGAAAAACAATTGAGTCCATTTTATTTTCCTCTCCTGTGTAGGTTTTCAATAGGGTCTTCTGGGTAAAAGGGCTGCCCAGTCCCCAAATATTCTTCCAGTGCAGGATGGATTAGCAGCTTGATGACAAGTGCCATGATAGGGACAAGCAGGTGGGCATAACGCCCAGTCCCATACAGTGATACTCCGAGTGGGAGCATCTCCTTTTAAAGAAGACTTTCCCTATTGGTTAATATTGCCAAAAGCCTGTCTCCAAAAAAGAACTTTCATTTATTTTTTTATGACATTTGGTTAGAAAAGAAACACGTGTCTATGAACCACATGAGACATTTGATTAACATTTAGCCTTTAGTTTGGGGGATCCACTGCTGGTTTCCCGTCAACGTATTCTGTCCTCCCTTTTTACCTTCCCCTTTTAAATTGTTTTTAAAATATTTTATAGTGTTTATATTACTGTGTTTTATTATTGTGATGCTCTCCAAGCACCATTTGGTGGGGGAGAGTGATGCTATTCAAATAAAAATTATTATTATTAAGCCTCAATGTTTACTACAAATGTTTATTAGCTGATTCTCATGCTAAGCCTCCATGAAGTAGGGAAATACTGTTATTCCCATTTTACCAAGGGGAAACTGAGGCACAGGGAACTCATGTGACTTGCCAAAGAGTAATTTCAGATGTTATGTTACCATGGTCAACCATGGTGACACACACACACACACCCCCGTGATGGCTGCGGTACCGTAATGTCTGCTGGGCCCAAAAGAGATTCCCACCAGATGTTCACCCCCGGCGGGAACTCTTTGACCACACTTCAAGCCCTCTGGCTGCCCGGAGCTCCAGAAGCATGGTCAAAGAGATTCCTGCTGGGAGTGAACTCCTGGTGGGAATCTCTTTTGGGCCCAACAGACATTACAGTACTGCAGCCGCCATGGTGGGGTTCACCATGGTTGACCGTGGTAATGTAACATCTGTTACCGCCCCATCAGCGGACAGTATCGGCTGTTACCACCACTGATTCCAGGCCTGACCAATACCCTGGGGGGGTGGGCGGGCGCTGCGACCGGATTGGCCGCTGCACCCACCCGTCTCCCGGAGGACGGGCGGCCAGGGGAGCATGGGGGGGTGGGGCTATGCAGCCGCACATTGCGCCGTGAAGCCCCGCCCCCTCCCCCAATCCCCCTCCGGAATCAGCCGGGACGTCTGTTGACAGGCTGGCCAGATTCCGGAGGGGGATGAAAAGGTGATTCAGTGCTGTGGCAAAAGGGCGGCCTGGCACATCTGAAATCACCCAAAGGCTACCCAGGCACAAAAATAAGAGCCTGATTTTCAAAGGGACTAAGCACTCAAGAGCTTCTATGGGTGATTTCAGACATTACGCTGTCCCGATTCACCCAGTGGATTCCCGGCGTGGGTGAACCGAACCACACATCCCCGTGGTCAAAAAAAGCCCCGAACAGATGTGACAGGACTGGGATCATGGCAGGAAATCGGGCTGGCAGATCACGGACCAGGGCAGCGCAACAGACATGACGCTGATTCCCGGCCGTGGTCAAAACACCCAGAAGGCGCCGGGCTGCCACTGCTGCTGCTGCTGCTGTCCCTCCACCGGCTCCAGGTGCAACACGACTGCCTCCTCCCCCGCCCGCGCCTCTACCGCCGCCTCCTCCACCTCCTCCTCCTCCCTTGCTCTCTCGCCCTCCGCTCGTCTCTCCCTTCCGCCTCACTCCATCCCGCCCCGTCCCCCTGCTGCTGTGTGCCCTTTAAATCTCCCTCTGCTGCCTGTGTTGTTGCTCGTTTCCTGGCAGCGACGCTGCGTGCTTTGTCCCTGGCTGGGAATCATTTCCTTTGATTCCAGCCGGTGCTTGCCGGACAGACGTTACTTTTTGTTGGGTCCCGTCGGGAATCTCTTTGACCATGCTTTCGGAGATGGTCCGGTGGGGACCCCATGTGGGTATTGACCCCATGTGGGGTATTGACCGTAGTGAACATCTGGTGGCCACTGAACGGACGTTCAGGGCGCTTTGGCCCCGCCGCGGGACTGACCGTGGTTCACTGTGGTTGAGCATGATCTCGTAACATCTGAAAATACCCATTGTGTCCCCTCTGTGGCTGGATTTGTAGATGATGTCTGCATATGCATAGCATACTCAATAAAAAGGAGCCAAACTCATCTAAAAATTTAGCCTAAACTGTCATTTCTGAGGCTCTTTCAAAAATCTGTCCCCTCCCTCAGTGTGTGTTCCTGCCAAGGCCATCGCTTCAAGTTCCTCATTTATCTACCATCTGCTCCTGCCGGTCTCCTAACTGGGCCATGCCACAGTCCTTCCTCCGATTCCCTTGATCCCCACCTAGACTCTGCTTTCCTCTTGGTTCAGATCTGGCTAATGATCCAGAGCTGACCACAGCTACTGACTGTCCCTCAGCTTGATGCAACTCTGACCCAGTTTACATCATGGTCCCAGCTGCCCGATGACCTTGGCCTGTCTCTGGGTGTTTTCAAATGAAGACAACAATCCACTGCAGTTCGGGTTCAGTCCATGCAGCCCCCACTCACATGTTTAGCGTGTCCAGTCTAAGAAATGGGCAGTCCCCTGCGTGTACTTCATGCACTTGCAGGCAGCCCCCACTGGCACCACCAATGAGAGCAGAGAGAGGGGCAGGAATCAGTCACTCCTCAGATACGCTAGGATTTTGCCAGTGACTCGATTGTGCTGGCGGACGTGTACATGTGAAGGCACTACATGCAACCTAGTTGACAGGACGCAGACATGTGGGTGCACATTAGCCCACGCTCACCTGCACATTCTCTGAGACCTCACCGTCTGAGGGGGCTGAGTGTCTGGTGGGTGAAGGCCACCTAATAAATGGGCCAGCAGACAACCACCTGGTGTGAGCTAACAGCTTGTTTATTAACACCCTCGGTTTCTAACTTCCCACCTCCAAGCACACTTTATATGTCCACAACCAGAGCCCTGTGTTTTCAATTTTAATGTTCTCTTGTGTTAACCCTTCTTCATTTGGGGATGATTAGATTTTATAGGCCTTTTAGGAGAAGTGGCTTTTAAAAAGAAGGGGGATGCGGACCACAAGGTCAGAGACAGGGTTTGGGGCCTAATGGTGTCACTTCCACAACTTTCCAACCCTTTTGGATTTATATGGGAGCATTTTCCATTCTCATTAAGCTTTGGCCATGAAAACAGCACTTCAGAAATGCAACGTTTCACATACTTTCTGAATTATGGTGCAGACTATTAATCTCTTGACCTTTCAGCTATTATATCCCTTGACTGGCTGGTCATCCTTTATCCTTTGTGCTCACTCGGCTAATCTGCAGGGAATGGGTGGGAGAGAGCGTCAATGGAGCCAGCGGCGTGTAAATAATGACAGCAGATAATAAGCATTCCGATGGTAACTTCACAGCTCATGGCAAACCTCTTCAGATGGGGGCAGCATAAAATCATTGCAATGACAGAGCTGCTATAACACGGTTGGAAAATGTTACACACAGACTCATTTGTCTTTCAGTCTGAAGGTTTCACACGTTTGGGTGTGAAAGGTTAAACTAGGATATAACAACCATCAAAGCCAGCCTTAGGTAAGGATGACATGGGCGACCATATCCTTTCAGAGGCCCTGTGTTTAGAAGGTGTGGCAGTGGCTGTGGGAGCCTGGGAGCTTCCAAAGTACCAGCTGTGGCTCTGGGCCCTCTGAAGCACCTCCAGAGTCTTCAGAGGTCTGGAAATCACCAGGGCAGGTGCTTCCTGTGGGACCTGTGAAATGATCATAGAGTCTCTGGTCCTCCGAAGTTACTAGAGAGGCATTCGGTTTTAAACCTAAAATGACTCCTGGTGTTTCTTACAGACACACAACAGGACCCAACACTCAACCATTCCCTGTTCCAGTCCCCCCTTGTCCATTCTGCCCCATTCACAGCCCCAGTCTTCACCCCACCCCACTTTGAGTCCTGCAAAGTCTAGGGCTGGCCATGACAACAATGGGTGAAAACATGACTAACTCCACTTTAACACCGTTTTAACATTTCTTATGCATGTTGCAGGGCTATATTGGTGCCCTATGAAGCCCTGCAACATGCACACGAAATGCTGAAGCGGAGTTAGCATCATGTCTGTCTCCAACCAATGACAATGATTTTTCTACATATGTTTAGAAGGGGAGTATAATCCAATGAGTAGGGCAAAGGGATGGGAGTCAGGAGATATGGCTGGCTGTGCATATGACATAGGAGAAGTCACTCCCCACCTTTAGTGTATTAAGGGTGCTTTCAGATGTCAAGAGGTCCATGGAAAATAGACAGTGATAAATCGATGGGGGAGTTACATACCTCCCAACATTTTGAGTGGCCATAGAGGAACAAGCCCCACCCCCTGGGCCAATAAGTCCAACCCCTCATTGAATAAGCTCTACCTCCTCGCACACCTACGCGCATGTACACACACACCCCTCCCAACATTGCAAAGGCATAAAGAGGGACAGCAGCTCTCCTGCTTCTCATTCCTCTTAGTTTCTTGTCATTCCATCATCTCCCCATCGCCCTCTCAAAGGCTTTTCCTGGGAGGCAACCAGGAAAGAGGTGCCTGAGACTTGAATACTGGCCTTTTTGTTTTTGTCTCCTAAAGGAGGAACTTTGACCCCTGAAAGAGGGACTGACCCTTCTAGACAGGGGCTGTTAGGAGGAAAGGGGCGTCTTTAGACACAACAAAGATCAAGTTTCAAATCCCCAAGCACGTGTTTGGCTGTTGTGTGTAAGCACCATAACAATCCCAACACCAGTTTGGCCACCCACTGAACATTAGGGGTGGGAATTTCGGTTCCCCTGGTATCCGAAACAGCCGGTATTTTGCTGTACCGGCAGTTTCAGATTAACCCGGTAATCTGGGGTACCAGTACCAGTTCCCCGTGCTGGATTTTTTTACATTGCGGCCATTGAAATGAATGGCCGCAATGTAACCCCCCCCTCACTTTCCCTCCCCCATCCAGGCTGCGTGGGTGGAAGGGGGGACACCCCCCACCCACCCTGCCCAGCTTGGATTTTTTTAAAATTTTTTAACCCGNAAAAAAAATTATACTGAAGTCCGGCTGCTAGTGTGGGCTGTGCTGGCGGCAGCGACCTGGAGCCCGTACCAGCAGGTACTAGGCGATCCCTGGGGTGGGGGATGGTTTAACACCCCCCACCCCAGGGATTGCCCTACTCCCCCACCCAGATTGCCTTACTTGTCCTCCGGGCGGCGGTGGCAGCAGCATGGTGTGAGTCCGGGCGGCTTCAGCGCTAGTGGCAGCTGGCTTCCCTTCAGCGCTTCACTAGGCCTTCCGGAGAACTTCCGGGTTTCCCCGGAAGGCCTAGGGAAGTGCTGAAGGGAAGCCAGCTGCCACTAGCGCTGAAGCTGCCCAGACTCACACCATGCTGCTGCCACCGCCGCCCGGAGGACAAGTAAGGCAATCTGGGTGGGGGAGTAGGGCAATCCCTGGGGTGGGGGGTGTTAAACCATCCCCCACCCCAGGGATCGCCTAGTACCTGCTGGTACGGGCTCCAGGTCGCTGCCGCCAGCACAGCCCACACTAGCAGCCGGACTTCAGTATAATTTTTTTTTTAAAAATCCAGGCTGGGCAGTGGGTGGGGGGCGTCCCCCCTTCCACCCGCGCAGCCTGGGAGGGGGAAGGTATGGGAATTTTTTCATTGATTTCAATGGGGACAGTTCCCCATTGAAATCAATGGGGGGAAAACGGTACCGGTATACCGGTTTTAATCCAGTAAACCATTTTTTTGTAAACCAGTAACCGGTAAAACCGGTAACCGTTTTTTTTCCCCAAGTCCCACCCCTACTGAACATGCGATGTGAACACTGAACACGCGACTGTGTGGCTCCCAGGCATCCACTCCCAAATTGCCAACAATGCAGCTCCCAATGGTATACTAGGGAGCTGCGGCAGATGAAGCAGGAAGGGCGGCAGTGGTGTCATTCGCGTGCTGAAGTTGATCGTCTGCAGCATAGAGTCTGGTTACGTACCTATGCCATTGCAGTGTGGACAGCAAAGAAGGTTTTCTTTGCTGTCCTCATTGCAGCCGCTAAGTCTCCCAGCTGAGCTGTTCCAGGTGGTGAGGGGGTTGGTCAGTCCGGCCTCCCTCTGCCTGGATGTAGAACCATCAAATATTTGCTGTGATTTGTTTGAGGACTTTTTTGCAGATAAAATCGCTCAAATTCACCACAGTTTTGATGCAACTTTTTTAGCAGGGAACGTCTCAGAGGCAGTAGAAGCCCCTTCTTGTCCTGTTTTATGGGATGAGTTTCAGGCGATGTCGCCCTCAGAAGAGGGGGATGCTCTTGGGACTGTTCAAGCCACCTATTGTGAACTAGATCCTGGCTGGTTAAGGCTAGCCAGGAGACTGGGGTCACTGCTGGCGAGGATAGTCAATCCCCTTGGGGAGGGCTGTCTCAAGGAGGCGGTGGTGCGGCCCCTGATCAAGAAAACATCTTTGGACATTGGCACCCTTGCCAGTTATTGTCCAGTCTCTAACCTTCCCTTTTTAGGGAAAGTTATTGAATGGGTGGTGGCTCAGCAGCTTCAGGGGCATTTGGACCAGGTTAATTTTCTCGGTCCCTTGCAGTCGGGCTTTTGTCCAGGTTATGGCACAGAGACTGCGCTTGTGGCCTTGGCCGATGACCTCTCCCGTGAGTTGGACCGGGGTCATTCGACCCTGTTGATCCTGTTAGATCTCTCAGCTGCATTTGATATCGTTGATCATGAGTTCTTGGTGACTGGACTGTGGGACTGAGCAGGGATTGGCGGGACTGTTCTTGAATGGTTCTGCTCTTTCCTGGCTGGGAGAACCCAGCGTGTGGTGCTGGGGGAGTTTTCATCTTTCCCCCGGGGCCTCACATGTGGAGTACCACAGGGTTCCATCTTGTTCAATGTGTACATGCAGCCTTTGGGGGAGGTTGTTAGGGAGTATGGAGTGAGATGTCATCAACATGCTGATGACACCCAGCTATATCTCTCATTTTCCTCTGACTCAGGCCCAGCAGTCTTGGTGCTTGTCCGCTGTGGGGGAATTGGATGAGGGAGAGCTGCCTGCAGCTAAATCCTGACAAGACGGAGGTGATGGCTGTGGGGAGGGCCGAGGGAGTGGTGGCCCCCATCATTGATGGGGTCTGCCCTCCCCTGGTTTCTCAGGTCCGGAGTCTGGGGGTGCTCCTGGACCCACAGCTCCGCCTGGATTCCCAGGTGGTGGCTGTGGTGAAGGGAGCATTTCGCCAGTTACATCTGGTGCATCGGCTTAGGCCGTATGTCTCAGACTTGGATCTGGCCACGGTCATCCATGCTTTTATGACCTCGAGACTGGATTACTGCAACGCGCTCTAGGTGGGGCTACCCTTGGTGCTAGTTCGGAAGCTGCAGCTGGTGCAGAATGTGGTGGCCCGTCTCTTGACGGGTTAACGCAAGTATATTACACCGGTGCTTCGCTCTCTGCACTGGCTGCTGATAGGTTTCCAGGCCCAATTCAAGGTGTTGGTGTTGACCTTTAAAGTCCTAAACGGCTTGGGCCCCACCTATCTGCAGGACTGCCTCACCCTCCGGGTCCTGGAGCAACCCCTGCTGTCAGCTGGGGGCACCATCCTCGAGGTCCCCTGGGTTTCCTGGATGTCCACTATGAGGAGGGCATTCTCCATGGCTGCGCCACGGCTGCGGAACTCCCTCCCGTCGGAGATCTGCTTGGCTGCCGGCCTCCCCTCTTTCCACAGACAATGTAAGACCTGGATGTTCTGCCAGGCCTTTCTTGGGGGAGATGAGGTGGATGGGCTGGGTTGCGGGGGGGGGGAAACGGGGTTTTATATTGTTTTTTTTAATTGTAATTATTATTGTTTATTTTAATGTTTTAAAATGTTTTTTAAATGTTGTGAGCCGCCCCAAGATGCCTGAGGCAGGAGGGGGCGACATGTAAATTTGAAGATAAATAAATAAATAAACACCATTGCATCACAAGGACAATTTGCATGTTCCAGCTGAACACGTAGCCAACATTGTGTCCAATGACATTGCGTGGTGTGTTAGCAGGTAAAACACAGGGAACGAGGCGGCAGCGCTTGTGTGCTGAGATCAGGTGGCAAACAAAACACCGATTTGGGCTGTGTCTGTAAGCAGCACCACATGGGGTGTTTTCAGACATGACGCTAACCCCAGTTTAACTACACTTTAACCACACAAACATTTCTTATGCATGTTGCAGGGCTGCATAGGGCACCAGTACAGCCCTGAAACATGCATAAGAAATGTTCAAGTGTGGTTAAACTGGGGGTTGTGTCATGTCTGAAAACACCCATGGTGAACACAGGGGCAAACCGGTATTCACATCAAGGTCAAAACACACATTCAGACCCCTCCCCCCCCCTTTACGTTATGTCTAAAGACACCCATGGAGTTATAGGATGGGGTTGTTATCCTATTTGAAATGGTGTTCTTGCTGCATACTGCTGGACTAGACCAGTTGCAAATTGAAATTTACTCTCTACTCCCCCACTGTGGCTTAACGCTAATGGTTGGTGCACTGAAAGTCAAAGCCAAGGTTTCATCCAAGAGTAACAAAAATTCCAGGTCAAGAGGAGAAGTCCTGCACACTGACCTCATGATGTCCTCTCCTCTTTACCCTGGAAGTGCATTCTCTCTCTCTTTCCCCTGCTCCACTGCTGGGTGCCGCCAAGAGGAGGACACCACTCCCGCGGAGAAAATTGTGTCTAATAAGGATGTAACATTCATTTTGTTTTTATTAGTTACAAAGATGAACGGAGCCCCATTGTTTAAGTAACTAATGTTCTGAACATGAATGAATAAGGAAACAACATTCATTTCATTTTGTTCATTTGCGGGGGGGGGTTGTTTCATTTAATAAAAAATTTAATTAAAAAATAATATCACTGCGCATGTGCAAAATGGTGATCAGGGCCATTCTGCGCATGCACCCCATTTTCCAAAATGGCACCGACACTGCCGGCACCATTTTGGAAAAGGAAGTGGATGCGCAGAATGGCCCTGGTGGGCATTGTGCACATGCACTGTGATTTTTTAATTGTTTATTAATTAATTATTATTATTATTATTATTATTAATAATAATTTAAAAAAACCTAAAAATAAAACAAAACTAAATGCGGTTTTTTTGAACCCTCTCCAAAATGGATGGGGTTTTAACCCATGGAATGAAAATACGGTAAGTGCTGCGCTCCCCTAGGGTCTAAATCCTTCCTTGAGATGCGCCTAGAACAGAGCAGTAATCCAATCCTCTCTCCCTGGTTTGTGTCCTCCTGGCTCAGCAGAGCCAACTGTGCTGAGCAGCCACTGGGAAATGTCATTGTGGGATGATGGAGGAATTTCTGTCCGTGAAGACAGCGATTTTTCATACCATGCGCTGCCATCCTGACTTCACTGAGGTCAGTGACTGAACTCCCGCTGCCTTCACTGAAGTCAGGATTGTGCCCTTGGTTACCCATTACCCCACTTCCTCCATGGAATGACACTTGTAAATTAGGCTTTGCAAGAGCAGACTTACCCTCCTTCTGTTTTTCATTGTACCTTACGCTTTTTGAAAAATTCTTTCTCCAGACCTTCAGGGACAGGGAACCACCTGCTCACAGCCAGGTTTTATATGGCCCCTTTCCCATTCTTGGATCCAGCCAGTCACTTGAGCACTGAAGGAGCACAGTCAGAAGAAACAGAGCCAATATGAGAGGACACCGCTACTTGTGGGTAGGGTGCTAGATTTGTGGGCAGGATCTAGGATCTCTCTCTCTTCCCCTAGCCTGAGAGCATCCCTGAAGCCTCTCCTCTATCAGCCCCACTCCAGTCTGCAGGGCTGAGGATAATTTTCAAAACGTCCTACAAAGACAATAAAGTTCCCCAACTCCTGTCTTACATTGTTCTGCTGATTCTTAGCTCCTCTAATTGTTCATTTGCCAAACGTGCCCACGATATAAGGGAAAGGGGAACCTGTGAACTGATATCATTTAGCCTCAGCCTAAACTTGCAAAACACTTTGGTGTGTTAAAACAATTTGGCAAGGGCATCTGCAACATCTGGCGGGGTCAGAGCAGATCCGGAAACAGCACTTGCGAGCGAACATCCCAACAGCGGGCCAAGGGCTTCCTTGGTGCAAATGAGCAAGTGGAAGGCAAAGGAGCTAGACAGTTCGACACCAGCTGAGGATCAGATCCATCGATTTGGGTGGGCTCTGCAGAGGAAGTGAATCCAAATTCTTGTTGGATTGTGAAACAGTCACAAGTAAAAGCCCATTGCAAGCCCTGCAAGCTCAATATGGGGCTTGTTCAGTGGGGGGAGGGGATGAAACAGGTGGGGGGTTTTCTCTCCTTGTCTCCTCTCGTCTCCTCTCTCTGTCCTCCATCTTGTCCCATGCAGTCTGTACAGTATGGAAGCATGTCTTCTGAGTTCTTAGTAAAGTTCTGTTTTGAAGAAACTTCTGCTGTGTGTTATTCAACAGAAAGCTAACTCTACAATAATTCTCAGTGCAGCAGTGGTAAGTTTGGGGTTTTGCTGGTTGTTTTTTTAAAGCAGCCTCAGCTATTGCCTAAGCTAAGGCCCCTCTCTGGTGTGAGGAAGGCACCAAAGACCTGAAAACATGGCCACATCATCTCGGCCCACACCCCACTGTCCCTTTTCCTAGGACTGGTGTACTCTGTGTTTTTTGGCTTTAAAGAGTTCAGAAATGCAGGATCGCTGACAGACACCCACAGTCTTTTCATCGTGTCTGAGGATCTGAAGGTTTACTCTCATCACTTTAACCAGACTGCAGCATGTCAGCTACGTCAAATGCTCAATTATTATTGTTGTTGTTAAGTATTCAGACCAACAATGGGTGTTTTCAGACGTTACGGGGCCGTTTGGCCCCGTACCGAAAACAACCCTTTCATTCCCCGCCGGGGTCACCCCGTCACGCCATATCAGACGTGCCGGGGGGATCCCGGCAGGCAATCTGGGAGGGGGTGGGGCCGCATGGCGCAACGTGTGGCCGCACGGCCCCGCCCCCTCCACGCACCCCGCCGCCCGCCTTCCAGGGAGATGGGCGGGTGGCAGGGCCACTGCGGCTGCCGCGTTGGGCCGGATGTGCCGTGGCAACCGGCCAGACGTTACTTTTTTTTGGTCCCCGCTGGGGATCTTTTTGACCACGCTTCCCGGGACATTCCCCCGGCTAGCCCGGGAAGCGTGGTTCAAATTGACCCCATGCGGGTATTGACCATGGCGAACGTCTGGCGGCTGCCAAGCAGACATTCGAGCCACATTGACCACAGGTGGGTATTCACCGTGGTTCACTGTGATCTCGTAACGTCTGAAAATACCCAATATCCCTGGCACAGAACAGTCATTAATGAGAGATGGTCCCCTGCCCCAAGGGGCTTAAAATTTAGGATAGAAAAGGGAGGCGAGGCCAGGGGGAAGGGGAACATTGGGAGAGGCAGAGATACATCATGAAGTTGAGAAATTGCAGGTGCAGATGCTTTGCTTAGTCACAGGGGAGATGGGGACCCTGAATGAAAGGGCAGTTAGAGGGAACATCAGTGAGCAGTCTGTGGGGATGAGGAGCTCAAAACCTTTGACCAAATATCCAATGAAATGAGACTGCCCAGCAGTCTTCTTGCAAACCCGCTTGAGGAAAAGGCAGCAGAGTAACAGCAATTACTCGAAGGGTATTTTTACACGTGATGGCGCACTGTACCATCACGCTTTGATCCTGGCCAGGATGAAAGCTCTCACCCCGGGCAGGATCTGACCTGGCTGCCAAACAGACATGTCGATGGCAAAGGCCAGGGAGAGGATGGGGTAGAGGGCGTGGCGGTGGGTGGACACGGGTCTGCAGCCGCACCACCACGCTGCAAAGTGCAGCCCGCCCATCATCTCACCACCATGTGTGTCTAGAACAGCCCTGGACCAGGGTCAAGTAGAGTGGGTCATCACATCTGACGGCCCACTCTACTCTGGTCCAGAGATGGCATCCCTGGTCTGTGGCAGCGCTTAGCCCAAGCTGTGACTCGGCGATGTGCCCAAATCACAGCCCGGGCTAAAAACTGCCATGGTCCAGGGAAATCCCTGATCCTGCCTAGAGAAATGTCTGGCGGGCCAGATCAGATGTGGCGGCACCGCAGGTGGCCACGCGGGTCAAAGCGTGGCCACCCATGATACCATCACATCTAAAAAACCTGACCCTAAGCCTGACAGACCCTACCCTAAGCCTGACCTTACAGACCCGCCCCCAAATGTTTATGTAAAAATGGGGAGTGGAAGGAAAGGGAGAAGACCCATCTTCCCTGGGGTTTGAGCTGCAGGGAACAAATCCCTCTCCAATTTTCACCAGGAGTCATGGCAGGTCTCTCCCGTCCCTTGGGATATGTCCCCTCTGGCCTCCTGTCTGTTTTTATACCCTTTTGAATGGGATCAGAAGCCCCAATTCAAATCCCAGAGTATAGCTGAAATGGGAGTTCACTTGCTACCCAGTGGTAATACCTGCAATTTGGACTACTGTGTTGGGTGCCCAACAAGCCACCTGAGTCCCAGTCAGGTACCCAATTCCCTGAAAGTACGAGGTATTGGCCACTACCAAGTTACTGATTTCTGTTTTACCAATCAGTACCAATCGATAAAATGGTAACTCGTTAAATAAATCAGGATGGGAAGTCAAACAAATCAGTACCGGAAGTGGGGATTGGTACTGGAAGTCAGGAAATCAGTACCGGAAGTCAGAAAAATGGGACAAAAACAGTATTTCAGAACATCGGTTAGCCCATCGGCCACTAACTGGGTACTGATTAGTACCCGATGTTACTGGGTTGGGTTGAGTATCACAATTTCAGTGAGTATACCCATTTTTGTGGGTACTCATTTCTAGGTGTGGGACACCAGGGCAATTACCGGCTACCGGATTTACCGGTTACCGGTTTTCAAAAATCCGGATTCCTGGATTAAATCCGGTATACCGGTACTGTATTTATTCCATTGATTTCAATGGGCAACTGTCCCCATTGAAATCAATGGAATAAAAAAAAAAATCCTCCCCCCTCCCCCTCCCAGGCTGTGTGGGTGGAAGGGGGGGCACCTCCCACCCACCCTGCCCAGCCTGGATTTTAAAAAAAATATTTTTTCTCTAAGTCCCTGCTAGTGCAGGCTCCGGGCCGCCGCCGGCGACCAGGAGCCTGCAGCAGCAGGGACTAGGGTGATCCCTGGGGTGGGGGGTGGTTTAACACACACCCCACCCCAGGGATCACCCTACCTCCCCAACCAGGGATCGCCTACCTTCATGCTCCGGGTGGCGGCGGCGCGGCTCCAGCGGCTTCAGCGCTGGCTGTGGCTGCCAGCTTCAGCGCTACTAGGCCTTCCGGTGAAACCCAGAAGTTCACCGGAAGGCCTAGTAGTGCTGAAGCCAGCAGCCACAGCCAGCGCTGAAGCCGCCAGAGCCGGACCACCACCGCCGCCACCTGGAGTGTGAAGGTAGGCGATCCCTGGGTAGGGAGGTAGGGTGATCCCTGGGGTAGGGGGAGTGTTAAACCACCTCCCACCCCAGGGATCACCCTAGTAGCACAGTACCGGTACTAGTAAGGGTAACCTACCTGCTGATGCGGGCTCTGGGTCGCTGGCGGCGGCCCGGAGCCGGCACTAGCAGGAACTTAGGGGCGAAAAATTGTTAATTTAAAGCCAGGCTGGGCAGGGTGGGTGGGGGGTATCCCCCCTTCCACCCACGCAGCCTGGACTGGGGAGGGAAAGTGGGGTGGGGGTTGTTTGTTTTTTTACATTGCGGCCATTCATTTGAATGGTCGCAATGTAAAAAAATCTGGTAGGGTGAATCCGGTAATTTACCCAGATTACCGGGTTTAATCGATACTGCCGGTACACCCAATACCGGCATTATCGGATACCGGTAGATCCGGTAGTCCCACCCCTACTAATTTCATCATGGGTGGGCCGTGGCTTGAGTGGTAGAGCTCATGCTTTGCATGTATAAGGTCCCAAGTTCAATCCCCAGCATTTTCGATTTGGTATCTCTGGTAGCATGCCTTTACTGGGGATCCTGTAGAGTTGGATTTGAAACCCTGCTGCAGTCAGTGTCAGGTTGTGACAATACTGGACTAAGATGGACCATTGGTCTGATTCAGTTAGGCATCTCCTTATGTCCTATATCTCTATCCCAGAGCAGGACGGTAGCCCACACAACACACCCTTACTGTACTCACCCAAATTATGACAGACTTTGTCTGCTTGAAGAACAACTACCTCCTTCAATGAGTTTCTTCAAATAACAGTCGAAGTGAAAATATGAGCCTCCGCTGTACAGAATACACAGCCAAAAAGAACAAGGCCCACTACAGCAAATTCCATAAAAACCCAGGAAATTAAAACAGCTGATAAGTGATAGTTGTCCACTGACTTGTTTTCTCGCCTGCAGGCAAAAAGCCCAGCAAGAAGGCATCCTGTGACATAAGTACCAATATGTCACAAATGCACTCAGTCCCCATCTCACTCTTCTTCCTCCGTAACTCAGTTTTTCCATGGGATTCCCAAAATCAGCCACTGGTCCCGCTGGAAACTGATCTAATGATTTGAGGAATGTAGCTTTAGAAATGAGGGGCTTGGCGCGGTTTCTCACAAAATCTCCAGGCTCTCTTGCTGGATTACTTAGCACAACAATTTAAAATGGGCAAGGACTGAGTGATTTTTATGTTCCTCCTTAATTGGAAGAGCAAGTCACTCCCTCCATTCCCCTCCTCACCCCTATTTCCCCTCCTTTTCATTAAAGCACACTAGCTTCGTGACTCTGCCTGGGAACCTGGCTTTGAAAACATCTCCCCAGGATAGCCAATGCTTAAACAATATACCAGAGGGTGGCATTCACAAACAAATTGTGAGACTTATTCACTTTGTAAATCAAATTAGCGCATAAAACAACAACAAAAAGATGGAGAAACACATATCTAAAGGACAATGCTGTTCGTTCGAACCAAACTGTAATTATATGCAAGAAAGAAAATGACTGATTGCGCCCTTTCATTTTACTAAAATAATTCATTTCCAGCCAAGAAAATTAAACAATCTCAGTAGGCTGTGGCATGAAAGCCACATATCCCATGGAGTGAAAGGTTTCTCCTGTTCTCAGGAAAAGCAGGGATAAAATCCCCTGCACTTCAGCAGCTGTGCTAGTAAGTCTTCTTCCTGTCCCACTGTGGCTACGGTTTGGAAAGAGAACATCAATTTAGGAATAAAGTGACGGACATTCTCAGGGGTGCCAAGGCTGATGAATAATTTACAGCTTGATCCTCAGGCTGTTTAGCGCTAACACTCAGTCAGCACTGCCACAGGTGACAGGTCCCATTGACTTAAAAGGAACTCATGCCAGCACTCTCTAAGTAAACTGAGGATCGTGCTGCTCATCACTAGGCTCACAAATGCAGGAATTTTTAAAGCCTGACATCACCAGACCTGTGATAACATTGTGAGACCTTCAGCTTAAGAAAGAAAGAAAGAAAGAAAGAAAACTCCAGACTTCAAAATGGTGAGTTAGTGCACTGCAAACTCATTGGGTAAAAACAAATGTGACGCTGGCCCGCATTGGTTCGCTGTGGCCTGGGAGTCACCCACACGTGTGGACCCTCCCACGCTGCCAGATGCCGCCATGGTGGGTAACCCGGGCTGCATCCTCTGGAAAATCTCTGAGGTGCAACACGAGCCATCACGTTTGTTTGGCCCCGCCATCCCCACCTTGGCATAGAGGCTGCCTGTCGCGGCAGCGGGTAGGGCTCTGCCCACACGTTTAGATGGGATGGCTCTCCGGCCATTTGTTTTGTGCCGCTCGCTGACCCGGGGAGTGGCGGCCATGTTTTTCCATCCCGGGCCGTGGAGCTGCCACACCGCCTGCATGTTTACCCATTGACGTGAATGGGGCAAAGAACCTTGACGATCACGGTTTAACTTTCTAACCTTCATGGTGGTGGAGAAAAGCTTGAGAAAGCGACTGAGATATATACCCTTAAGCAGGAGCAGGTAACCTTCTCCCTCCTGCAGGCCATTTTGAAAATGAGTAGAAGCTGAATGAACCAAATAGGAGTTGGAGACGAGAGTGCTTTAGGGCTGTTACTCATGATGGAAGAAGGAAGAGAAGGGTCCAGATCATCTGTCTGTGCCATGGATCCATTCTCTACCCTTGCATGCACGTCCCAGAAGCTTTCTACACTAGTCTTTTTCTCCTGAAAGAGGGCCTATGACCCCCTGAAAGAGGTACAATGGGATTCAGCACCCGAAGAGGGACTGTCCCTCTTAAGCAGGGATTGTTGGGCAGTATGATGTTGACTGGAAACTAGTGCTGAAACTCGGTATTTGAAATTACTTGGTTTTTACCAAGTATCTCAGTATTCACCTCTGTTTTACCGAGTCATCAGCATGGTACTCAGTCCAGTACTCGGATAAATCCTTGGATGGGCAACATACAGGACTTTTCCTGCAGCATACAGGGCCTTTCCTGGTTCTATATAAGGGAACTCGGTATTGGGTATATACTTGGTACTTGGTTTTATTTTACTGAGTATTTTACCAAGTATTGAGTATTCGGCCGAGTTACCGAGGACCAGCCGAACACTTGAAGCTGATCATCAGAAACACTCGCAAAAAAATTTTTTTTCACTATTCAGTGCAGCCCTACTGGAAACCCAGAGCTGCGACCCAGAGTTTGGGCCTATCCATTAACCTGCCTCAGACTTCCAAAATATACAGACTAGAAAGAAGAAGAAGAAGAAAGAAGAAGTAAGTTCCTTACTTGAAATAGTTCTGCTGTTGCTTTCTCTTTTTCCTCACAACTTTAATAGTAGTTCCCTTGCTACTGTGCAACAACTAGTGCCATCCCTCTGCTCCCCAAAAAGGACAGGAAGCGTTTCAGATTTGAAGTTAATGGGGATGCAACACAAACATCCTAATAAAATTGTCCCACCAGACTTCAATTTGCTAAGTGGTTATCACAGGCAGTGGATGGGATGACCCTGTTTTTGTCTGGTAATAAATCAGGAGTTAAAAGCATCGCAGCAAAGCGGGGAGGGAGGGCAAGGAGATTACAGGAGTCAGCCCGAGTGTGCGTGGGGGAGGTCATTTAAATCCAATTTATTTGTCTATTTCCTGAAGGTTTTTATGGCCAGTTTACCAACACAGTGTCTAAGTGCTAAACCAAATTAGAGAGTTATCAAGCCAGGACCCAAGGGTGCTTTTCTCTCTTCCTTCAGGGTAGAGCAGCGTGACTGCGTGTGTAAGGATTTGTTTTTAATTTTTTTGAAGAACTAATGCACCTTTTCAAATGAAAGACTTTTTAAAATATATTATTTTTTTTTAAAAAAAGAATCTACCTAGGACGTGCCTCCCACAAATAGGATCATCACTAATGCTGCTTTCAGTTTTTTAAAAAACAGCTTTGTAATAGAGCCAAGTATCCCTGGCATTTTCCAAGGGTGTGGTTACTAATACTTTCCAAGCTTGATTTTCCCAGCACACGAGTTGGATGCAAAGCCACATCTCAGGGAATCACTGAAATGTCTCCGCTATTTGCCATTTCCATTTGATTTCATTTATAGAGTTAAAACCCACTTTTATTACCCATCAGCAGAATGCAGACCAATATGAACTGGAATTTTTAGGTTGGGGGTGGGAACCTTTTCTCCTGGGCAATTCTGGAATGAGTACAAGATCCGCAAATACGAGTTGTGGGCAGAGATGCTTGAATGGGTGTGGTCAGGATGCGAGAAGGGAGGGGAGGGGCCAGACCATGGATCTCCCCAGCTGGGAGACAGATGCCTTCACCTCCACTCCCTTCCTCTGCTGCTCTCACTCTTTCACCGCTTGAGGGGGAGGCGGAGGAAGCTGGATCTATCGGCCAGACACAGAAATTGGAAAGGCATCAAATAAAAAACAGCCATACGTCAGATTTGGCCCAATGGGCCAGAAATCCTGCATCTCTGTTATAGGTCGGCGCTTCCCAAACTCTTTAGACTCTGCCTCCCCCCTTCCCCCGGCCATTGTCTGTGGCAGACAATGCTCATTACCACCCTCCTATTGCTTCCCGTCTCTCCCCTCGAAAAAGCCATTTCAGTGTTCGCAGAAATGTTCCACAAAACTGAAATGGCTCTCGAAATTCCAACTGGGCCACTGCACCTGCCCAGAACGGCGGCTGCCATTTTGTACAGCTGCAAAAGGCCTTGGGGACGGGGGGGGGGGGGGGGCATTGGTCCAATCAGAACTCAGACCGCATAGGATCCAATTCCCTGTTGGGCCAAATAAAACACCCAGTTCTGAAGGAATTGGAACCGGGCCAAAAGGTAGGTTTCAGCCCTACTATCCTCCTTATTCTTGACTCTCCTACCCCCCGCCCCCATTGTCCCATCACTTTGGAAAGCCACCCTGGCTCAGTCATTTGCCAGCTCTGCTCCTATTCACCCCTCAGCCCCCATTCCTACCATGCCCCCACCACCACCTTGAAGTACAGAGGAACAAAGGCTTATCGTGTCTTAGATAGGATGCTTCTACAAATGTAGTACAAAATGGCACTGGTGTTCTTTGTAACAGCATACTCATTATTCAGTGTGTCATCCGCTATAACCCCCAAGACCTTTCTTGGCAGCCATTTTTTATTGGGGGATGGTTTTTCTTACCTATGTGTAATACTTTCCATTTATCTTTGTGGAATTTCATTTGGATGCTTTCAGCCCAGTTCTCCTAATTTATCCAGATCATCATGAATTCTAATTCTGTCTTCCAAAGTATTGACTTCGCTTCCAACTTTGTGGCATCTGCAGATTTTATAATTATATTCTCCAGGCCTTCATCCAAGAGAAAGCAGCAAAGATAATTCCAGCCTTGGGCTATTCTAAGAGTTGCAATCCACCCTCCTCTTTGAATTACTGAGCATAATTGAGATCGCAGCTAGATTTGCAACTTGCTTGTTAATGTTAACCCATACATAAAGTGACCTAGAATCCAGTCTCCTCTCTCTGAGTGAAATCCTGACTCTATTGAATTCAATGACAATGCCCCCACTGATTTCACTGTTCAACCTCAGGTCCGGGGGCGGGCAAAGCCAGCCTGCAGCTAGTTTTTATCTGGTCTATTTACAGTTCCTGGATCTAACCTTGAATCCAGTTCCTACCCCGCAAGCCAGTAGTGGTGGGCCTGGACTCATGTCCCAATGATGGGCCTCCCTATGGGCAAAAAGTTCCCTCAGAGTTGGGGGTGGGACGGAGGGCCTCCAGGGCGGGGAGGCAGGGCTTCCCCATGAAAGCTCCCAATAGGTCCTCTGGCCACAATGGTGGTTGGAGGTGGGGGCAGCACTTTGCCCCCCACCCATTCGCTCCTAACAATTCTTTCTTGGTGGAGTCCTTTGAGAACGTCCAAAGTACCATTGGGAAATTTTCAGAGTCAGCGGGGGGGGAAGAGTGTTGACTTTGCTCCTTCCCCTGCCCAGTCGGAAAATTTCCTAGTGGTGCTCAAGCCACTTGCAAAGCCCCCCCCCCCCCCTCAGAGGCTCAACTGAGCCCCCTCTCTGCATGGTAGCTAGCTACCCCTTGCCTCAAGCCTTGAAAGAGTGAGCTCAGGAGAAAGAAGAAGAGATGAGAGCACACACACACACACGGACAGGGGATGAAATCTGGATCCATGATCTGGAGTGGACCCTGCCTTTCATTTCCTCACCCATAAAGCATGCCCACCTCCAACTCCTGTGCGGCCCTCTAAGCTTTTACTAAGTTTCAAAGTGGCCCCTGGGAGGGAAATGTTTCCTCGCCCCTGCTCTGTTGTTTTTGCTAACACTCCTGACAATCTCGCTGTCAAGAGATTCCTAAAACGTTGAACAGTCTAAATCCAAACAAATGAAACCATACATTGCAGCGCATCCCATAGACTACAATTACTGCAGGCTGTGCTCTATATATATATATATATATGTTTCCCAAATTGCAACATAGAGCTCTGTGGTCTGTAGATATTATAGGTTACCAGGTCTGGTCTCTTTGACTTCGTTTGACACAAAATGATCTCACAAATGCCTCCTTTGACCCAAGTCTTGCCCAGTGTTTTAGGACAAGCAGCTTTAAACCTAGAGCACGCCAAGGGTCTGTCTAACAACTGTTAATAACATCCACAAAGAGATAAGCCACAGCAATCACAGAGCTCCGACATGGCATTCTACTCTCCGCAGCCTCAATTCCTAATGTATATCATCTGACACATCACTATATAAAGTGGTTAGCTGGTACGTAAGCTGCCGCTGTGTTGAGGTTTGAGGCAAGGTTTAAAATATCCTTTTAAAAAAAAGCCAAAGAAGAAATTCTCTTGGGTTTGCTGAAGTCCCCAAATTAAAAGCAGTGGGTTTTCTACTTGCTTTGCTTTTACTTTTAAGGTTTACATACTTTTTTTTTCTTTTTTTTTAAAGGTTCCTTTCATCTTGTTTTCTTTTTATACATGCTTTTCAGAGCAAACCCTCTAATTAAAGCAGAAGAGACTGACTGCAACTCCAGTCTGTTTGCAATTCCTGTCTGAGTGGCAAACATTTCTTTGTAGGAATTTACTATTCTCCCCACCCCACGCACACACTTTATCCACAGTTCACGGTGTGTTGGGTTTGTTTTTTTGTTTGTTTTTTTAAGTGTTTCCATAATTCAAGCACAAATAGAATGAATGGCATCTGTAATATTGCTGGAGTAATAAGTAATAATATTGCTGGAGTAATAAGTAATAATATTGCTGGCGTAATTGCATTAACCTACGTTCTCAAAATGATAAACAAAAAGTGATTAGGAACAGTGTGAAACGCAACCCCCGGAAGACTACCGACATGCCACCATACCTGGCATGTCAGGTAGCAATGGCAGGTCTCCTGGGGTGCCTGGGGAATGGTGTTGGGTGGCAGTGGGAGCTCCTGGAGCCCCAGAGCTTGCCAGAGGGTAGGTTGTTTTGGACCAGGGAGGCTGGAGCACTGCACAATGGCACATGGATGGGTCAGGACTGGCCCATCCGTAGAGTGTTCCGGCAGTCTGGCTGGGTTGGCTACCGGACCCAACAAAACCTAGCCACCTTCCCACCCCTAGTAAGCCCAGGAGCCTGGAAGAAGGTGGTAACGCTAGCCTACAGTTAACTTCACAGAGCGTGCTTGAGTTGCAAGAGTGTGACAAAGCTTCCGACACCAGGCACTTAATTTTATTATTTGCACTTTTATGCCTTGCAGGTTCCCTGGAATTTGTTCTCAGTTTGGTAGAAGGGGCAGGAGAGAATGGGTTTGCGGGTTGCTGCCTCATATGCCAAGTTTTAACCCAGAGCACATTTTCATGGCCTCACTTCAGAAACCCAGAACATAGGGTTTCTAATGCTGACAGCCTTGAACTCTAGCAGTTAGGGGGAGAATCTATCAATAATAATAATAATAATAATAATATCCCTTTTTAGAAAACACCTTGCCTCCTATTGGATTCCAAAGTAGCACTCCAAATAAGACACTTCATCATGTGTGCACATGCTGGAGCTGAAGGGGACAGCATGGTCGAGCAAGTAGGGTACTAGCCTGGGAACGGAAGTAAAGGACATGGATTCTGTTCCTAGCCCCACCGCTGCAGCCAAATCAATTTGCCTCTGTTATCCCATGACCTAAAGCTGCAAGGAGAATCCACCAAAATGGGTATCTTCAGAAGGACAGCCCCACATCTCTGCTCTGCTTCACTCCCAGGTGGACCGCCCGTTTGAAGGCGGCCCACCAGATGTGCAGGCGGCTCCAGAGCCGTCCCGCTGGTGGCACTCCGGAACATTCAGGAGCACCGCCTAGCGGAGCCGGCTGCCCAAAGCTGGGGTACCAGCTGGAGGCGGGACTGCTGTCTGTCCACCTGGTGGACAGCCGCTGCAGCTCTGCTCTCAGCTGGGGTTTGCCGTGGGCAACGCCATAGAGTTGCAGATGGGGCTGCAAGTGGGCAGACGTGGGGATGCACCCCCGGAGCTGCTCCAAGGGTGAGCATCCATGGAGAACATCCAATGAGCAAACCCACCGAATCCAAACAATCCAACCTGAAATGACACTAGTCAGGCCTCGACTGGAGTATTGTTTCCAATTTCGGGCACCTAATGTTAAGAAGGATATTGACAAATTTGTGCAGGTTCAGAGGCAGGGGAGAAAGATGATAAAGGGTTTGGACAGCAAGTCTTATGAGGTAAGGCTGAAGGACCTGGGCATGTTTAGCCTAGCCAAAAGAAGACTACAGGGAGACATGATTGCGGTCTTCTAATATGTTAAGAGCTTCCACCAAGATGATGGCAAGGAACTTGTCTTCACTGCTACAGAGGGCAGGACTAGAAACTATGAGGTCCAGTTACAGGAAGGTAGATTTTGGGCTAGATATCAGCAAGGTTCCTGGTTTTCCATTTAGTGCGGAAAAACAGAAACACGCAGAATTCCCATTTTATTAGAGAAAAATGGAGAATTCCCGTTTCCCCAGGGAAAAATCACAGAATTACAGGTTTTCTGGGAAATTTCCACCTGCCAAAACTCACTGATTTAAAGGAGGAGGAGGAAGTTTTGTGGAGGTTCCGGTGCGCGCCTGCATCTGAGAGAAGAGATCTAGCGAGAGAGAAACACAGCCGGGTCTGGCTTTTGGCGAGGCAGCGGTATGTTGGGGTCCGTGCCGGGCTGGCAGGAAGGAAGGGATTGAAGCAGCACACCATCCACCCACCACCTGCAGAGGGAGAGATTTGGGCTCCGCGACAGGCGTGGCTGGTGTGGGATATTGTTTTACTTTGTTATTTGAGTGGCAGTGGCAACCAGTTCATCAAATTGTCACCAAAAATAATAATAATTTGAAAAAAACACTTTCTAATCTTAACAGCCAAAAGAGACAGATTTTGTTGAGTTTTAATCAGAGAATTTAGGAGAGGAGAGTTCAAAGAATTTACAATTTGGGGGCAGGAAGAACCCGGAATACCAGGAAAAACATCCTAAAGGTGAGAGCTCCGCAGCAATGAAATAAGCTGCCCTAGTGAGGTTGTAGACTCTCTATTATTGAAGGATTTCAAAAAGAGGCTGGACAACCATGTGTCGGGCATGCTGCAGCTGTAGTCATCCTGCATCCGAGCAGGGGGTTGGACTAGATGACCTCAGAGGTCCCTTCCAACTCTAAAATTCTATGATTGTGTAAAATGAACAAAACGTGTATCTGACAGACCTTTGTTTCATTATTCGTTTTGTCTTTTCATGGTGTTCATTCATTTGGGCCAGTTGGTTTGTTTGTCTTGTTCCAGTTTTTACCCTTTCCATTCTCATTGGCTGCAATCCCAACCCTGTCTGTATAGGATCCGTGAGGGATCCACGTGGCACAATGTCTCCATGATGGACTTGTGCACCGTTTGTGCGTGCGTTGCGCGCACCATGGGATTGGCCCAACCGTTGCTGGAGGAAACAATAAAAAAAAAAAAAAAATGGAACTGGAAACAAATAAAACCACAACTTAACAAAAATGACAAAAATAACCGAAATTTGGAAAACTTGGCTGCGCGAACATTGTGACAAATTTCTTTCAGGTCAGCTACTGCCTACTTGAAAATGGAGGGTGGAGCGCAAAAATCTATTGTACTGCCTATTTCGACTCTTACTTCCTTTCAGTAATGCCTATTAATAACCTGAGCCTTTGTAGCCTAATGGCTACAATGCAATGGTCAATGCAATGGACAAGGGTCAATATGCCCTAATGGATAAGGTGTCGGACTTTGACCTCGGAAACCAGGGTTCAAGTCCCATCTTAGCCATGAACTCAATGGGTAACCTTCGGTATGTTGCTCAGCCTCAGTTTCTTATGTGTAAAATGGGAATAATAATGATCTACCTACAGGGCTATTGCGAGGGTGAACAAGATATGGATTTGAAGTACCATATAAATTAGAAAGAATAGCATAACCCTGCACAAAAAGTCCCCAAACAAATCCAGTGGTGAATCATGCTTACATGTATTCGTAGGTCTGTAAACCCTTCTTAATAGGGAGTCCCCTCATCAAGTGTTTGCACATTGGGCTATAGGTTTCTATGGCTGCTTTTAGACGAGACAAATTTGAGCATGATTGGTGAAAAATGCGTGTGTTTTAATGCTCGTTTAAACACCTAAACCGTTTTAAATGCGCATTTGCCAGGATTGTGTAAAAGCCCAAACCGTTTTGAATGTGGTTTTTAAATAATGCCCATTTTTTAAAACCGGTTTTGTCATCTCCCGCTCATCAAAGGGGCTCAAAACCGGTTTGGAATCAGACAAAACCACATTCAAAACTGTTTTGGCTTTTACACGATCATGGCAAATGTGCATTTAAAACAGTTTAGGTGTTCAAACGAGCATTAAAACACGCACGTTTTTCACCAATCATGCACAAATTTGTCTCGTCTAAAGGCAGCCTATGTGATAGCCAGATAGAGCTAATAAATAATGCATGTGTAACCAGGGACCTATGGTCACTGTGTTTTCTCCATTGCCATCATTGGGGGAAACTTCATGAACCACGTGTTCCTGTGTATAACCCACATATACTGTAAGTTGCAGATACCCCTTTCGTCCTGCTCCAAAGAACATATCGGAGGTTGTTTTTATGCAGTTATGGAGCCAGTCTCTTCTGTTCAAGCTTTAGAGACTCACGTCTTTAGCTATGGACAGCCATGTTTGAAGTAGAGCTCTGCAGGGGAGGTTAGAAGCTTCTTGTTTCCATCTCACTCCACTAGTGCTGGAACAAATACCACAATTATTATCCGTGGTTAATATCCAGTCTCGCGGTTACTTTGGCAGTTATCTGGTAACTAACCAGTTACTTCGGAGGTTAACTGCCAGATGGAAATTCCAGATATTACTGTTTACAGCTTATCGTTTACCAAATTGACAAGCCTGTTGTAGCAGGGATTTGTCTCTAATTATGACTTTTCAGTGCCAGACACATTGCTGGTGCTTGATGATGATGATGTAGTAAAGACCACATAAATACCATGAATGCAAATGCTTAAAGCTTGTTGAAACATGGAACCAATTAAGAGAAATCAACTTAAAGAAATCAACTTAAAAGAAATAAATTAAAAAACAACATATGTAACCAATTTTAAAAATTCACCAAAACTAGTCATTCCAATTTTTTTTACAATTAATTTTTTTTTTTTTAAAAGAATTGTAGATGACAGTCTAGGAAGGGTTATGAGGGCCTCAAAAGAAAGACATATGCTTCAAACCAAATCGAATATTCATGGCAAATACTATATGCAGTGAATGTGTTTATGTTTACTCTATTCCAAATCAGAGCTGAAATGGGTACCACTTGCATTTTCAATTACCACGTTGGGTCCTCAATGGGCTACCCAGTAACTGATCAGTTACCCAGATACCCCCAACATTGGCAATTTCTGTTACCAAGTTTTCAAATTTCAGTCAGTAAATTAGGATGGAAAATGAAAAATTCTGTCAGAAAAACAAAAAAAATGGGTACCAGAACTCAACATTCCAGGACCGGAAGTTGCCGTTCCAGGACATCAGATATTCAAATTTGGCACTAGATGGGTACCAATTATTGCCCAAAACTTCCAGGTTGATTCATGTACTAGAAATTCAGTGGGTATACCAGAATATATTTGGTTCCGCTTTGCTGGATCTCTGCTTTGGATATTTTGGTTCAGTTACTTTAGTCATCTTGGTATTTCATTTTGGCACTATTTTGCAATAGCCAAAACAAAGTAACTGAAACGAACTGAAATGCCAAAATGACCAAATTAACCAAGATTCTGAAATGAATTCAGTATCCAAAATGAAGTAACTGAATAAGCTCAAATGTGAATATTCATTTTGTGGCCATCATCTGGATACTCCAATAGCTATCCAAAAATTTATTTCTTTATTTAAATTTCTGTGCTGCCCTTCTCAGAGGCTCGCGGTGGCTTACAAATCATAAAAATAGTAAAACACAAAAAACTCTAAATCCCGCAGCCCTACCATGATCTAAGGTATTCCACATGTCTCGGCAAAACTCTCTCCAGAAAGCTGTGTGGAGAAAGAAGAAATGCAGCAAAATGCTAATTTAGATCTGAAAGGAAGGCACCCGTGCCCTTTTGTTTCTCATACAAGCAATGGGAGGAGCACAGATGCTCTGAAAAGTTTTGAAGCCACTCAGATTTTGAGAGCCCAAACGACTTCTACAAAATGAATGCTTCCATGAAAATTGTGTAACAGACACTGGCTCTTTGTGGTTGCCAGGAAGCTGTGGCATAGAGTCATAAATAAAAGAAACGCAGAGCCAGACGGGATTGTACGGGTCATCGAGTCCCGGCCCCTGCTTGACGCAGGATTTGCCGTACCTAGATCATCCCGTACATATGCTCAGCCAACCTCTTCTTAAAAACCTCCAGTGATGGAGAATCCACAGCTTCTCTGGGTAGATTCTTCCATTTCCCAACTGCCCTTGCAGTCCAGAATATTTGCCTGGTGTTCAATCTACATCTCCTTTGCTGCTGTAGCTTGTACCCCATTGTCTTTTGTCTTGCCCACCGTGGCAATGGTTCTTCATCTTCTTTATGGTAGTCTTTCAGATATTCAGAGACTGTTAGCATATCTCCCCACTTAGTCTTCATTCAGAACCACAATTCAAGACTGGTAGACTTTATTTGGGGTTAGTTCAGCTGACTGATACCCAAAGATTAAAGAGAAGATGCTGACAGCCAATTATGGCTTCAAGAGAAATAGAAAAAAGGCACAAGCAGGTGGACAGCTGCCATGTGACCACGGCTTCCTGCATTAATCCCAGCTGGTTCATTGAAAACCCATTTATTTTCGGGTGATAAATCTGAATTTTTTAAAAAAAGAAAGAGAAATCACTGTGCATGCACAAAATGGCCACCGGACCATTCTGCACATGTATTCCCTTTTTCAAAATGGCGCCGGCAGGATCAGCGCCATTTTGGAAAATGGGAAACCAGTCCCAAAAAGGGAAGCCAGTCTGTTTCCCCTGGCTGAAAACAAAACAGCCACTGTGCATGTGCAGACTAGTTGCCCTTTTCCAAAAACAGCGGTGATGCTGACAGCACCATTTTGGAAAAGGGTGTTCATGCGTAGTTTGGTCTGGCAGCCATTTTGTGTATGTGCAGTGATTGATTTATTTTTAAAGTATATAAAATGGCTGCCAAGGCCATTCTGTGCATGTGTCCTTTTTTCCAAAAGGTGATGCTGCTGGCGCCATTTTGGAAACGGTTATGCATGCGTAGAATGACCCAGTCATTTTTCACATGTGCAGGTTTTATTTTTATTTTTCAACAAAAATTGATTGATGATGATGATGATGATGATGATCTTTACTTATGGTTTTCACCAAAAATTTGTTACACAATTAAGATTAAGTAGAAAATACCATAAAAATGTGGCAGTGAAATATACGAAAACATATTAAAGCAAACGTAGTCGTTTGCTTATTAATTTGTTTCCGGAACATTAGTTACTAAAATGAATGGGCCTCCATTCATTTTAGTAACTAATAAAAATGAACCCCTCCCAGGGACTACTTTGAAAATTAGTACAAGCTCCAAGGGCTACACAGACGCTGGAGACAAGGGTACTTCAGGAGGAACAGGAGAAGAACTGGCCAAGCACGTCCAGTGATAAAGGACTTGCATAGGGTGTGGAGTGAAAGATGAAACTCTCCACAAAAGCACAGGTCTTTCAGACATATGTTTTCCCAATGCTTTTATCAATCATAACCATGGACATTGCTCAAACTATATACAGCAAATTTACGGTCAGAGGCAACTGCTAGGAATAAGATGGCTTGATTGCATCTGCAATACAGACACAACAAGAACCACCGCACTTGAAAGCACTGAAGTCATTAGTAGTTGACAATGCCAAGCACTCTTTGGTCATGTTGTCTAGAGGTGTGCACCCATGACGTTATTCATTTTCGTTTTCATTGTTCTCATTAATAAAAAAAAATTGTTTTTGTTATCAGTGTTGTTATTGGTATAGGTATCACACGAAACTGAAAATTTTGTTTACGGTTTTATTTCCATTTTCATCAGCATGAGGGGAGGGGGACGGGAACGGGGGTAAAAATGCCAGCAGACTGCATTTCATTATAGTCCACACACACACACACACACACACTCACAGAGCCCCACGCACGCGTGCGCAGATGAAAATGGAAATGAAAACAAAAACAAAAATTTTGGTTTCATGCGATACCGATAACGAAAAATGAAATTTCATTATTGATTTCATTATCTTTTTCATTTTTGTTATTGTAATAATGAAAACAAAAATTTTGTTTTCATTATTGAAATAACGAAAACAAAGTGCAGACCCCTAATGTTGTCTGCACGGGGGACAAAGTTCCTGCAAAGTGGACGCTAAAGATCAGAACGGAGGTCAGGAAGAGCCACCAGCCAGCTTTGGACTGGTGGCATTCACAATTAACCTGGTTTCATTTGATCAGTAACAATACCATCAAATTTCCTGATGCCTGGAGTGAAGCCATGGAGAGTTGACACTATGGATCTCTATTGTCTAAGCATCATTGTTGTTGTTATTGTTGTAAAGTGTTTGCTCCCTTGTAAATGGGCTTAGGGATTTTAGTCCTCAAAGCCATTAATTCTCCAGGAACTTGTCCAACTAGAGCTGGCAATGCTGTGCTCTAGTTCCTTTCATCCAAATTCTCATAGCAAGAAGTAACACAACAGGCACTTAATTACTTCTATCTGATCCAGCACGGGTGTCTACTAACGTGGGCCCCTGAACTAGCATACTGTGCTGTTGACCACCTAAAACATGCAGTGATGGTTGTGTGATTGTAAAGTTTCACCAACACAGAGCGTATTGCAGGATTGGGGTCTTAGAAACTGATCCTGCAAAACCTTATCTGGATCAGGTCAATAGCTCTACTGAGAGACCAGTGTAATCCAGCAGAGAGCATGCTTGATTTGGAGCTATACATCCTGAATTCAAAATCAAGTTCCAGTGGGTGACACTGGATAAAACGCCATCGCTCAGGCCTAGTCAGCGTTATGTGAGGCCAACCACATGCATTCTGGGATCTCTAGACCCACTACCAAGGTTAAGATTAGAGATGAACCAAATATACCATTCTGTATTCACAAATATAGTTTGCATATCTACATGCAGCCCTGAATATCCAAATTATAGGCAGTGTGCAAAGCAAAACTCCCATATTTGTTACTTTGGCCACTTCATTTTGGTTCCTTTGTTGACCTTGGTATTTCATTTCAGTTATTTATTTTGGGTATTTTGTTCACTTCAGTATTTTGTTATTTCTGTTACTCAGTTTCGATATTTCATTCAGGGTAGGTTGGGGCAGCCAACAAGTAGATGACGATCTATCGGTAGATCACAAGCTAGACTCCAGTAGGTCACAGTATAGGAAGGGGGGCCATCAGCCTCGTGGAGATTGCCTCTGGGGAGGAGAGTGGGAAGGTCTCTGACCAAGATAGACTAGGAAACACGCTAGGAGAGCTCCTTCGGTCCGGCAGAGAAGACTTTCTCTATATGGGATTGCTCCAGTCTACTTCGGAGACCAGTTGCTGAGGTGTCCTCAAGCTGGGAGCTAGCAAGAGGGGTTCTGACCTGGAGTGCCAGAGCTAGCAAGAAAGGTTCTGCTAGATCACCTGAAGATGACAAGTGGATCAAGTCAATCATGGGTAGGGTACCATAAGTCTGGTCACCCCGGTTTAGGTAATGCTAGTTAGTGCCAATAAATAGCACAACAAAAGTGAATCAAATACCGAAAGCAAGTAACCAATTAGCCAAACGAGTCAAAATAAAATATCAAAGTGAACAAAATATTTTTTTAAATCATCAAAATACCGAAGTGTTGAAAATAAATGAAATAACCAAACTATCAGAAACTTATATTCATCTTGGAAAACGAAGCACTCCAAATAGTGCTTCATATATCCTCTTGGTTCGAAAGGAAATGAATATATTGAATTAATCAAATTTGGCATTCATCTTCGGTACTCACTGCAGGCAACAAACACGCAGCTCCATTAAGGCCATGACATTTAAGTCTATGAACAAATACTTGCACGATCCAGGCCTCAGCTAACACCATCTCACCTGCAACACGGGCAATTACTTAACCACCTGTTATCGCTAGAAATAGCAGTCATTCTCTGATCCTGACCCAGAGGCAATGTAAAATTGGCCAACTGAATAATTACAAGCAGCACATGCTGTGACATACTGCTTGCGCTCAAATTGCTTCAAAGGACACCCATAATTATTTACTTGTAATTTGCATTGCTCACAGCCCACTCTTTTAATTGCAGAGAAAATATATAATACACTTTCCCCCTTGGCAAATTTTTCCACCCTACTTTGACTAGAGCAGAAGCCTACGTAGCTCCATTGCGTTTACTTCAGCGCTGGAGTCCTTGAAACTCTAAGGGAACTCGGCGAGAATTTGCTTGGCTGCAGAAGGAACAGGTTAGTTGGCTGTAGACCAGTGGGGTGGGGGGGAGGGGTGCACTCTGGTGGTTTTATGTGCATCCCAATCAAATGTCGCCTATTGCCTATGAATTATTATTATTATTAGACTCTCTTGGCAAACAAGACAGAAGTTTATAAATGGCTACGGGCCACCTCCTCCTTGAATGTGCAAGTCCAAGGGGTGCTGCGTGAGTGGCTGTAACACATTTGGCCCAATTATCGCATACGTCACCACAGAATCCACATCAGCCACGCTCTGGGCTCTAATTCCACCCCTGGTTTATTTATAATGCTCAATCCAAACCGTTTCACTTCTATGCAACTCCCGCACTGCGTTCTTCCTTCAAAGTGAGCCTTTCCCAGGACTCTACCAAGGCCATTAACTTTTTTTAAGATTTTTTTTCCCCCAGCCCAGCCCATAGGGTATTAACTGATGTGATGAGACATTAGTTATTCCTAGCTGGAGGTGGGGAGACCATCCCCTGGCCAGGTGCGTTCGAGCCATGGGAACACATCCCCACGGCCTGGGGATGGGGAGCACTGCACAGCCAGCCAACTCCACCCCTATGCTGCGGATGGCACCCCTCCCCCTACCATGACAGGCAGTCATGGCTAACTGCCATGGCGACCCCCAACACTAGGCCCAGTGCAGGGCCGGCCCAAGGGTTTGAGGGGCCATGTGCCAAGCCTTGCTGTGGAGCCCCAAAGGCTTGCCGGTCTGCTGGCGGCTTTGCCACCAGGGGTTGGCAGAATCTTATGGCTGGCAGAGCTCTAGGGAGGGGCTTGTCCATTGTAGGCAGAGCCTACAAAAATCCAGCAACAAAGAGTTTTCAGCATTAAGATGTGATGGACAGAACATTAGTTTACACTGGGAACGCCTTGCTGCTGAGTAAAACCCTGCCACTTGGAGACTGAGAGAACCCTCCTACTAGCATCTCATCCAGTAAGTGGATGGGACTCCAGTAGGACAACTCGCTCTCTCTCCATCAGTGGTAGTGCCATAGCAGGATAAAAAAATCCTGTTCACATATTTAAAACATATAAAACCTCTGGGCCACATCAAAATAGCTGCATGCTATTAACAATACTTGATCACACAAGCACATTCATATTTAGTAAAAATAGCATGTGAGGAGCCACTCTAAGAAGAACAGAAGGTTGCTATCTTGTAAATAAGGTTCTTTGAGATGGCTCTTAACATTTTCACAAATACCCACCCTACCAGCCTCGCATAGAATTTTTTCCTTCTATTTCTAGAAAGGGTTGGAGGGAACTGTCATTCTGAGGAGGAGAGCACTTTTTATACTACAGGAGCTTGAGACCATCCTGTGACTATTATTTGAACAGGGTGAGCATGCACAACCCAGTTGTGAGAATGTTAGATACCATCTCAAAGAACCTTCTTTACAAGGCAACAACCTTCTGATCAGCACATGGGGAGGAGCTATCTGTAAACAAACAGCTTTATCTCCCAGTTCGATCACTGCATGTGGCGGTGCGGGGCTCCTCCCGTGGAGGCTGCTGTGGGGCCATGTGCCTGGGCACCGGTGGCACATGCCTCGGGCCGCTCCTGGCCCAGTGGGTGCACATAGAGAAGCACCCACCCAGTTCACCCAACTCATGGGGCCAGACTGTGGGACTGCTTAGTTCTGGGCCCACATTTCCAGCCCGGCTGCCACCTGGCCCAAATCAGGTAGCCTGGATCAAATGTGCAGGGAATGCCTCTGGCCCAGGCAGGCCCAAGAGGGTCAGTAGGGCCAGTGTCATGTTTGTTAGCATCCATTGTCAAGCAGTGAATTACTATGTATTTGCAGGCGGGGTCTGAGGAGGGCAACTTCCGGGCCGCTCCCCATGTCACCATGGGCAGCCAGAGGCCGTGCCAGAGGTGCGTGCTGGGGGCACGGGTCAAAGGGATCTGCCCTTTGGCTGTGCCCTTCGGCTGGGCCAGGAGGTTGGGGTGAAGGGTTGTTGGTTGGGTTAAACAATTGAAGTTTTCTGCTGGTGAAGGTTATGAGGAGTTCTCCGCCTCCCCCCCCCCCGCCCCTTTACGGTGAGCTCAGTTTTTCTGCATATGTGGGGATGGGGAGGGGACTGGGTTGGGGAAGGTTGGGCCCCGCCCCCCCGGTGAGAGAGGGGTGGAGAAGAAGGATATCCCCTGGTGAGAGCAGGGGAGGGAAGGCAGTAATGTCTGGAGCCGAATGCCTGGTGTGATCAGGGATCAGCATGAGATGAGATGAGGTAGCACCAGCAGAGAGAGTATGGGGCGATTATTATAGATGTTTAATGTTAATGTAACTATGTTAAATGAGATTGTGGGGGATAACTCAGGAATTGTGTTTTGTTTTTTAAATTGTTATTATATTGTATTATTGTGCTGGGTTCCCTTGTGTGGGATAGAAACCCAGGAATAGTTATTAATTGATGTTGTTGTAAGCCGCCTCAAGCGAACTGGGGTTGGGAGAGTGCAGGATATAAATAAATTGTAATGATGATGATGATGATGATGATGATGATGATACACAATTTATGCAAATTATGACCCTCATTTCAGAGTTCAAGGGTTGAGAGGTATGCAGTTGTCCCTGTGGTATCTTTTCTGACACCTCCTGCTTCAAACGCAAAAACTCAGAAGGATTGCAAGGTCCTTTCACGGGCTGAAAATCAAGATCTTCTGGCAGGAAGATAATGTCCAGCCTGAGGGAGTTCAGGAAAGAACGGGGAGAATGGTACAGGGGTTTCTGTAAACTGGTTTGGAAGGAAAGATTAAAGTTAAACGTGCACAGGGTTGATACAGAGAGGTCAAGTGGGAACATGGAAACAAGGTTACTTTTATTTTAAAGTTGTTAATGCCTAAAGAAAAGAGAATAGTAACAGAGGGCCATGTGAAATGTAGACCAAAATAATAACCTTTCATTGACAGTGGTAGCGACCGTGGATCCATTTAAATCTGACCTAGACAAACCATTAGTAAACATAACAACCGTTTACTGTTGCATATTGACAGAAAGAAAGACTATAGGTGTTTTTTTACACGAGACACCCCCACACATGGACACTTACTGTCCATGTGGAGGTGGTCTTATTTGAATACGGGGGAGTGGGGGTGCACACTCCCGTGACCCACACCCCCTGTCCACACATGGGACACGCCGGGAACATCCGGATTGCCCCGTATATGGACGGGATGGGTGCTGTGAAGTGTCCCTCCCCACGCACGGCGCCCATGCACCCACCCCACGCAATGACCACAGAGCCCCCTTCACCTGTCATGTAAAAAAACACCCTATATAAAATGGGTGATTTCCAGCTCCATATTCTATTATTCTAGCTTCAAAAAACCCAGAGAGTTCTGCAAATGCACTTCAAATTCAGGATGTTTAAATGGAACATGGCTGTCCCAGCAGGGCCTTCCAAATGGCTTGTTATCACCCTGGAAAGAGACCTTTCCCTCAAAAGATTTCCAGCCGTGCCTAATTAATCAAACACGACACACAAATGGCTTTTCTTCTGGGAATCCTGTTCATTTCGACGGGAAGGCAGGCAGCAGCATAGTTTATAGGACCTCATTAAGAGTTTTTTGGCTCATTTTTGTTTAATCTTTGGGTAAAGATTCAAATTAGTTATTATTTTAGATATATTTTATTCAGGTTTTCCACCAATTTATAATCAGTTGTTTCAAGTTGCCAAAAAAACAACAACACTACATACATATCTTCAAAGCCCTTGTTTACAAAGTTTTGTTTCAAATCTACCCTTTTAATTCATCTCACTGCCCACAACTTTTGTTTGCATTAGTTTTTTCTCTAAAAATCCCTTCTTGTGGGGAGGGTGTGTATGTCCCCTCCCTACTTTTCAGTCCGTGTTGAATTGGCTTTAGTCACTGACTTGAGCGTCCCTGGAAAGCAAGCTCACACCAATGGCTTGTGTCCACCAGACTCCCCCCGCCTTCGGCAGCCTGCCCTAGACGACTGGTAGGGTTCCTGGACATCCCATACTAGAGTGGCACTGCCTGGGCAGAGCATCTTTCTCAAACCCTCTTCCCACCTAAGGAATTCTGGTGGAGTCCCTGATAGGAAGTCACTCACTGTCACTCAAGCCAAGGCAGAGAGAATGTGTTTTTCCCAGGCTGATGAACCTGGGTCTCTTAGCATCAAGGCCCGGAACACAAAGTTCGCAGTCTGCACCGACCCCTGATGGCCGATAGGTGCCTCGGTATTATTTTTGCCCTTGAAAGTTTATCCCTGAAACAACCATTTTCAAAAGCGCTTTAATACCTTTGACTTTCAAGGGGACTTCAGATCCCTAAATGATTTTGACACTTTTGAAAACCCAGTCTTACACCTGAGTGTAAAAGCAAGACCGTCAGTCCTTTATCTAACTGGCTCACTGATTTCAGGAGAGAGATTCAAGTGGTTTGCTCAAGGTCACATGAGGACATTGTCCCACAGTAATAAAAAAAGCTTAGCCAAAACGACTAACAGCACTGACAAGACTAACTAAAATACCCATTGGTGCCAGTATTCTGTGTAGAGCCAGCCTTAGAATTTGCGGGGTCTAGGGTGAATATAAAATGTGGGGTCGCTGGTGGTTCCCATCCCCTTAGGGGCACCCTCTGCAGGCTCCTAAAAGTAGTCATGTTTGGGCCCCTATATCCTGCCCTGGTGGAAACAGAAGCCATTGTGCACCTCCCAGAAAGAGCTCTAACCTCAAGACCAGAATTTTTTGTATCAGAGCATCAGTCTCTTGGCCTACACAACTGGGTGGTCGGTAGGTCGGCTGTAGCTGGGACTGTTCTGAAAAGAATCGAAGGGCAGAGTTTTGTTCCGTCTTTTTCTTTCAATAGCGTGCATCCTCTCTTCAGAACACTATCTCTAAGAAACGCTGCTTACCTCTAAGGAATGCAGCTACAATTCAGTCCTCATTGTCTCAGCTTGAGGAAGGAGGATCATTTTAATCCGTGATCTAGGTTAAAGTAACCTGATTAATGTAACTATCTATTTTATGAAGTCTGCGATAGAGTTCAGTACGAACTGTACAAAACACATTCGCTTGGACTGTAAAGCTGTGGAGGTACCTGCGCAAACTAGCATTACAGCAATTTGCATTGTTTTGGAATTAAAACTCAAAATAACCTTCTTGGCCTGACAAAACCAGATAATTTTTATTTATTCTCTCTCAGGAATGAGCAAAACAAACAGGCATTTTGGTGGCCTCAGTGGTGCCTGGCCATCAGGCAGATATGCACAAATTCATTCCTGCTCTGGTTTGCAAGGCTGACGTGCTTCCATTTTTATTGCTGGTGTGTGTGTGTGTGTGTGTGTTTTAAATTAATGTATGACTTTGATTTCTTTTTTTTAAATCAATATTGCTCAAAGGGGTGGGGAGGGGGATCCAGCCTGGAAGTCTCTTGACTGTGGATCTGCCTACTGTGGCACTCAACAGATGGGGGAATTGGAGGACTACCTCCTACCCCGCAACCATAGCATCTCTACTCCCCCATGCCACCAGTCTGAGGTAGGTCTGCTGCCATGTTTGGCCCCTTGGTTCATCCACCCACAATACTAGAATATGATCAGAGTCTTGCCTCCCACTCCTGGGGTCAAGGAGCAGAGAGAAGCACTTCTAGTCCTGGATACAGGAATGTCCAGTTAGTTACAACACTCGCCAAAAGTCCTGGCTCCTTGTCCTGTATAAACTGGCCTTGTTATTTGCACTTAAGAACAAAATCGTTGACTGGAATTTTTAAAGAAACAGTATTTGAGTCTGATGAGATTGAGGTACACAACTCCCTTAAGCAGTGGCATAGCAAGGCTGTGGTGGGCTCAGTCTCATATCCCAATTATGTCCCCCCACACCAAGGGCAAGGAATCAGGGTCTTCCTAAGTGACAGTCTTCATAAGGCTCCCAGAAAGCCTCGACTATCCCTGCAGAGGTAGTGGTGCTGTCCCGGCTCCCAGTGAGAACTCCACCCCAGAGTGGTAGCAACCCCACTGGGAAGAAAGATTTTAGAGCGACCAGGGCCAACACTTCACCCCCTGCCCACTCTGAAAACTTTCTTCTTGGTGGGACACTTTGCAAGCTGCCTGAGCACCACTAGAAAATTTCCAGAGTGGGTGGCACTGGGAATGAAGTGTATGCCCCACTCCCACCCCCACCCACTTTGAAAAATTCCTGATGGTACTCAGGCCACCTGCAGCGACGCCTTCTAGACAGTCCAGGGTCTGGGCCCAGCTGAAGCCCTCACTCCATGGTAGCTCCACCCCTGCTCTGAAGCGCCTTCGGAAAGTTGTGCCAACGTGGGAAGCAATTCGTTTCCTAACGCTTAGCCTCCTAAAGACATCATCAGCGGGGACCAAACACATTTCTAAGGCGAACCAATGACTTGGGTTGCTAAAATCTGCAGGCTGATGGGAGATCTCTGGTGACCTTTAGAAGCGTCAGGGCTATAAAACGGGAAGGTTGAAAGCCTGCTTGATGAATGCTTGTAATTTTATGAGGCTCGTTATTATTAGGCAACCCTCCACACACAGTTTGTTCTAAGGGATTCGAAGGGGTGGAGAGGAGCGAAACAGGATGATAATTAAACGGATTCACATGTCTCCCTCTTTATGTTCATGAATCAGACTGGTGAACATCCAGAGGTGGCAAACAAAGTCTTTGTTAAGCAGATCGCTATCTGCTGATGATTTCTATTCTCATGGCTAACAATGGTGGCGGCCGCAGTATTAACAAACTACAATGGCAGTCATTCAGCTCTCCCTTTTTAATAAATGTGGATGAAAACAGACTCACTGAGATTGAAACAGCATTCAAGCCTCATGACCCACTGAACCCCTCTCGCACTAAGCACTGAGCAGCATGCCCATTTCCAGTGATCTGGCTGAAACTGAAGTAATCCATGAATGACTTTAAAAACGTAATACTAGGTTATGTCACTGAGAGGGGGGTGGAAAAACAGGGATGGGGTTACTAGTTATACCTAAAAAAATATTTAAAAGGTAAAAAAGAAAGCAGCTCTCTTCCAGGAATATTACATGATACTGGCGGAAGTAGTGGCCAGACAACAGCTGTGATTATTACTACTATAAAGTTTCAGTGTTCAAGGTGATGTACAATCCTTATCTAGTTATAGCTCATTATTTATTTAGATTTACAACCCACCTTATCCCAGTGGTTAGGGCAGAGCTTACAATTGTTATCTAGTTCACCATCAAAATAGCCCTGTGAGGTAGTTTGCTATTATTCCCATTTTACAGTAAAGTACCTGAGGCTGAGAGACAGTGACTTGCCCAAGGCCATCCAGTGGATTCATAGCTAAGACAGGACCTGCCCCTGGGCTTTTAAGGTCCATATCCAAGGCTACACTGGCTCTGGAGATGTTAAAGAACAATGGTAAGGAACTGATGATCTGACTGTTGAGGTTATGCAACCTTGGATGTTCATACATTGGAGGGAAGGCCTCCCGAGCCCGTGACCAGTCCGTACCCTGTCTCCCCCTACAGCCGCCACCCACAGGCATCGTGCTGGACTAGAACTAATGAGCAGGCGTATTCCTGGATTTTGCAGCTCGGTACAGTACATTTATCGGTGCGCCAAAAAACTTCGGCCATGTGCGGTGCACCTTTCCGACGTTATCAAAGCCATAAGCCACACCTAATTTGCATGCGCGTCTCACCACCTAAACTTGTAAGTACACTTTAATGCATGTAGGAAAGCGCCCTTCGAGAACATCACACAGGATTGTGTCCAGGAAGATCTATAGTAGGGAAAGATCTTGGGATATGGAATGTGCTCAGATCATGCCCAGTGAGGGTATAGTCATGGTCATGGACCCATTTCCACCAATGGGGAATGCAGTGAATACGGGCCCCTAGGCATAGTAGAGAAGATTTGTCCATTGTAAGTGAAAACTAGGCATCATAAAGTCTCAGCTAAGCTTCTAGAGTTCAATGGGTGGAAAAAAGAAGGCTGAAGAGTTCAGTAATGGTCTTTATGAATGGTTTCATGTGGGGAAACGGAAGCAGGAGGGGGGAGCTACAGGGCGTTCACTTGTACTGGTCTCTGCGAGCAGCAAGGTAGTGCAAGGAAACAAACCCTCAGGATCGAATATGGCAGATAGGATTATAAATCCCCAGCCTGGATCATCATAGGGCACTGGGCAGTGCGCACACCTTAATGCTGCCACAGGACACAACCACACAGGGAGGAGGAAGGGTACGGCGGTGAATGGAGGAACGTGAGGGATAGGGGTGCTCCAGCCCAGGTGTGGGGGGAGAAGGATAGGGTACACACACCTGGGTTTCCAAGGGCAAGTGATACACAAGACACCCAATAGGAATCACACTTACCTGATCCGTGCTGCACGCGCTCTCCCACTCACTCACCACAGTCACCTGTCATACAACACCACTTTCACAATAGCCAAAGGTAGTCCACACACAACGAGCAGGGCCAGTCTCACAGGCACGAGGCACCGATCACCAGCGGGGCTAGGGCGGCAGCGAGTTGCCTTTATACTGTGGTTCCAAACAGCGTTGTAGGCGCTCTGAGTGCCGCGGGGCTGGGGTCGGGGGTGTGGCTTCCGCTGCCGGCCATGCGTTCCTGGCCCCGCCCCCTACAGTAGCATGTGGTTGGGCGAGCGGAGGCAGGGGGTGTGTCCCCGCTCACGCTCTGCGGGGGCGCCTGCCCTGGAGGCACCAGTCCCTTGATCTGCGTGCGTGGTGGTGGTGGGCGTGGGGCTGGCTGCGGCTCCTCTCGGCAGGTGAGTGCAGGCTTCCATGCCCCACCCCCATGCATCCACACCCTAGAATCCCCTACCCCAATCCTCACACTTCATAATGTTCTTTCACGTAAAGTTTCACTACTTTTTGTGAGTGCTATCCTTATCACTGATAAGGATACCACTTATCAAAATAATCCATAGGGCAATGCCATTAAAATCAACGGTTTTATCCCATGGATAAATCTGACGTAGTGTGTCCATGTATGGGGACAGCAGTGCAGGCAAGTCGGAGGTGTGTGGCAGAAGTTCTGGAGCCAGTGGAGCGGGTGTCAGCTTTCCTTCCCTCCATGGACATGGATGTGGACTGGTATCTGGGGGGGCTCCATTTCAGCCGGCGACGGGCCGCGGGACATTTCTCCCTCCCCCCCCCTTTGTGGGGGCGGGGTCTGAGGAGGGCAACTTCCGGGCCACTCCCCATGTCACCAGGGCCCGCCGGTCAGGGGATGGGGATAGTGGTGCAGGCGAGCCAGAGGTGTGTGATGGAAGTTCCAGAGCCAGTGGAGCAGGTGCCAGCTTTCCTCCCCCCTCCCCCGCATGGACATGGATGTGGACTGGTATCTGGGGGTGTGTGCTCCATTTCGGTTAGCGACGGGCTGCAGAATATTTCTCCCTCCCGCCCACTCTTGTGAGGTCTGAGGAGGACAACTTCTGGGCCGCTCCCCATGTCACTAGGGGCAGTCAGAGGCCGTGCCAGAGGTGCATGCTGGGGGGGTGGTCAAAGGGGCATGGTCAAAGGGGTCTGCCCTTCAGCTGGGCCAGGAGGTTGGGGTGGAGGGGTTGTTGGTTGGGTTAAACAATAGAAGTTTTCTGCTGGTTATGAGGAGTTCTCGCCCTGGTGAGAGAGGGGTGGAGAAGAAGGATATCCCCTGGTGGCAGCAGGGGAGGGAAGACAGTAATGTCTGGAGCTGATTGCCTAGTGTGATCAGGGATCAGCATGAGATGAGATGAGGTAGCACCAGCAGAGAAAGAGTATGGGGCAATTATTATAGATGTTTAATGTTAATGTAACTATGTTAAATGAAACTGTGGAGATCGCTCAGGGATTGTGTTTTGTTTTTAAAATTGTTATTATATTGTATTATTGTGCTGGGTTCCCGTGTGTGGGATAGAAACCCAGGAATAGTTATTAATTGATGTTGTTGTAAGCCGCCTCGAGCCAACATGGGTTGGGAGAGTGTGGGGATATAAATAAATTGTGATGATGATGATCTTCAGCCACCTCCTCCAGATCCCCACATCTCAGGTGTCCCCTTCCAGTTATCCCTCTGCACCTCTCTCTCCTTCAGTGGATCAGTTATAAACATAAGAACGTAGTGTAGAGAAAGTAAGGTTGTTGTGTTGGTCCCAGATATAGGCAACAGAGACGAAGTAGTACAATGATCGCTTTTACTGGTCCACCTACAGTTGGTAGAGGTATGCAAGCTTTCAGACCTCACAGGGTCCTTCGCCAGGCAAGTCAGGAGTTAGAACTGAGCAAAGTAGTGAGGTATATATATACAGTGTTTGGAAACGGTGCCAAACAGAGGGAAGGGGAGGAGAAGTTGAGAACGGGTCCCAGGTAGGAGGTCTGCAATTCAAAAGGGTGGAATACAACAAGGAATCCCAATTCCAGGTGCAGGCAGCCCCATGTCTGTCTTAAAACATCCAGTGGGGCGATCTATTCCCTACTGTTCACTCCCAGCTCCCAATATTCAGAGATTATGTCCCTCAAAGCTAATTGGCTAATAGCCTTTAACGGACCTCCAAGAACTTATCAAATTCTTTTTTAAACCCAGCTTTAAACCCTATACTACTGGCTTCTTTGACCACATCCTTTGGCAACAAATCCCACAAGTTAATTGTGCACTGAGTGAAAAAATACTTTATTTGTTTTAAATCTGCTACCAGCTAGTTTCATGGAGTCTCCCCTAGTTCGGATACTATTTGAAAGGGTAAATAACCACTGTTTATTTACGCGTTTCACACCGCTCATGATTTTATCAACTTCATATCCCCTCTCGTTCATCTCTTCTCCAAGCTGAAGATCACTAACCTATCAAGCCTCTCCTCATATGGAAGCCATTCCATACCATTTATCATTTTTGCCCTTCTCTGAACCTTTTCTAGTTCTACTATATCTTTTTTGAGATGAGGTGTCCAGAACTGTACACAATACTCAAGGTGCGGTTGCACCACAGATTTATAGAGAGGCACTATGATATTTTCCATTTTATTCTCTATCCCTTTCCGAATAATTCCTAATATTCTGTTTGCTTTTTTGACTGCCATTGCAGCTCATCTGCACAAGGGGCTTTCTATGCACCCTTGCCAAAGTTAGCTCCTCTTCTGAAGGAAATTTCCAGTTCCCTGTAAATCTACTTTTCCATAAAATTTGGACCTTTGGCAATTGTCTCACCTGCCTATCTTTTTAAGCCAAAGATTTTACAAAGATATCAAACGTTCTAATTAGGACTGGCCTTAGAATTTCCGGGACTCAGGCCAAAGATAAAATGTGGAGGGCCCTGGTGGTTCCTTCCCTGTCCCTCTGCGGGGCCCTATAGGTGGTTGTTTTGGGGGCCTCACACTCTGCCCTGGTGAGAACAGGGGTCAATGTAGGACCCGCAGAAGTAGAGAAAAGAGTAGGGCCCAGGGCAATCGTCCCAGGTCTCCTTAGATCTGGCACAGAATAGTAAAAAAAAAAAATGTTGCAAGTATTTCTAGGTTTCCGAGGATTGGCTCTGAGTATTCAGCTGGTCCTCCGAAACTCAGCCAAATATTCAATACTCGGTACTTGGTAAAATAAAACTAGAGTACCAAGTATTTTCTGAGTACCGAGTTTTCTTATACAGGACCAGGAAAAGCCCCATACGTTGGCCATCTGAGAATTTACCCAAGTACCGAATATTAGACCAAGTACTGGGCTGATTCCTCGGTCACTCAGTAAAACACAGTCGAATACTGAGATACTCGGTAAAAATTGAGTAATTTCAAATACCAAGTTTCAGCACTAGTCTCCCTATGGTAAGACCGGCCCTGGCTCTAATGTAGATTAATGACCTCATTTTTGGTGCTGTTCGGGTCACACACATGGGCTCTACAAAGTTTGCCTTCCTACTGCTCACCTAGTACATATATGTCCTGCCATGAGCATTGTAGAACAGACTTGTAACTGAGAGGACATAAACACAAAGCAACTCCACAAATTAGTAACAATCAGCATACACAATGCCCTGAATAAGTGGGTCGGTGAGGAAGTCCCCTTGCTTCAGGGAAGAACTCTCCGACTTCCTAAATCAATTGCTTTAAGTGTTGTTTTCATTCCAATCCATCAAAGAAGAAAGGGAAGCCAGATTAAACAAACTGGAGTGCCAGCCTAGGTGACTTGGTGGATATTCTTGATGGATACCCTGCAAACATCATCCTAGTCACAGGAGAGATGGCAAAAAAGGGATAGTGGATCAGTCAATATTTTGGTTTCCTTATGGCACTTCTACAGGCAGAGAGAGGAAGCAGTTGATCCTTCTCAATGATCCAAGAGGCGAACCAGCTGCACTGACAACATCAAAGATTGATGGTTGGGCTAATCTGATCCAAAGTCATCCGCCTGGCATTGAATCCCTCTGCAGCATTGAGCAGATCACTCTGGCTACACTGATGATACACTTGTGATGCTACTTTCTTCAGCAGAGGACTAGGGAGACATCTCCTACTTGAGGGTTTCTAATTTTATTAACTCACTTTTTTCCTCTCTGACAACATTCCCACCTTCATCCTTCAACATCCATACCAATGTCTCCTCCCTTTCTACTACCTCCCACATTCTGCACAAACTTCTGGTTTTAACCTACAAGACTCTTCATGGCCTTGCTCCCCACTATCTCTCAGCACTCATTTCTCACTACGCTCCTATCCGGGAGCTCCGTTCCTTCTCTGCCACCATCCTCGCCTGCTCACGGCTCCCCTGCTCCTCATAATGCAACTGCCCCTTTTCCCTGGCAGCCCCCCATGCCTGGAACTCCCACCCTGAACATATTCGCTCGGCTTCCTCCCTCCAAATCCCTCCTCAAAACCCACCTCTTCCGTCAAGCTTTCCCTGGCTCCTCATTCCCCTCACCCCCTTGCTGACTTACCCTGAATCATCGTATCTTGTGTAACATTAAATGAGTAACTACACCTTTGTAACTAAGCCAAGCACATGCACCTGAGACCTCACGAGTTTGTGTATGTATTCTTGTCTCTTCCTCTGTTTCCCCCCTTCATTGTATCTCCCCCCCTTTGTCTCTCTTAGATTGTAAGCCTGCTAGGGCAGGGACTGTGTCTCTTTCTTATTGTAAAGTGTCAGGTACTTTGCTGGCGCTACATAAATGCTTAACAATAATTAATAATAACAACAACAACAACTTCTGTGGTGTGTGGGTAACTAAAGAACCAAGAACTTGATGTAGGCTATTTTGTGCTAAGTTTCAGTCGCCCACACCAATATCAGCTCTAACGGAGGGATTCGGAACCCCTGGCTTGTCAGCCAAATATATCCCATGGCTGAGGTTTTTTGAACCTCCTCCAGCTCCTGGATCTAGCCCCTGGATCCACCCCCTACCCTCAAGTGCTGATAAAGCAGCATTGAGGGCGCATACTCGAGGACAGGAGTTGGATCTTTGTGGTGACTATGAGCCATCTCCATCTCTTCCCTTGCCCTCAGTGCTAACCCAACCAGGCATTGTCTCAACTTGCCTACCTCACATCCCTTTACCAGTCTCTACAAATTCAGCCTCATTGCCATCTTGGATAAGGCTTCTATTTTGGCACTGAAATAACTAGGTCTCTATGGCTTAAGCATGAATATGAAATATTAAAATTTGGAGTGATGTTTGAAAACATATGTTTGCTATTTAATTTATTTATTTATTTTGGTGTGGTCCATTGACCATTTTTAAATGGGCCGCGGGAAAGTTTCCCGCCCCATGCATCCAGTACAAAATACAAACCGGACAAACTGAACTGAACAAACCAAAATTGTGAAAACAGGTAATTGATCAATACGGCAGGCAGGTAGTATTGTAGATAGATACAGCTGTAGCCAGAAGTCAGCCTGCTATGTCCTTTAGAAGCCATACTTATGTCAAGGGCGCAACCAAAGTATGTCTGCTTATAAGGCCAGAGATAGGCACAGAAATATTCAATTGCTATTTAGTTAAAAGTTGTCATATGATACGGATTTGCAGAGCCACATTAGAAGTGATGGACCTGTATAAGGGACCTCTTAAAGGTCAGGATATATGGGGATTTGGAACCCCAAAAACCCCACAAAGATAATCAACATCTAAGACCACATTCACACCTACACACACACACACACACACACACACACACACCACATCTAGATGTGTATAAGAGACAGAGTCTATCCTGTTCCTCGGTTTTCCCGATCTGTAAAATGAGGATAGAACCCTGTTTCACATGAGTGCTATGAGATGCTCAAATACTACAGCCTTAACAGCCTTTCCCCCCATTGCCACCAACGGGGAAAATGCACGAACACAGGTTCCTGACAGCAGTGATGAGGGTTAAAATGGAACCATGCAAAAAGAAAAAAGAATCAGCAGNGGGGGGGGGGGGAGGTGTGAAAGTGGTCTTCAACCCACTTTGGACATTGGTGACCTGTTAAAAGATCAAACAACACACATTCTATGCACTCACACAAGTGTACACATGTAGAGCACATATAATCCAGGCACTTGATAAGCCATATTATATGTATTGCTTTCTCACACTGTGATTGGTCTCCGCCAGTTAATAGATAGATTTGCTTAGTACTGTGCGGAGGAGCTTTCGGAAATGAATTGTGCTAATACAAAAGTATTGTGTTTTGGTAAGGACCTAATAAGGCATAGATGGAGTATGAACTCCAATTATATAGAACAGGTTACGACCTATAAATATTCTGGAGTTTCCTTTGCCCAATTGGCTTCATGGCTGGCCCATCATGAAGACAATAAGAGTACAGAATGATGCTAAGACTTGTAAGGGAATTTTGAGTTTTTACTATTCACAGGGAGGGAGGTTGGTTCCTCCATCAGTTAAGATTTATCATGCTAAAGTAATATCACAGATGCTCTATGGTATGGGGGATGGCCTTGTTAAATCATTTAGAGATAATACAGAATAGGTTTCTTCAAACCCTTTTGCATCTCCCCCGGCATACTCCTACAGTTCTGATGAGGGCTGAAACTTGTCTACCATCAGTTGCGTCTATCATCAAACTTAGGGTCTTACACTTTTGGCTTCATGTCAATTTTGTGGGGCAAAACAACTTTGCTGTTTTGACATTAAATATGGCGGATCATAGTCCCTGGGTGAAGGGGGTGGCTTTGCTTCTGTCACAATTGGGATTTTCAAGGGACTTTTTGCTTCCGTCAGATTATTCAAATGCACTTTCATTGGTCAAAGAGCGAATATTGGATCAGAAGAAACAGTCTGAGACTGTTATGGTCGAGGCCCAAAGAGTAGCACCACTTTATGGGAAATTAAAGCTACTTAAGGAGCCTTTTTATATAAATTTCCTTCTTGTTTAGAAGTATTGTTATGTATTAACTCTTGCTAGGTTAGGTCAGTTTCCTTCTGCAGTCACAGAGGGGAGAATTATGGGCATCCCTTATGGTCAAAGACTTGGTAGACTGTTGGCAGGGATCAGTGGAGTCTGTTTTTCATATGATGTTTGATTGTGATTTGTATAAAGATCCTCGTGACAAATTTTTTAATGTTGTTTTTTAATCTACGCTGCTGTGTTCACAACAAGATGTACTTTTGTTTTTGTTGCAGGGGCAGGACCTCATTGTTACTAGCGCTTAAATGAAGTCTTCGGAAAAGTTCAGAATTTGCTGAATATTAAGGTATTTGGGTCGGAAAGGCTGAATTCCGAAGTTTCGAGAACCAAGGCCATTATTCGGAAAACGTTAGAAACCGCTGCATGGGAGGGGAGGGGGGCTGGTGGACAGTTGAGCTTCTTCTGGAAATGAAACTTAGGGCTCTTTATTTCAAAATCCCTTAATGCGAGATCATGTCTCTCATGTCTCCCCTTAGTCTTCACTTCTCTAGGCTAAACGTACCCAGCTCCTTCAACCTTTCCTAATAGGACTTGGTTTCCAGACCAGTGACTGTCTTTGCTGCCCTCCTATTAACCCGTTCCAATTTGTCGATGTATTTCTTAAAGTGTGGTGCCCAGAACCGGACACAGTATTCCAGATGAGATCTGCCCAGTGCATATTAGAGTGGAACTATCACCTCTCGTAACTTAAAAATGATGCTTCTGTTAATGCAGCCTAAAACCACATTAGCCTTTTTTGCAGCTGCATCGCACTGCTGACTCATGTTCAGTTTGTGATCAATTACAACCCCTAGACCCTTTTCCCGTGTATTGCTGCCAAGTCAGGTATCCCCCATCCCGTATTTGTACATTTGATTTTCTTACTTAAATGCAGAACTTTACATTTATCTCTTTTGAACTTAATTTTGTTTGTTTCAACCCAGTTTTCCAGCTTATCAAGATCATTTTGAATTTTATTTCTGTCTTCTAAGGTGCTAGGTATCCCTACCAGTTTTGTGTCATCTGCAAAGATCTCTCGACTGACACTTTTGGTCAGCTTTTAGTTCACACTAACTCTTAAACCTGTATCTTAAACTACTTTCCTTCCTTCCTCTCTCTCTACTTAGAATTAAAACATTTAATATAATCTCAGGTTAAGGGCAGGCAGCTGTAGTTACTGTAGCTTGATTATGTTTTAAGGGGAAATTTCACAGTTTTGCAACTGTTGTAACCAATGCATATTCTTGTGTGTTGCATCATTTATTACTTATGTTAACCAGTCTCATATATACTCAATAAAAGTTCTGGAAACCAATTTGGAGTCTGTCTGGTTCTTTAGGGAACATATTGCCCCTCAATCCTATTAAAGGGAAACAAGGGACTTATTCCTAGAGAGGTCCCCTGTCTTTACCATGGGTCCAATCCTATAAGATGCTGAATTCTTCTTCACAGTCATCCTTGGAATAAATTGCTAATTAACAGTGCTCAGTGTCAGGGCACTGTTAGACGTTCAGCGCCGGCATCTCTCCCCCTCCTTCCTCTGTATGCCGTGTCTGATGTTCAGACACGGCGTACAGTCGTTGTGCGGATGCGCGCCCTTCCGCGCATGCGCACTCAGCCAGGGAACCCGGAAGTGCGGCGTAAAGCCGGCACTTCGGGGTTCCACATCTGAGGGGCCAGGATCGCCGACCCGGTCAGACGCGGGTCAAAGGATCAGCCGCCTTTTTTGTCTCGTCTATAAGCGCCCTCAGTGTCTCAGGCCCACGGTTGAATTAAAGTAGAACTGAAACAAGTACCTATGAAGATGAGCAAACTCACTGACCTGAACGATCCAACCCCAAACGAACAAACCAAATATCAAGCACTACCTGTACAACTGTCACTCAATGATCTGTTTTTACAAAAAATGTTTGGTTCATTCATTTCAGCCATTTTCAGTTTTTACCATTCATTTTCCACCCCTCGTTTTCATTGCTCCTGACAAAGACAAATGAAAAACCAGAAATGGACAAAACAAACTAATCAGATGAACCAAAATTGCGGAAAAATCAGTTGCTCAAATGCTTTGACAAAAGTTGTTTGGATTGACTACAACCTGTTCAAAACTGGGGCGAGGGGGAGAACAAGAAACTCACAAGCAGTTATTCTGCTGTTCATTTAACCTCTCAATTAAAGCCAAAGGGAACCTGAAGCCAAAGGGAACCTCAAAAAGACGACCTCCCAGGATGCTGCCTCAAACCAATAATCAGGAGCTGGTTTTGAGATTTACCTGTCCAGATAGGTAAACATGATCCTGTTCTTTTATTATTACATACGACTAACTGGTGGCATAAGGATTTTTCTCATCCAACACGAAGCTACGGCAACATTGGGTATTTTCAGACGTTACGAGATCACGGTCAACCACGGTGAATCCCGCACGGTGATCATGATCCCAGAACGTCTGATGGGGGGAACGGAAGTTCCTCCCCCAGATGTTCACCCCCATGAATCACAGGGGGGGAATCACATTCACCATGCAAATGGAGGTCCTGCCCGGACCATCCCCGTTTGCGTGGTGAATGTGATTCCCCCCCCCCCCCCCCCGTGATCAAGGGGACCATAACGTCTGTCCCCAGACCACGGCCCGGAATCCGTGGCAGGATTCCGGGCTGTGGTCAATGTCGGGGGGGGCGCCCGCCCATCTCCTGGAGGGCGGGCGGGGCAGCGTGGGGGGGTGGGGCTGCTCAGCCGCATGTTGGGCTGCGCAGCCACGCCCCCCCCCCAATTCCCCGCCAGGATCAGCCACCGCGTCCTTTCGCCATTACATGGTGGCCCTGACAGGGAATCCAATGGTTGTTTCCGTACCGGGGCGAATTGGCCCCAGCACGTCTGAAAATACCCATTGTGAAAGCACAAAAAAAGCCCTGTTGTGCCTATTGTTGTTGTGTTTTAAAAAAACAAAAAAACAACCCAGCTCTCAAGTTTAAATGATGGGCTTGGTGCTTTTGAATCTCTAGCAATTTACACAGATGATTTCAATCCAGCCACACATACAACTCGAGAGGTCACCATGTGAGATTTCCTACATTGTTTCATTAGATACCTCACCCTGGGACTCTGGGACCTGACTGTACTTCAGGAAGAATGAACATTCCCTTCTAGTCTGGGAATCCTCTCCGCACAAGCTGCCTGACACACCAAATGTATCTTTTTATGTGGTCTGGAATTGATTGGGATTGATTCGCGATCCAGCTAACTTCACACTTCAGTCCCTCTCTGCATTTTGAAGGCTGATCATCATTAAAGGTGAGATTGCCTCAGTCCACACCAAGAACCGTCCATCATGTAAACTGTACACCGATATAGAGCATACGGGGCTCAATTCAGACTCTTTAGAGAGCACCAGCCGTTGTGAATTAATGACACACTTACTTGCTGGGTTGCTGTAGTCATCAAGCTCTCCTAAGGCTGTTACATGAAAGCAGACACCACACAGGACCCAACCATCTCAGACCTCCTAACCTACTTGATTAGCTTGAGGAACATGTCCCAGCAAGCAAAGAAATCCACCTTGCACCAGTGTTCACAGAGACTAATGAAAGATCTCGGATATGTACAGGCAACTGGTAACCATCAATGGGGTGGGGGCATGCTCCCCACCCCATGAATCACCTCCACTGATATCTATTTCTTTTTCTTATTTTTACCCCACCCTTCTCTTGAGACTCAGGGTGGTATTCACATTTAGCAACCAGAGTTCAAACTGAAATACTGGCTCTGAACCCAGATGGACTCTAATTTCAATTGCTCTGTTCATGGTCTCTCTGACTTCCCATCTCCTATTGCTCACATCTTCATTTCATGTATTATTAAATCACTTATACAGCACTTTCAGCACTCAACGTGCTTTATAATCCTTATCTTGTTTACCCTCAGTCACAACAATCCTGAGGCATGTTAATATTCCTATTGTACAGATGAGGAACAAAGATTGAGGGACAGTGACTTACTCAACGAAGGTCACCCAGTGACTTCATGGCTAAGAGAGGCTTTTAACTCTGGTCTGTTAGGTCCAAGTCCAATACTTTATCCACTGGCCTACACTGACTCTCCACTGGCCATGTTTTTCTCAAATCTACTCCTGTCTATATCAGAGTTTTCATCTAGGGGTACTAAAATTAGCACCCGTAGGCAATGCCCACATTTTCAGCACCTCATCAGGGACCCAACAGACCACCTGAGGACCAATCAGGTGCCCGGTGTCTGAAAATGTGAGCATTGCCCAGAGAAGCCAACAAGTTCCAGTTGGGAGCAGTGCATAGTCCAGCGCTCCAGCTGGAACGGGTCAGTTTCAAAGGCAGACTGTGGTTTCACCCCCACAGGGCGCTGATAGGTGCTGTGGGTTGACGTCACTTTTGAAACTGACAAGGCCCAACAGAGCGCTGTGGATCCTGGCTCTACAGCGGTCCCAGCAGGGGCCTGTCACTTTCAAAGGTTGGCTGGAGGTGCTGTGGGGGAGGAAGTGACCTTTGAAAGTGACAGGTCCTGTTCCCAGGCCTCCCCCCACCTAATGCCTCAAGTGAGAGGTGCTGTGGGGGAGGGAGCAGCCTTTGAAAGTGACAGACCTTGGCTGGGCCCGCAGGACCTGTCACTTTCAAAGGCTGGCCGGCATTTCCCCCTCTACAGTGCCTCTCACTTGAGAGGCACGGTCTGCATGGGAAGCAGCCTTTGAAAATGACAGGCCCCGGCTGGGACCTCTGCAAAGCTGGGGTCTGCAATGGTCCCGACTGGGGCCTGTCATTTTCAAAGGGCAGCTGCAGCACGTTCAAGCAGCCTGTTGGGTCCTGTTCAGGCATCAATAGTGCCTGAACCGGGCAGGGTGGATTCAGGCACCCCAGATTCGTCAGTGGGGCCCAAATCTTCAGGTGGCTGGCTGAGCTCTAATCTTCTCCAATACTCACAAAAGCAGGCTGTGTACTTTGTTCCTTTCTTAGCATGTCTGCCTATTGTAACACATTGGGTCCACTCATTCTACTTAGGGCGTGCTTGTTGTCGCAGCTAGGGTACTGGACTGCAAAACAAGAGACCCGGATTCCATTTCTCTCCCAGCCACTGACATCCTGGTTGCCTTGATCAAGTCACTTAGTCTATCCTGTTCCTCGGTTTTCCCGATCTGTAAAATGAGGATAGAACCCTGTTTCACATGAGTGCTATGAGATGCTCAAATACTACAGCCTTAACAGCCTTTCCCCCCATTGCCACCAACGGGGAAAATGCACGAACACAGGTTCCTGACAGCAGTGATGAGGGTTAAAATGGAACCATGCAAAAAGAAAAAAGAATCAGCAGCAGGAGAAGATGAAAAGAGTAGGTGCAAAAGTTTAGAGAGAGAGAGAGAAAAAAAACTCCTAGAAGACAATCTAAACTGCACATCTCTGCAGAACAGTACATGTGTTTTTACGGAAATACAGACACCTGATTGGATCAGCATATTCCCGACTTAGCAAATTGCTTTTAACAATCAAAGAGCCCGACACATCCAAAGAAGGATTTCCAAGAAAAATAGGTTTATAATTTGTAACAATATGTACAGTCAAAAGAGAAAGCTAATTTTAGAGCATGGAAAAATCTAAAAGCAAGCAAGCCCACTTTGTACACAGCAGGTTATTGTTCTGCCAAATGATAACTTCTTTGCATCTGAAGTCCGTTTGGTCTTGGTATAGTGACAGGTGTGGATTTAATTGAAAGTGGCTGGTTGGATTAAAACGGGAGAAATGTTGACTAAAGATACACTTAAAGAGCTAACACATGACAATGCCCTGCTTGGGAGATCTCAGTGAACCGATCTGCAAGAGAAAAGTCCCAGGCTTCCTGCAAAACAAGAGCGCCCATTTGGATTTCATCCACCGCTCTTGATGAAATCATGCTATCTGGGGGCCAGTTTAGTTCCACAGATGTGCTCTGTGTTATAAACAAATGAATGAAGTGCCTTGGGAACCAGGCCCTTTTAATGCATGAAACAGACTGCATTCTGCTCTGCCACAAGCAAGTATGTGAGTGACTGAACGACTGACATCTTTATTTGCTGATATTTCCAATTCTTTCTTCCCACCCCCGGGCCTCCAAACACCTTCCTGGCAATACTGGTCAATCACTGCTGAAGCCGTGTTGTGGAGCTGCACATTCAGGGGAGGAGGAATAGGCTCCCTTCACTTAAAAACTTATCAGGCCTCAGGGAAAAAGAGCAATCTGCATTCCCATGCAATCCTGCTGCAGCTCGAGTAGATTTAGGGTTTCTCACCTGAAACGAGAGCAAAGATGATGGATGCCCTGTCATTATCCGGAAAGCTGCTTCGCCAGGGATGTACCTTTCTGTTTTAAACAGCTCTTTCTTGATGGAAAGGGTTTTTTTTCTTTCTATTCTTGCCTATCCCCGAGGGTCTTGCATTTCTTATGAAGCACTGTGTAGATGCAGTAACGGACTTCAACCTGGGAGGCCAGAGTTCCAATCCCATGAACTCACTGGGTAGCCTTGGGCAAGTCACTATCTCCCTGCCTCAGTTTCCCCATCTGTAAAATGGGACTGGCTCTCAGATGATGTCCTTTCTACAGTTTGGAACTAAGTAGTCTTTACAATAGTTCTGTGAAGTCACTGAAAGTGGCTTCAGTGAGAGTCAAATTTAATTCCTGGGAGCAGCACTATAGCTTAGCTTGGACTTCATTGCCACTAATCACGGGTAACTGTGTTGGCCTCACTGGAAGTGCTCATAGTAAAAGTGCATTAAAGTGCACTTGGAGCCAGAATCCTGCACAGAGTCATGGTGCTCAAAATTTTTCCTGTGATATCCCATTTTGAGACCTAAAGAGCAACAAAGAGTAGAAATAATGTGACAGCGGTGTGGTGACAGAGTGGCGCGGCCCGGGGAGGAAAACCCCGGTGAACACAGGTCAGGCCACCAAACAAACGTGCCTGCAGCCGGGGCGCCAGGGAGAGTGGGGAAAACCACTAATGTGTGGTCGGACTTAGGAATTTTGCACCCCATGGTCCTTCTCAGACTGCTGCCCCCAAGCCAAGCCCCACCCCCATGCTGCATGTTCATGGGTGGGAGAGTCCCGTGTGAATGATGCAGCACACGCGCCTGTGGTGAATGAGGTGCATGCACGTGCCCACCTAACACGCATGCCCACTCACTCCCTCACTCATCCCCACCCACGGAGCGACTGGGGGAAATGGCAGTTGCTCCGTGGGTGTGGATGATTGGGGGTTGAGTGGGGATGTGTGTGCAGCCGTGTGCACACCCCGCCCACACACCGGCATGTGAAGACCAGCCAGGAGACGTTCGGGCTGTTGCTGGCAGGGGTGGTCAATGCCTCCCTTAGGGAGGGCAGGGTGCTGAGCCGTCTCAAAGCGGTGGTGGTGCAGCCTCTGCTCAAGAAGCCATCTTTGGATGTTGACTCCCTGGCCATCTATCAGCCAGCCTCTAACCTTCCCTTTTTAGGGAAGGTTATTGAATGGGTGGCGGCCCGGAAGTTACAGGAGCATCTGGACCGGGTCGGTTTTCTTGATCCCTCACAGTCTGGTTTGCGCCCTGGGTTTGGCATGAAGACTGCACTTGTGGCCTTGGTCGATGACCTACGCCGTGAACTGGATCAGGGCAGATCCTCAATTTTGATCTTACTGGATCTGTCAGCAGCATTCGATACCGTTGATCATGAGATGTTAGTGGCCAGGCTGCAGGACTGGGCAGGGGTGAGTGGAATTGTTCTTGAATGGTTCCACTCTTTCCTGGCAGGGAGAACTCAGCCGGTGGTTCTCAGGGAATGTTCATCATCTCCCCGGAATCTCACATGTGGAAACCCACAGGGTTCTATTCTGTTCCTCTCCTGTTCAACGTGTATATGCAACCCTTGGGTGAGGTCATGAGAGGGTTTGGCGTGCGATGTCATCAGTATGCCGATGATACACAACTCTACCTCTCGTTTTCTGGAGACACAGGCCTGGCAGTCTTGGTGCTTACCCGGTGGGGGACTGGATGAGGGCGAATCGTCTGAGGCTGAATCCTGACAAGACAGAGGTGATGTTGGTGGTTAGGGCTGAGGGGGTGGTGGCTCCCATCACTGGCAGGGTCTGCCCTCCCCCTGGCCACTCAGATTCATAGTCTCAGGGTGCTCCTCGACCCGCAGCTCTGCCTGGATTGTCAAGTGGAGGCTGTGGCGAGGGGAGCATTTCGCCAATTACATCTGGTGTAACGGCTGCGGCCATATGTCTCAGGCTCGGATCTGGCCACTATCATCCATGCTTTCATTACCTCTCGACTGGACTACTGTAACGCGCTCTACATGGGGCTACCCTTGACGATGGTCCAGAGGTTTCAGCTGGTGCAGAATCCTAACGGGGACGTCTCCTAACGGGGACGGGCCGCCACAAGCACATCACACCTGTGCTCCGTACTCTGCGCTGGCTGCCTATTGTCTTCCGGGCCCAATTCAAGGTGTTGGTTATGATCTATAAAGCCCTAAATGGCTTGGGTCCTGCTTACCTGCAAGACCAGCTCAAGCCCCAGGTCATTTTGTGGTCGGCCGGGGGCACTCAACTCGAAGTCCAATGGGTATGCCGCACCTCGACTGTGGAACTCCCTCCCGTTGGAGGCCCGTCTGTCCCCGGACCTCCCCTCTTTCCGTAGATGTTGTAAGACCTGGTTGTTCCGCCAGGCCTTTGGGGAGTGGGTGGGGAGGGGTTTTATTATGCCTTAGCTGCTGCTAAAAATGTTATGATGTATATTTTATGTACTGTAGTATTTTAGACGGTTTTATTGTTGTTTTTATGTTGTGCGCCGCTCCGAGCTGCCAGCGTGCAGGAGGATGCGGGATACAAATTTTTGTATAAAATAAATAAATAAATCTGCCTGCTGGTGCCCCCATAAAGTGGGGACTTATCTCCCTTTCTGATTTCCAATCACTGTAATGGAACATACCAGCAATGAGGATTACATCTTACTCTGCACCCTGGATGAGGTGAACCACAACGCCAGAAGAGGACGACAAACAGGTAAACAGCATGAGAAAGCTGCTATTGCCGCTAACCATCCCTCGGACCTGACCGATCATTAGAACGTCTAGCCATCAAGCAAATGGGAGATTTTTTAGTGAAGCTTTAAGGCGTAACAAGTTTTATTTGTCCTGGGAGACTACAAATTCAGTGCAGTATTTATGACTTATGCCTCCAGGTTCATCAGTGAGGCTGTGCCCTCCCTGTTGCCTTTCCAGTACTCACTCCCTCCATCCTTCCTAAAGTAATAAAAAAAATTGTTACTTTTGGGAATCCCGTGTTCTGTTGAAGGTCCCGGGGGTCCTATTAGTTTTTAAACATCCTGCCATACCGAAACCACAGGAAACCTAGAACTCCATGCACCTCGGAGACAGTCTCTTGTTATCACTTGAATGAGCAGAAAAAAGCTAAGCATCATTTTCAATGGGTAATTAAATTTAATCATCTAGGGCTCTGCTTGTCCTCCAGATGTTTCAGCCAGCTTAACTGCATTCCCAAATCTGCTGCCTAGGATACTAATACATTACCTAAAAATGTGGATGGCTATCCAGCTGCGGTGGGTGGCCCATGAAACCTACGATGGTGGAGGGACCGGATTGTACTAGAATACAATTTTGCTGTCGTCAGGGCCAACTCATTCAATCTGAAGCTCCAGGAAGAGCTATTGTAACTGCAGCCCATTCTAGCCATAAACTCTGGCAGACTCAAATAAGTCTATGAAATACAAGGTTCATGCTTAGCTCCATCAATGTGCATTTACTTACAGTGCAAGAGCAACCGTTCCCCCAAGTATTGCAACTCTGCTGGGCCCTTCCTCAGGCCACAGTTTGCTGGGATCTCCCTGGTCTGGGTCCTCTGTCCAACTGACACCAATATAGGGCTTCTACTGCCAAGCCAGATTTAGCACACCCTGCCTCACAGCCCGTAAATCAGAGATGGGGAACTTCAGACCCAGGGGCTAAATGCAGCTCACTGCTAGTTTTTATTTGGCCCCTCTCCAGTTTCTAGATCCGGGCCCTGGATCCAGTTGCTAATCCCCCACCCCACCCCCAAACACTGGAGAATAAGGGCATTCATTCAAAGATAAGGGGCATCCATGGCATAAGTCCATAATCCGGACCCTCCTCTTCCTGAGTTGACATGATAAATACCTCTACCCCTAACGTCTATACGGCCCTCAGAGCTTGTACTCATTTTCAAGGTGGCCGCTGGGAGGTAAAAGGGTTCCAAACTCTTGCCCTAAATCATTCCACTTCTGCTTGCTCTTGCCTCTCAGAGGTCACTAAGCAAGGTTGCTTTTAGTCTGCTCCCTTGTATCTGTTGGCTTTCCTCAAAAGGCACTACCAGGATTATTTAAAGTGGGAAATCCCTTGACTGACTATTCCCCGAGCAACATGATCCCCAGGTGTCAGCTCTGAGGAGAGGCATAAAAGGAAGAAAATGGAAGAAAACTAAAAACAGAAAACTGCTGCAGCACAGATAAACACATGGCAATCTCTCAATCTTCCCTCATGTCCCACTCACTCTTTCAATCCGACCAAACATCAGATAGAAACTCTGATAACGGGTGGGCGTTAAACAACCCTGTCACATTCCAGTTATCAACACTAGAGAGTTCTTAATCAGCCCAAGGCAGCTGGTACTCCCTTATCTAAGATGTGGGTGGTAAGCAACACATTAACATTCCAACCTGTTCCTGGCAGTGTAGGGGAAGCCCAATGCACGGGGATCTCCTGTGGCTGCAGACTTGGATAGCGCAATCTGAACTGGCTCGGTGTTGTGTAAAAGAAAGATAGCAAAATGTGCATTTCTAAAATAACTAAAGGGAGGAGAGGGGAAAATCAGGGTTCCAGCTAAAACTGTCTCACGCAAGTATTTATCTGGGAAGGGTGCCTGTAAAAACACCAGGATGAATCCTCGGAATGTTTACATCAACATAGCAGAGCTACGCCTGTTTGCACCAACTGATGATATAGCTTTTGTATTTTGCAAGTTGCGAATTAAGAGGTAAAAGACATTGCAATGGATGCCAACTCGCCGTACCACAGGGCTCAGCACATACCTTTAGCTAAAAGGAACATATTAGTATCTGAAAGTCAAAGGCGATTTCCCATCCGTAGCTCATTCCTGGTGTTCCTCAGCATCACACACAGCGTGCCTGTTCATGGAATATCCCTGGCACAAAAGCAATGTGTTTCTGTTTAGCATTGTTGAAATTCTGATGTTATTTGGAGACATCTTTCTGTCCTAAACTCACACCCCGCCCCCACCATCACCACCAGGTGGGAAGTATCTTTGGCCCCTTGGCCACATTACAGAGATACGGCAGGGAAGCTCCTGGTGGACCCCCAATGCCCAGACTCACGAGTAGCTCTGAACATGGGCGTGGGGCGGATTATGCGTTATCAGGCACATCCTGCAGTGATTTTTCTGACGGATGAGAGGGCTCAAAATCCAGCCGAGAAATTGCCATGGGACGCACCTGATGATGCATAAAATCGTGAGTGGGGTGGAACTAATAAACAAGGAGCAGTTATTTGCCCTCTCAGCTAGTACTAGAACTAGGGGGCACTCCATGAAACTCATGGGTGGCAAGTTGAAAACAAATGAAATATTTTTTCACTCAGCATATAATTGGGTTGTGGAATCTACTGCCAGAGGCTGTGCTAAGGGCCTATAGCTGGTTTAAAAGAGGTTCAGACAAGTTTCTGGAAGATAAAGATAGTCCATTAGCAGCTATTAGTCAGACAGGATCAGGGAACATGACGGGAGCTGGGGGAAAACAACAGGGAATGGATCCCCCATTGTGACCTGTTGGGTGCTTCTCCCAAGCCACCGTGATTGGCCACTGTCCGAGACAGGATGCTGGGCTAGATGGACCATTGGTCTGACCCAGT
>QEPC01002388.1:18307058-18321208 GCA_003113815.1 Sphenodon punctatus | reverse complement strand
GGGGCGGGTCGCCGGGACCACATAACACCTTTGCTCCGGGCTCTGCATTGGCTGCCAATAGCGTGCCGAGTCAGGTTCAAGGTGTTGGTGTTGATTTATAAGGCCCTTCACAGTCTCGGCCCCACATACCTCAGGGATCGCCTCGCCCTCCGCGCCCCAGAGCGGCTCCTTCGGTCTGCCGGGGATGCCTTCTTGGAGGTCCCCCGTGTTAAGCAGGGGGCCACAATGGAGAGGGCATTCTCGGTGGCCGGGCCGAGCCTTTGGAATTCCCTCCCGGAGGAAGCTCGCCTGGCCCCGAGCCTTTTAACATTCCGGCGAGTTTGTAAAACCTGGCTGTTCGCCCAGGCCTTTGGGGAGGGTGGGTTAATGGTTTTTTTATCACCCTACCCTTCCTTATTATTTTTTTGTAAATTTCTGTCCTCCCTGTTTTTGTAAGATTTTTATGATTGTTTTAATATTTTTAAAATTGTTTTAATGGAAATTTGTTACCCACCTCGAGCTGTTTGCAGGAGGGGAGGGATATAAATATATTAAATAAATAAATAACCTGGATGAAAGATAGACTGCGAGGGATCAAAGAAACCGATGCGGTCCAGATGCCCCTGGAGCTGCTGGGACACTGCCCATTCAATAATCTTCCCTAAAAAGGGAACGTTGGAGACTGACCAAAAGTTGGAAATGGAAATGGGGCTGGCTCAGGGAGTGGGGGGGGGTCACTGACTTGGGGAGAGGGGAATGAGACATGGTTCTGTCTTGGAGAGGAAACAGTTTCTGGCTCAGGAGGGTCACTGACTTGCGAGAGTGAGGCAGTCAAGGACTCACCATTTCTCCCTGGCTGATCCCGGTTGCAGTGCTGGAAATTGCAGTTCTGAGATAGCAGGAAGCCCTTGCAGGCCAGGCGTGGAGGTCTCAATTTAGGCTCCCCATACAGGCGGCTAAGCTGAGAGTCAAAGAGCGGTTTGGGGCAATGTTAGGTTCACTCGAAATCCAAATAAACAAACCTAGGATGTGTGTTTCAGATGTATAAGCTGAGAGGGGCTTTGGGGGTTTATTTGTGTTTTATCAAAACGTGAACGCATAGCCCTACTTCTCGATCTTGCTTTTTGTTCCCCCTCAGCCTTGCCCCCTTTCTGGTCTTGGTTCCCCTCAGCCTTGCTCCTTGTTCCCTGATCCGTCTCTGGTCTTATTCTCTCTCTTCCTGGTTCCCTTCTGCCTTGGTTCCTGTTCCTTTTGCAGCCTACCTTCCTGTTGTGTCTTCCTGCCTTGTTCACCCACCAGCTGTGTTCCCCTTCTTGCTCCTTGGCTCCCCCTCACGTTTGCTCTTTGGTCCCCCGATTTCCCTTCCATCCTTGCTCCCTATGCTTCATGTATTGGCCCAGATCCTGACACTGGATATAAGCAGACGTACAGCAGCCCCGCCTCTGCTCCGCCTCACCCCCGGGCAGCCCATCTGTTTAAAGGCAGGCCGCCAGATGTGCAGGCAGAACAGGCGCCACCTGCTTAGCTCCAATCCTGCTTGTGGTGCTCCGGAACATCCAGGAGCACCACCAATTGAGTGGGCTGCCTCAACCCAGGGCACCAGCCAGGAGGTGGAGCTGCTGTCCATCTACTTGGCGGACGGCCGCTGCAGCTCTGCTCTCAGCCTAGAGAGTTGGGTTATTTTCCCGCAACTCTATGGTGTAGGGAAGGGGTGCCGCGTGGGTGGACTGTGGCAGCCGATGGGTCTGGTTGAAACGAACCCAGCTAGGGCTGCAAGCAGGCAGACATGGGGGTGCACTCCCCCCACCCCCCGAGACCTGCTCCAAGGCTGAGCACCCCGTGCGTCTGTGTGGAAAGACGCATTGTGTCTGCTCTGCCTACATTCCAGACGCGCCTCCTCACCTCTGGCCCTGACACATTTGACCTTTATCAAGTCATTATTTCTCTCCCCATCTCAGTTCCCCATCTAAAAAACAGGGATAATAGTACTGCACTACTTCCAAGGGCTGTGTGAGGCTACATATATTTTAAAAATGATGAGGTATTGGATACCTGTAGTAGCAGGGACGGTATGAGTATCTGAAATAAGTTATGACTGCTGGAATAGGGGCTAGAGACAGCTACAACTGAGCCAATATTAACTTTGCTATTATGTTGAAAGTGTGCTATCATCCAAGAAGAACCCAACAATAATAATAGAGAACTTCACTTATTTTATTTTAACATGAGTCAGAGGCAGGTGCTAAATTATTATTTCCTGTTCAGAATGTCAGAGGTACAAGACAGCCACGGTACAAAACCCCATCAGACACAGGAGAGAGAGACTACATCTATGCCTAGAACAATTCATCAACATGCAGAGAGTGCCGTCATTTTCCATTAAGTTGGAAAGATGGGGTTTGCTGACGGTGATCCATCAGCGTGCCGGTGACACATTTTTATTTTCTAGGAGTTTATAGCTTTCGGGCTGAACATTCATATACAAAGTGTCATAAAAACTTTCTTTTTTTTAAATTGATTCGGTCATGCAATGTGGATATATATAAACAATTTTTTTTTTTTAAATGTCCTGGTTTAGAATCCCTATTTATTTAAATTTATTTATTTATTTGGGCTCCTTATTTAATCTATCTGCTCCTATCACTCATTTCCAGATTAAACCAGCGGCTCATAGATAGACCTGAAATGGGTAGCACGTAGAGTTGCCACCGATGCAACTTTTTAAAAGGAACATTTCTAAAAAATACATATGGCAAGGCGTCAATGCAGGCCCTGCAACTTGCATTTTTCATAAAAGTTCCTTAAAAATTGGTATCGGTGGCAATGCTGGAAGCACATTTGCTACCCATGGGTAATGACCACATTTTCAGGTAGTCTACTGGGTGCTCAGTTGGTATCGGGTACCGATTAGTACCAGATGTTACCAGGTCAGGTAGAATTCTAAAATGGGAGCAAGTTATTCTGAGCACTAAATTCCCACAGAAGGTCAATGACAAGGCAAATTGCTATCCAGAAGAAGTTGCTTATATTGAAAAGAAAATACTTTTTCACTCCATGTATAATTAACCTGTGGAACATGTTGCCAGAGGATTTCGTGAAAGAAGTTCAATAGCATAACTTGATTGATTCAAAGAAGGACTTGATAAATTCTTATAGGATTGGTCCCAAATGGTTATTAGTCGAGTTGGCCAAGACGTCCAACTGTCATGAGTTTTTGAGTAGCAGAAAATGAATTGCTCCATTATGACCTGTTACGCGCTTCGCCGAAGCAGACCACTCTCAGAGAAAGGCAGCTGAGTTCGACAGACCATCAGTCCAACCCAATATGGCACTTCTTATCTGCTATGTCTTACTCCATTATGCATGTTTTTCCACATGCTTTCTTTCTATGTAGTCTTATTTGCTTTGTATTTTGTGGTTTAGGGGGTTTTCTCTCTCATTTTGATTTACTTTTTTTCTCTCTCTGGTTTGATTTGCACATTTTAGCTTTGTCAATAGTGACATTTAATGAAGCTGATGTGTGGGCAAATATATTCTTGAGGATGGGAATCCATGTTTAAGCATCTACCAAAGGAAACAAATACTTGAGTTTGGTTTGTCAGTTCCATTTCACAATGGAGTCCTGAATCTGGTTAGAATTCCAGGCCTAATTCTTCAAGGAAGGTAGCTCTTTGCAGGCCCAGGTCATGGCTCTTTGCAGAACTTCAGACCAAGATTCTGATTTCATCCACCAACTGATTTGGATCAGCAACACTGATCTGAAAGCATGAGAGGAGACCGTATAGCAAACTTGCCGAGATTCCTTGAAAGAGCTGGTGAATAATATGATCATGTCTTCTGTACTTCTTCACAAATGGTTCAAGGTTACTGCTGCCTCAATTTTATTCAAATGTTTTCACCGAATTATGTTGGTTAGTAAACAGTTCTCAATCAATAGCTTAATTTGTGGGCAGCTTGTTGAGACTACCCACTAGACAATAACAAGTTTCATTTGTTTTGATTGGGTCTCTAGCGCCCATGACACAGTGGGTGTTTTGAGATGGATGCAGGGCTGGCCATCTCTGGAGTGCATCCCCACAACTGCCCGCATCCAGCCCTGCCTGGGTTGCGTTTAAATAGAACCAGCAGGTTTCCCAACTCACGGTCCACCAGCACAACACCCCGACACACACCACAGAGTTGTAGACTAGACTGCATCCGTAACACTATGGTGTTGCCTGAGGCAACAGCCGGCTGGAGGCAGAGCAGCAGTGTGGGTCCATGCATAAGATGGACTGCTGCTCCGCCTGAGACCGGTGCCCAGGGTTTGGCTGGCCCACACCACTAGCAGCACTCTGGTAGGGGTGTGCATGTCATTTTCGTTATTACAATAACAATAACAAATATTGTCATTTTCTTTATCATTATTCAATTGTGATGAAATTTGGGATGCATGTACCCCCAATGGAGCGCATTACGTGTACCACGTTTTGAAATGATTCAATAAAGGGAACAGATTTTGGAAGCAATTCAACATTGTGATTTTAAGAAAAGCTCCATACACATTCATAGCTACACCTTCTTTATCTTCCATCCAATTTGCATGAAACCTGTGAATATCATGTCCTGCCAGAAGCTTAACACACCTGCCAATTCTCAGAAAGATTGGATGAAGGGTCCTGATGGTATAAGACATTAACTTGAAAATACATTTCCAGCTGTACCATTTGTATATTCCATTCTGTTTACAAGATATTTGGCAGGAATGTATCACATACCTTCTCTGTCTTCTCTGCCAAACTACAGGACAATTTGATAAAGGGACCCAATTTTATAAGCAATTGAAGTTGTCCCCTTGAAGACCATTATTCAGATAAATAGCAGCACATGCAGTGCCAGTCAGAGGCAGGCACCGGGCATGGCAGGGGGAAGAGAGGCTGTAGGAGGGAGGATGTGGAGCAACCCAAAAGACTGACAGACACATTCACTGGCCAATTACTGCATGCTTCTAGCTTTACAAGACCAATCAGTAGTGGCTTTGAGGAGGGCATAGGGGGCGGCCCTCAGGTGGGCATAGAAGGGACATAACTGGGACGTTAGGGATAGCATCTCAGCAATCAGGAGACATAGTTTACACATCCAGGCTGGCCAGTTATCCTCGCAATCACATCCTGCAGCACTGTGACAGAGGATATAAGAGAATCTCTATTGGCTCTTTCCTGAACAGATGCTTCTGACTTTCCAGTAACAAGTGGGAGAGAGACGTTGTGGTAGTCACAACACAGAATGAGGATATTTGGTTGACATTTCTGCTGGCCAGTTGAAATCACAAACCAATCTTATACCACGGTGACATGAAAGAGAATCCCTGGCATAGGCTCCTTCTCTGTATATGCTGTGCAGGCATATAAAATTGGGACCCTTTATCCCTGCCAAAAACAAAAAGATCAATTTGATATTTATGAAAACAAAAATGACATTTAAATAACAAAAAAACAAAAACAAAAATGGCATGAGCCTCAGGTGCACACCTACACTCTGGGATGCTCTCTGCCGTGGAGCAACCACAGCCTGCTTCACCTGCACATCTGGTGGGCCCCTTTTAGACAGGTGGGCCACCTGGGGATGAGGCGGAGCAGAGGCAGGGCTGCTGTCCATCTGAGAAACGCCCAGTATAATCTTGCTCTCCTGGTCAGCTGTGCCTCACTCTGAGTTAAATTTCCGGTGCCTATTCCATAGGACTCACATTTGGCAGTTGCTTTCCAAGAATATTCTGCAATAGTCAATTAAAATTAACTATCTTGCCAGGAGAAACATTCCTGCCAGGAATCCATGTGCCAGAATAGATGCAATTAGCAAAAACATAAATGCAGCAAAAAGCAGGGTCAGAGCAAATTTATTCAAAAACTGGAATAAATATTTGTGGCATACGTTCTGAAACTGTAACCCTCGCAATAAGGGAGCCAAGGAAGAGTTATTCATAAGAATTAAAGGACCAATTGTGTGAAGTGCTGAACACACTCTATTTCTTCCGTAAAAATCAGGGGAATTTCAGGACACTTAAGAATTTTGAAGAATGGGGGGGAAAAAAAAATAGATAAACCTTTTGTATATTTGAGTTATGGTTGTCTTTTCTCCCTTTGGATGCACTCTGCACCACCAGAAGAAAGCACTTCAGCATCTGAAGCCCTTTTAAGACACTTTCATTAAATATTTCACTTTTTAACCTTTTTTTAAAAACCCCTCATGCCCAGTTTGTCACTCTACTACCGCCCCCCCCTTCCAAAAAGTATGTAGGAGGAATCATGCCTCAATCCCCCTAACACCAACAATGTAAAAACCCATTTATTAGATGTAAAGTATCTTCTGTTACTGTTTGAATGTAGAAAATTAGAAATGCAATTCAAAAATGAGTCACAAAAAATCTTCATGGTGTCCTATTGCAATCAATACACCCTTACACCTTGTCACAACTTTGCTATTTCCCCCACCCCTGCCCCATTTTGTATGGCTGTTCTGCACATAGTTTTCTTTTTAGGATATTTCTAATGTTCCATCAAGTTAGGGTATTTGCAGCACTTATTTGAGCTAATCTGGGTGGATGGGTGGATGAGAAGCAAGCAAGCAAGTTAAAGTGAGATCATAACACCCAAGTGGGTTAGCTAAGTCTGAAGTCACAAATTCCTTGAAAGAAATAATTAGACTCTGCTCTGCATGTGGCCAAGAGTTTGGTTTTCTCTCCTAGTCCTTTCCCCTCCTCACTCTTCAGAAGAAGCTGTGAAACCAACAGCAGTCAACTTCAAATGTCTGGATTGTACCATGGTTTGAGGATCTTGTTTTACAGAATTTAAATGTAATGTGCTAGCATTCCCTTTATTGGCACCCCCCCCCCAAATAAAGATGAGGACACGCTCAATGGGATTAGACAGCAGGGGTGGGAAAACCGGATCTTCCGGTGTCCGATAATACCGGTACTGGGCGTACTGGCATTATCGGATTCAGCCCGGTAATCCGGCCCGTTTACCGGATTCCCAGTATCGGATTTTTTTTTACATTGCGGCCATTCAAATGAATGGCCGCAATGTAAAAAAAAAGCCACAAAAAACCCGCGTTTCCCTCCCCAAGTCCAGGCTGCGCGGGTGGAAGGGGGGACACCCCCCACCCACCCTGCCCAGCCTGGATTTAAACAAAAAAATTCCCCTAAGTGTCCCCTACTGCGGCTCCAGGCCGCCGGCAGCAACCCAGAGCCAGCCCACCAGCACCAGCGGCCGTCCCAGCAGCAGCCGGTAAGTATTAAGTACGTGTACTGTATGATCCCTGGGATGGGTGGGGGGTTTGTTTCCCTGGAAGGCCTACTAGCATCTGAAGCCAGCAGCCACAGCCGGCGCTGAAGCCGCCGGACCGCCGGAGCTCAATGAAGGTACGATCCCTGGGTGGGAACTTGGAAGTAGGGTGATCCCCAGGGATCATACAGTACACATACTTAATACTTACCGGCTGCTGCTGGGACGGCCGCTGGTGATGGTGCGCTGGCTCTTGGTTGCCGGCGGCGGCCTGGAGCCGCAGTAGGGGACACTTAGGGGAATTTTTTTGTTGAAATCCAGGCTGGGCAGGAGCCACAGTAGGGGATACTTAGGGGATTTTTTTTGTTTAAATCCAGGCTGGGCAGGGTGGGTGGGGGGGTGTCCCCCCTTCCACCCACGCAGTCTGGGAGGGGGAGGGGGGAGGAATTTTTTTATTCCATTAATTTCAATGGGGACAGTGCCCCATTGAAATCAATGGAATAAATCTGGTACCGGTATACCGGATTTAATCCGTTTTTTTGAAAACCAGTATCCGGTAAATCCGGTACCCGGTAATTGTGCTGGTGTCCCACCCCTACTCTTTATTGAATATTAACAAACAGGAAGGGGGGATGGGGGGCACCCCTCCCGCCTCCCCCCCCTTCCTGAACTGGGGTCCTTATTTATAACTAACCTTACTAACTACTAAATAAAAACCCCTTTTTAGGAGGTCCCCTCTCCTCCCCTCTCAGTCCCCGCACACTGCGTGTACCTCTTCCCCATTTCTCAATTAAATCGAGAGGGTAACCTCCTGTTCCTTCTTTACTGTAAACTTACGCCCTATCTCGTTCCCTGGGTTTCCCCAGGCCGGGCGGGTTGTTCGTGCCTGCCCCATCTCTGGGGTTAATTTCAGCAAAGGTTGAGAACACCGTTACCCGCTGTTTGGCAGATGCTCCTCCCAGCAGGTGCGGTCGTCCGTCTCTCCCTTCGGGTTGGCCAAACAGTGGGCCGCGCTGTGGCAACTATGCCATGGACCTTCCCATCTCTGAAGGAGATGCTGCTACCCATGCTATTCTAACTTGTAACTTCCAACCTTGGGCTTACCTCTGCCCACCACCTACCCCCAAAGAGTGCGACATTTAGAACCTACCACCCTCAACTGCTTCCTCTCGCCTCCTGCCGAATCAGCAATTCACTCCGGGAAAGGCAAAAAACCCATTTGCCCTTTCTAGACAATTTGGGTTCAGGGAAAATTCCTTTCCGGCTCTAACTCACAACCAGCTGCAAGTTCGGAGTGGTGCCTTTAAAGAGGGAGGGTGGGTGGGTGCATGTCTTTTCCTTCGCTCTGGCCGCACGGAATGCTGCGCCAGAGCGGGGATCTAAGATGGCGCCCGGGATCTCACAGGTCTCGCGAGAGTCCCGGGCGTGTTTCTTTTGTCCCTGTTGCTCAGCAACGAGGGGCCTCTCCCTTCCCTGACGGCCTAGCGGCCGAAAACCCCCGCCCGTGTCCCCGTCTTTCCCCGCTCGGGGGAGTGGGGGGGAAGGGGGCACCAAATCCCCACCGCGGTTAACGCAGAGGGGGGATTTGCGTTGAAGGGTGGGTTTAGCAGCCTTGCATCCTGAGCATCGAATTCAGTATTATTTATCAAATATTAGAGCTGAAACAGGTACTGAGTTTATCATTTGTGGATATAAATTGCATTTGCAGGTAGCCCTCCAAGTATCTGAAAAAATTCTGTAATTGAAATGGTTTCGCATTACATGGAGAAAGTGTGTTGCCGTTTTTTGTTCCCCCGAGTTTTCGGTTTGTTTTTGGTCATTTCATTATTTTGGTTGTGTTGTTTTTGCAATTGTGCATGCACAATAGTGCTAACATTACCAAAATGATGCAACCCCAATTCCAAAATGACCGAAATAACCAAATCGAAACCCCCCAAAACCCAACCCAAATAGCCAAAACAGATATCTAACAGCGTAAATGGGCACTTGTTATTATTACTTAGGGATGGGAATTTCAGATTTAATTAGAACCAAATCAACCTGAAAATAGCCAATTCAGTTCTATCAAAATTTCGGTTCAGGACTATTTTTGGTTTTTGCATTGATTTTTTGTTTTATTTTTCAATGAAGGGAAAAAAAGAACACCAAAAAATTAAATGCAAAAAAACCAAATCCAAAGCTAAACAGAGAACCAAAATTTTCAGAGAACCGAATCAGAAAAAAAAATCTGAAATTTGCCCCGAGTTCCATTACTCAAACCACCATTTGAGGTTCAGGAAAGGTTTATTTAATGGGTTTTCCTCTTTTTTATAGAATCCTAGAATTTTAAAGTTGGAAGGGATCTCAAGGGTTGCCTAATCCAAACCCCTTGAGTATTTCAGCTCTAACAAATCCTTTGGGTCTAAGAAAGCCAAAGTTAAAGGCTTAATCCTGAAAGGTGCTAAGTAACATCTACAATAGTGCAAATCCCTTTAAGTGAGCACTACAATTTTCACAGGATTGGGCCCTTCGTGAGCAATGAGTTTGTGCCTGTTTGGCACATTGTGTATTTCCTCTGGGAATGGAATAATGCCGCTCTGATCTGAACAGAAACAGCAATCATGTTATATTTTCTTTTGCTGTATTAGATTAATCCCCAGATCATTCTACACCTTTCCCCCCTACAAACACTTTGTCTAAGTCTTGGCAGATTTCCAATGTAAACATTTCTTCTCCTCACAAGCTCTTACTGAAAGAAAATGCCATATTTCTTTGAGGAGGAGGAGGAAAAATGTGTAGTCCAAATACACCGCAATTCCTTGGTGACAATTAGGAAAGGTTTCCTAAATTATCAAGAGATAGGAAGGTGAAGGATCTCTGTCTATCCGGAAGACAAGTCCTGATTAAAGTTTAGCTTTTCATTTGCAGAGCCTTTAACTACTGCCAAACTGGGTGAGATCAATGATTTATCTAATCCAGTGTCCTGTCTCTGACAGTGGCCAGAACCCAATGCTTCAAAAGAAGAGTATAACTAAAGCAAACCATTCCCTGTTATTAACTACCTGCTCTTGGAAAACAGAGATTTGAGGCCAGGGACACCTTGAGCAGGAGGTTGCCTTCTCTGACTATTTTAATTAATGGCCATTAATAGACATCCCCTCCATTAATTTGTCTGATGCTTTTCCTGAGCCTGTTTATACTACTGCCCTTTTACAACTTCCTACAGCTATGAGTTCCAAAGCTTAATAATGTGGGTTGTTTGGTTTTTTTAAAGTACTTCCTTCTTCATTTTAAACCTGTTAATGATTTCATTGGCTGCCAGCTAGTTCTTGTATGATGAGAAAGGATAAACAACAGTTCCTTATTCCATTTCTCCATGCTATATTAATGATCTTATATACCCTTAGCATGTCCCTAGACTCATTTGTTTCCAGTTTTTTTTATGAACAATTGTTTTAGTTTATGTGTTATATAACAAAGCAAAAGAGAAAAGGGGAAAAATATAACCCCCTAAGCAACAGACAAAACAGAGGAGCAGATATTGACCATACAATATATCCTCATCCGCCCAGTACAACACAGATGATAATCCCAGATGTTAATTTACAAATATAAACGGACTCGTTCAATATACCAAAACATAGCAAACTGGTGGGAGAAAAAGAGTCCTAATCTTTTAAATCTCTGCTCAAAGGGAAACCATTCTACACTCCTGATCATTTTTGTTGCCCTTCTCTTTCCCTTTCCTATTTTACACTATATCCTTTGATAGGACATCCCGGACTACATTAGGAGTGCAAAATCTTCAGATGTTATAAACTCTGACAAATTATAATGGCTTCAGTGATTTATGCCAGATGAGCATCTGCCCTATTTATTACTTTGTACCATTTCCCCCTCTTGTGCGGGGGGGAAAAATAGGCTCCAAGTCCTGAGAATATTCAACGAACAATTTTTTCAGAGTGCATTAACTCTGTCCTTTACATGTATAGAAATTGCATACACTTTATACAATAAACTGTTAACAATGTGAGTGTAGAGAACTTTATACAATTCGTTGTACAGAATGCCGTTCTGCAGAAACAGAGTTGATGCACTCTGAAAAAATTGTTTGTTGTCAAATTATGATAAATTAAAGTTTAATAATGGAAAAGTGAAAGTTTAGTTATTGATAAAAATGAATAAGAGTAAGTATGTATGGTAAGGAATTAAGTACATATATTACAATGTTGAGGAGGATAAAATTAAATATTTCTCAAAGTCTGAAATAATTTCCATGCTTTGGGGCATTTATGTCTTGTTGCAATGTATGAAGTTGAATGTTTTTTTAATTGTAATTGTAATGAATTTATATGTTGTGGGGAGTTTAAGCTACAGTCAAAATGATTTTCTGACATTTTTGAAGTTTTTTGTTTTAAAACCTGTTGTGCATTTAACGGTTTTTTAAACTGTAAAGTTCTTTGTGTTGGTAAATTTCCAGGTTTTGCGCAATATGATTAATATATTAGCACATTACTACATCAGTTGTTGCACAACTTTTAAGTTGTATATTTTACAGAATTTTTAACTAAGAGTTGTGCATATATTTATTTTATTTAGTCATACTTCTAGCCTGAATCCTCCTGCACACAACAGCAGCTCGGAATGGCTCACAAAGCATCAATAAAACCAATTCAGTAGTTAAAAACATATACAAAACATTATAAAACTCAAGGTGGAACCAAACCCCACTCCTGCCCAACTCTCACCTCCCTCCCCATCTCCCTCCCCGAAGACCTGGCAGAACAGCCTTGTTTTACATGGTCTCTGGAAAGAGGGGAGGTCAGGGGCTAGGCAGGCCTCCGTCAGGAGGGAATTCCACAGCCTAGGAGCAGTCACTGAGAACACCCTCCTCATCGTCACCATCTGGGAAACCCGGGAGACTTCGAACTGGGCATCCCCGGTCCACTGCAAGGGCCGCACCACAGCCCAGGGCATGAGGTGGTCCCGCAGGTAGGCAGGGTCCAGGCCGTTTAGGGCTTTATAGGTCAGCACCTTGAATTGAGCCCGGAAGACAATAGGCAGCCAGTGCAGAGAGCAGAGCACTGCTGTAATGTGCTCGCGATACAGCCGCAGCTGTCACACCAAACAGAACTGGTGAAAGGCGTTTCTCGCTACAGCTGCCACCTGGGAATCCAGGCGGAGCTGCAAATCAAGAAGCAACCCCAGACTGCAGACCTGAGTAGCTAGAGGAGGGGAGACCCCATCAACAACAGGAGCCACTACACCTTCAGCCCTACCCACCAACATCACCTCCATCTTGTCGGGATTCAGCCTCAGATGGCTCGCCCTCATCTAGTCCCCCACAGCCGCCCAAGACCAGGTAAACACCGAGACTGCCGGGTCTGGGTCCGCAGAAAAAGAGAGATAAAGTTGTGGATCATAAGTATACTGAGGACAACGCCAAACCCTCTCATGACCTCGCCCAAAGGCTGCGTGTACACGCTGAACAGGAGGGGGGACAGAATAGAACCCTGCAGGACTCCACACGTGAGGTTTCGGGGAGATGATGAACACTCCCAAAGCATCACCCGCTGAGTTCTCCTGGCCAGGAAAGAGCAGAACCATTCAAGAACAATTCCACCCACCCCAGCCCGGTCCCGCAAACAAGCCAACATCTCATGGTCAACAGTATAAAATGCTGCCGACGGATCTAATTAAATCAAAAGACACGATCTGCCCTGATCCAAATCCCGGCACAGGTTGTCAACCAAAGCCACAAGTGCAGTCTCAGTCCCAAACCCCGGATGAAAGCCAGACTGCAAAGGGTCAAGAAAACAGACACGGTCCAGATGCCCCTGAAACTGCCAAGCCACCACCCGCTCAAAAACGGCCAGTTAGAGACTGGCCAGTAGCTGGCCAGGGAGTCAATGTCAAGTGATGGCTTTTTGAGGAGAGGCCACACCAGCACCTTTTTAAGGCAGCCCAGCACTCTGCCCTCCCTGAGGGAGGCACTGACAGCCCTGGCAAGCAATGGTCCTAGTGTCTCACGGAAGGCCTTAACCAGCCAGGACAATCATGGATCTAATTCACAACAGGCGGTTCTAACAGTCCCAAGGACATCTGCTGCATCAGCGGGCGACAACCACTGAAACTGATCCCATTAAGTCAGACATGGTGAGGCTTCCATTACCTCAGGTTTTCCCATTGCTACAAGTACAGCGTCAAAGTCGGGGTGAATCCAAGTGATTTTAATGTCAATTACCCACTTACCTCAGAAAGGCGGCAAGAGGAAGCTCTAGTCAGTTTTGTGTCAATTACCCCCCTGGCCTTTTGACTCCATATGAAAAGTCTTCACCTTTTCATACCAGTGAAAAGTCTCCATCTTTTCATAGGAGTGAAAAGTCTGCACCTTTTCAAAAGTTGTAGACTTTTCACTTGGCATGAAAAGTTGCAGACTTTTCATAGGGATGGAGTGAGGCAGGAGGGGGGGGGGGTTGAGTAACTGACACAAAACTGACTAGAGGTTCCTTTTGCTGCCTCTCAGGCAAGTTGGTAATTGACATGAAACTGACTAGAGCTTAAAGTCTTTGTGACAGAGCTGACTCCTGATAAAGTTATGTGATTTTAAAAAGTAGTCACGCAACTTTCCTTATGCTCTTTTGTGCCGGTCAGCGGCTGCTCGACTGCATGTGTGTGAGCCAGCAGAACCGATTTTTTAATCATTAGTAACTCAGTTTTGGCTGCACTAAACACTTGCAGACTTCAGCAGCATTCCATGTTGATCTCAGGCTCCAAGACTGTGGAGATTGGGAGCTCAGATCGTTGTCTAGGAGGAGATATTCCTAGGAGTGAAAAGTCTGCACCTTTTCAAAAGGTGCAGACTTTTCACTTGGCATGAAAAGTTGCAGATTTTTCATAGGGATGGAGCGGGGGGGGGGGGGGGGGGGG
>QEPC01002388.1:18292192-18304687 GCA_003113815.1 Sphenodon punctatus | reverse complement strand
GGTAGCAACCTTCTGTTCTTCTTCGAGTGGCTCCTCACACTCCAAGAAGGTCTGAATACGTTATTTCACTGTAGGAAACAACGGTATGGCACGCATGTGAACGCAACTGGCATTCTTAACAGTTTTTAAAATCCAGATAATTGCTGCGCGTGTGAACGAGCCCCCAGTCTTGTGATTTTTAACCTCAATTAAGCTCATTACTAAACCTGGAATCCCCTCAGCTCCCTCTAGGAGGGACCTGGCATAGACAGGCTCACCTTTATAAACCCCAGCTCTTCCCCACACACCCCTGCTTGCTTGCTTCTTTCTTTGTTGTTCAAAAATAATTGATATGTTTGCGGAGTTAAAGACAAGGAAGAGCCATTACAGTAGCTGAGTACATGTTTTCTTTACACTGTAATTTTATTTAATAAATAACTTTTAATTTAATAAGTACGTTTGACAGTTTTATGCAATAAGGACATTGAGGGGAGGGAGAGGGAGAGGGACAGGGGAGTCTATGGTGATTGGGCGAGGGGGGCCCACAGTACATATCTTGTCCCTGGGCCCATTCCAACCTAGCTACGCCCCTGTTCCTTATGCTGTTTTTTTTGCTGGTCAGCAGCTGCTCGACTGCACATGTGCGAGCTAGCAGAACCAATTTTTTAATCATGAATAACTCTATTTTGGCTGCACCAATCACTGTCATGTTACAGAAGCAGTTAGTATAGGGGTGTGCGTGTCGTTTTCATTATTACAATACCTATAACGAAAATTGTCATTTTTGTTAATACAACAACAAAAAGGACAACCGAGAAAAATGACAACGATAACAAAAAGGACAACCGAGAATAACGATAACAAAAACAATATCAAGAAACGATAATGACAATGTCATTGTCGTTATTATTAGTGCTGTGGCAGTTGGGTTTTGGAAGGAAAATGTGGAGAGGGGAGGAGGGAGCAGACATCTCAGAGTCCTAAACAGGGTTGAACTCTTGAACTGTGCCTGAGTTGGGAGGGGCGAGCAGCTCAGCAGTATCTGATGGATGTATCGCTGGCCAATGAGCAGCACAAGCAGGCCCCAGCAGTCTCATGGCACTCTGATTGATTGCTCAATGCCTGCTGCCTCCCACAACCAATCAGGGGGGCTCTGGGGGAGGGCACTGCAACTCTTTATAATGGGAGGGTCAGGTTTTCTCTCTGTTCTGTGAGAGCTCTGCTTGTCAGGTTACGTTTACAGAACTCTGGTGCTTGCACACAAAAAATCCTCCCTAGCCCTCATTGTATTAAAACCAATACCTTTCCTTCCTCATACCCTACATCTTCCCACTCCCTGCCCTTCTCCCCCCTGTACATTATATATAGATAGGTAGTATAGATTAGATATAGATATATATTATAGACATCTAGATTCGATTAGAATAATTATATACATAATTGATTAAATAGTTTTCCTTTTCCCTTCCCCCTTAGATTTAGATAGATATTAGTTGTGCACGGATAACGATACAGATACCAAAAATAAAATCTTTGTTTGAAATGGTATTGATAATCAATGAGGATAACGAATATTGATACCGAATACCAAAAACAAAAACGATAACAAAAATGACATTTTTGAACAAAAACCAAAACATGGGGAACTGGTACGCACCTCTAGTTATTGATCTCATGCTCCAAGCCTGTGAAGTTTGGGGGCTCAACTCATCCAGGGGGAGGAGATATTGAGGATTCAAAATCATGAGGATGCTGTGCATTTTTTACCACAACCAACTTTTAAACAGTCATAACATTTTATTTTTTGGATGGATCTTCTTCAAACATTGCACGTTTGATGGTCCTCACAAAATTAGAGATATGGATACATTTTCAAAAATGTAGCTCAGTTCCTTCTTTATAATGGAGAGTGGTTATGCCTTTAACTTCCTTACAGCTACCACTGTAAGGAAATCCGAAGGTTCCCAAATTGTTTTGCCTGTGACCCAGTATCTTGAGACCTAAGTATAATCCCATGATCCCAGACAGCAACAAAGAAATTGCCAAGTATATCCAATATCAATTGGTATCACAGACCCATCCACAGATGACATGACCCCATTTGGGAGTCTGGCCCATAGTTTGGGGAAATTTGATCTAACAAAGAGTGGCACAAATTTCCCTTCCCTCATGTACCTTAGAAGCCATCTATATGTTCCAATTAGAGTTGATATGGGCATCCAATTTAGTAACCACAAGTAATATCCGCAATTTCAGGCACCATGTTGGGTACTCGACAGGCTACACAATCACTGATTGGGTAACTGAATACCTGAAAAAAAATCAGTATTTACTGTTACCAATTTACCAGTTATAAATCAGTAAATTGGGACTGAAACTTGAAAAAACAGGACAAAAACTCAAAGATTAACGGTACTGGACATCAGTATTTGGGGACATCAGGTACCCAAATCAAGCACTAATTGAATGCTGGTTACTACCCAAAATTTTCAGGTGGATTTGAATACAGGAAATGTGACTGGTATACCCATTTTTGTAGGTACTTGTTCCAGCTTTGGGGCATTTTTAGACAAGCATGCAGTTCGTGGGTTACAGCAATCTGCTGCAAACACAAGGATGAATCACATTCACATGAATGTTATTTAGACGAGCGTCCCTATCATGTGTGAAAAAAAGTCACGTGGTACTTCTTCAGATGCATTTACCCCATCTTTTTCATTGGACAGACATCACAATATTGGACAAACCATAGACGTGGTGTGCTGAGCAGAGCACTTCAGCCACCTCTCTATGGTTTCAAGATAGCATTCAGAAGAAACTCAACTTTGCATGTTTAGACGTTCATTTGTGCATTAATGGCATGAATTTTGGAATGCACATTAGTAAACAACCAATGTTGAGCTTTGAGAAACCTGTATTAAGACATAGAAATTGCCACATGAAACATGGAAGAATCGTTTAGACATGAACTAAATTCACAGGTTTAATTGCCCACTCACAAGAGACATGTCTCATCTAAAAACACCCCTAGTTCCGATGCATTTTGTGTGGCTCTACCATAGTTCAATTGATCATCTCTCTAGATTTGAATGTGCTTTATTGCATTATTTTATGGGCTAAGTTAGTTGCCACAGTATGGAGTTGCCAGCTAATATTTATTGCCATCACTATTGTTGCTAATGATTATTAGACATCCTATTTCAAGTTTCCCAATAAAGAATTTTGTAAAAGCTTAACCTGACAGCTTCATGATGGCGTTTGTCAGACATGAATTCTGATCAAATGTCAGGCTAGACAACTGCTGTTTGCTCAACTTAAAACACCTACTGCTTCTGGACTGAAATTCATCCCTGTGCAAAAGGCCAGCACAGTGACTATGCACAACTTAAGCCCCACTTATTTGTAAGAATTTTTGTCAACAGCAAATTCAGAAATCATAATCCCCGGCGCAAGAAACTCATGTTCACACCAGCAGAGAATAGAGACAAAAAAAAAATTGATCTATATATCAAATCAAAACTAAACAACACAGTTCAGATCTCAGGTGATAGCTGGCAGCTGCCATGATGAATTTAGAAAGCAGCTAACAAGTCTCTGAAAAAATTATTCTAATAAGGAATGTGAAAGTGAACATTGTGATAGGCTTGCGTCACCATCACAAACAGAGAAAGCAGTGCAGTTAATTCAGTTAGCCATCTGTCATGAATTATCTGCTCCACTCTAGGAAAACAAAACTAATTTGGGTGCTCCTTTTTAAGTTTTTAAAGGCTATTGGCTTGTTCCACTATATACGAGTTCCTTTTAAGTCATGTGCTCGGTTTTTTACTGTGTTTTTATTTTCTTTCTTTTTTTCCATCTGATATAACTATCATTTTTATCTTCCTGGTTATTTTATTTATGTGTTTCAATGTCCCCTCCACGCTTATAGCGGTGGGGGTTTGGCAGCGCCCCCCACCCCACCCCGCAGGCTGGTGGGGGAATCAGAGTGGTTGCTTGGCAACTGAGAGCAGGTGCCTGGGACTCTCGGGCGCCATTTTAGGCTTCCCTGCTCGCGTACCTCACTTGTGGCTGGGCGCGGAGCAGGGAAGGACGCACAGGCCAGTCGTGCGGCAGGACTGGGCCGCACGCCTCACCAGAACGCCCAATCGGCTTCCTCGGAGCGGCGTCGGGGGAGGAAGGACAGACCCGCCGTGAGGCTGAGTGGCTCCGCGTAGCAGCAAGGTGGGAGGTTTGCCGCCTCTCTGACCAGAAGGGCCCGGCCTGCAAAGGGAAGGGAGGGTGGTAAGCGGCCCAAGTCGGCGTCACGAGGCCGGGGTCAGCAACCCCCCCTTCCTTGTTTAACAGCCCCCCCTTGGGGGTTTTCAGGAGCAAAAAGGGGGTGAGTGGCTTGGGCCAGGCGGCTCAGTGGGGAGCAATCCCCCCCCATAGGCCGGGTGCCATACGAGCCCGGCTTGCATAAGGGAGAAGGGAGGTAATAGGAGCAGACCGGCGTAGCAAGGGCAGGGACGGCAACCCCTCCGCCTTTGTTATAGGCCCCCCTCGGGGTTTCAAGAGTGAGAGAAGGGAGGTAATTGGAGCAGGTAATTATAGGCCCCTCCCCCCTGGGTTTTCAAGAGTGAGGGGGGTGAGTGGCTTGTGCCGAACAAGCACCCTGCCCTCAAGTAGAAGGAGGGGGGGGGAAAGGGGGTTGGACAGAGGGGCAAGGTCACATGGCCCCCTGCAAGACCAAGACCCCGTGGAAGGTCTCCACCAAGTGGGCGCAGCCAAGGGAAAGCAGCAGGTGGCATCCCAGCAGGAGGTAGTCCTGCAAGCTATGCAGGTGCAGCTGCTGGGATACCAGGCCCATATTGAGGAGTTGGAGGAATCTCAAGGGCAAGATGAGGAGTGCGATGGTGGGATCCCAGGCAGGCTGGGGTTGAAGAACACGATGGAGGTATGCACCACCCCCCACGGGGGGAGGGGTCTCCCTGCCACAGACAAGGACGGTGCCAGGCCATCTCGTTACAGGGACACTGAGCCAGGGACCTGTAGAAGAAGGGAGGACTTCTCACCTAGCCAACAAGCACAGTTGGAGGCGCTCCGAGAAGGAATGCAAGCCCTGACGGACAGCCTGGAAGTGGCCCAGCAATGCCAGCAATGGGTGGTGGGCACCGCTGGTGGCCCAAGGCCCCAATGTGAGCCAGAACCCTGGGACAGCGAGCAAGGTGAGGACTGCAGGTGCGAAGGGGATTCTGAACAGTGGGGGGGCAGGGCCGGCCAGAAGCCAGGCAATAGATAGCCCTGGGGTGACATGGGCACACGGTGAGTGGGCACAGGGACACCATTCCCCATGCGGGGGGTGGGGTGCCCCTCTTTCGTGGCAGTACACCCATTGCCAAAACGAGCGGTTCGGGCACTGCCCGGCCATGAGTTATAAATGAAGCTGCCCAGGTATGGGGGATGGAGCAGTGCTGCGCGAGCAGGACCAGGCAGTGCTGTGACCGGAGGGAAGAGCCCCGGCCCGTCTGGGGGCCATGCAGATGTGTCCGCCCCGCTGGGGGAGCACTTGCTACAGGCCATGAAGGAGAAGATTTTGAACGGCGAATATATAGATATATTTGCCCTCCTCTTCAGTGACCCCATTCCTGACCCCAACGACAAGGAGAGGTTTAAGAGGCCAAAGGCAGAGCGCACCTGGTCCAATTGGATAGCGGCTTATACAATTTACATGGGGGTGATGTTGCTTAAATTCCCGGAGAGGGGGTTAGAGATGCTCAAATACTCGGACATAGCGTGCAGAGCCTTTGACATGGGAGGCCCTGGCTCTTGGCTGCGCTATGATGAATCATTTAGGCACAGGGCAGCCAACAACCCACGGCTGTGGTGGAATACGCACGCCCATGATATCTGGTTGGAGTGTATCAGCTGCTCCAGATACGCCCCACGATCCAACAGTGGGCATGTCCTCTCTCGGGTGGGGAGCACCCAGCAAAAAGATTGGGGACAGAGCAGGACAGCAAGGCAGTCCCCAACGGGGCTGACGTGCTGGGACTATAATGATGGGGGTAGATGTTTTCGGGCCCAATGGAAATTCAAGCATGTGTGCACCCAGTTGGCAGGCGACCACGCCGCCTCTGGATGTAACAGATTTAGGCAGTATGGGGCTAGGAACAGGGGAAGGACGGGTCCTAAACAGAGCCCGGCCAGCCAAGGGGGCGCCACCCAGACAATGGGAAAGGGTGCCAACCCCAGTACGCCATGATGCCTTGATGGCAGCAACCCGGGGGTACCCTGATTAAGTGGTGGCCAATTACGTAGTGGAAGGATTCAAGTATGGTTTTAGGATTCCAGCAGAGGGCCCCCATTATCACCTAAGAGCCAAACATTTGAAATCAGTGGCGGGAAAAGAGCAGCTCGTCCAGCAGAAAATCAATAAGAAAGTCAGGGAAGGGAGGATACAAGGCCCTTTTGAAGCATTGCCCATGCCCACTCACACTGTATTCTCCTGGGCCTCTTTCAGTTCCCAATCCGCCCCTGGCCAAGAGACTTGAAAGCATTGGTGGTGTGGTGGCGAACCAGTCAAGCAAAACTGGCGATTCTGGTGGCCGTGGGCTGAGCTAAAGCCAATTGTTTAAGAAATTGTTGAATAAAGTCAAGTAGATAGCATAGTATGATTAGGACATCTCCTTAAGAGATGGGCAAGGCTATGCGTAGCCGGACAGTGTGGCCCACTGCATGGCCAGCCCAAGGGTGAGAGGCGAACAGCCGAACCGGCTAGGCAGACCATGTGCCAAACAGAGGGTTACAGTGTTCTCACCCTTGTTGTTTAACCCCACCCACCCCCAAGGGCAGGTATGAACAACCCGCTCCGGCCCAGGGAAACCTGGTGATCGGGACAGGGTGCAAGTTAAAGACGTTCACAAGGTAGGGCACAGGAGGATTCCCCTTGGGCTTAACCTGAGAACGTGGGGAAGAAGGACGCCGGATGGACAGGGTGGTGTCCAGTAGGGGGTGGTGGGAACATCCTGTGGTTGGGAAAACAGTTAGGGACAGTTATCAGGTAGGACCACAGTTCAAAGGGGGGGGGGGAGTGGGAGGGGTACCCCTTCCCCCCTTTTCTGTAAACAATTAATAAAGAGTGCGGCCGTTAAAACCCACGGAGGTGTCCTCATCTTCTTTCGGGGTGCGTTGACAATTTTATCTGAACTGAAACAAATCTTCCCCTAAGGCTTAGGGTAGCTGAGCCTTAGTGTTAGCTTTAGCCTGGTGTTTGGTGCAATGTGGCCTGCTTGCTGCTTTACAATAAGCCCCAACTTACCTGCCTACCTGTCAAGAAAATATCATGGCAGCAAACGATATTTTCATGTTTGTAATGCACTTAGGGGAGAACCACCTGCCGGGCTGCTTTGCAGGAGGGGTGGGGCGGGGTAGAAATCTATTAAATAAATAAATAATAGAGCAACAGGGCTGTGGCTGACAAAGAGGGTGAAGACTGCCCTACGAGTTGTACAGGAGAGATTTCGAGGGTGCGCTGTGGTGTGGTCGGACATGATATAAAGGAGGGTATGAGCCAACGCTCAACACCTGGGGCAAGTGGACCGGGGCGGGGCTTGCAGACATCAACTTCCAGGCCGCTCCCCATAACATAGGGAGCGGACGGAGGGAGGACGGAGGTGGAAGAGACGTGTGGAAGCCAAGCTGGGATGGAGCGGATGGTGGCAGTGTTCCTGAACCCCCCCGGCAACTAGGACAGTAACTGTATGTGGTTGAGGGGATGGGGGGCCCCGCTATTGTGAGCTGGGGGCCGCAGGCTTCTCTCTCCTCCCCTGGCACCCTTGCGGGGGCGGGGCTTGCAGACGTCAACTTCCGGGACGCTCCCCATAACATTGGGAGCGGCCGGCGGCGCATGCCGGGGTCCTGTGTCGAAGGGCACGTTTGGCCGTGCCCTTCGGCTGGGCAATGAGGCGGAGGCAGGAGATGCTGTGGGTTTATATATCCTTTTGGGGGTGGTTTTGTTTGCTGATGAGGAAGAGGGTATGGCTGACTCCCTCCAGCAAGGAAGGGGTGGAGTCGGTTGAATTTCCCCTGGTGGCAGCAGGGGAATAGAAGGCTGAGTTGTGGGACTGATTGCCTGTTTGTGGGGAATCAGAGGCGTGGGTACATCAGTTGGGATAAAGGAGGTGGATTTGTGATATGATGTTTTGTAGTTGCTGTTTAACTTTGTGTTGTGCTGGGTCCCCTGTGTGGGATAACAAACCCAGGAATGTATTTTTTGATATGTTGTAAGCCGCCTTGAGTCTTTTTGAGAGAGTGTGGGGTATAAATAAAAATGGAATGGAATGGAATAATGCCAGCCACCATTAAGAGACACGAGCCTGTACGGAAAGCCTCAGACAATACCCCATGTGAACACACTTTTAATAGCTGAATTCCTCAAACCACTTAGTTCGTAAATGATCACTGGGACTTTTCTGGAGTGATTTGGAGAGGATTGTGGCCATAATAGGGCTATTAAAAGTTGGTGTAAAAATTGCGGTCAAAGCAGGGGATGATTTACACACAATCCATCATATGGCATGGACCTGTCAGCTTCTTAAATGCCATAAGCTCTAGTACTCATAAAATGTTATTAATTGGAAATCTCCCTCAATTAATGGCCTTCCCTTATAAACAGATAAAATCTGTGAGTGAGGAATGTCTTTTGACACTTCACATGAAACCATCTTTAAATGATCATTATGATACTGCAGCTGTAATTCACAACCATTAGAGAGAGACAGGTGCAGGGTCTACTACAACCCATCCCTCCCCACTTCATGCCTTGACCAGCTCCTCTACCCTTCTTCACTTTTCTCATTCTAGACTTCAGTCCTCTTCTTACCCTTAGCCTTGCTAACTCTCCTGCACGGTTGCCTCTTCTCTCCTAACATTATGTTACATCTGGGTCCTATCAGTCATTGACTTTGATAGCCTGTCACTTCTGTTCATTCTTACTGATTGATTTTGCAAATGTGTTTCCTTTATAAGCTTTCCTCGGTGCTTTTGTGTTTCAAGGAGCTGTATCAATAAATTAAATATAATAAAGCTATATTAAGTCAGCAGTAGACATATATAATCAGGAATTCATGCATTTTAATCTTGGCTCTGACACTACAAGCTGCGTGAAACTGTACAAGTCATTTAGGCACAACTTTTCAAAATTGTCCGTACAACTAAGGCCCACAGAGAGGCATTCTTGGTTGCTGCCCCTGTACTATGAAACTCCCTTCCCATGGATATCCACCAGAGCATATTCCGGAGGCGGTGTAAAACTTTTCTTTTGACAGAACTTTTCGGCTTGGCAGGCGGGGAGAGACGTGGGTGGCTGATGGTTTCGGGGATAATGGTAAGGAGTTTTAATGTATTGTTTTGTATTCTTACTGTTATTTTCTTTGTATTTTTGTTTTGGCAAGCCACCCTGAGCCTTCAGGGAAGAACTGGGTACAAAATAAATAAATAAATAAATAAATAAATAAAATAATTTTTAAAAATAAAATAAGTCCACTAATTTGGAGGTGTTCAGTTTGGAAGACTGGCAGGGGGGTTATGATTTATGTAATATGACAAGCTTATGATTATCAGAAGTTTTCCATGCATTATAGAAAAGCAATATTCGTGTCATTCCAAATATGCACACACACCCATTCATTTTGGTGTCATTTTAATCCTTGTGAAATGCTGCATTAAATGATCTCTCAAATCAAAGTTCATTTGCCACTTAGCTCACGCCATCGCCATAAAATAAAATAAATCAAAGATACAAATAAAGATTGACATAGTCTTACATAAAATATTAAATTCCAGTAGAAATAACACAGATAAAGACAAAAATAAGCAACTAGCTTATCTCATTATCCATCCTGGTAGCACATGATAAATATAGAGCAAATAATACATTTTTCATACACTATTTTAGGGCCACCGTTGGATATAGATTTCTCCTAGTTGCCGTTTTGGAAGCAAAAACTGCCAAACTAGTAATGACATCAGTATCCCCACGGTGGCAAAGCCATGTTAATTTCTTTCTGTGAAAAGAAAGAAACTTTGACTAAATAGGTGCAAGAAAGGCATCTCTGATATCAGCAAAATATAGACACTTCATCACATAATGGCTGAGATCTTCTATCAGATTCTGCTTTCCCCAGGGATCCCGAGCCTACAGCCAGACATCATCATAGCAGAGGTCATTTGTTCTAGCCGTAATCTTGTTAAATGAATCCGGCAGCTATGCTTTAGATGAGTAGATAAATACCTGGCCATGCCTCCCTCTGGCTTCCAGTGTATATACAGGGGGGGGATATGACTAACCCTAATGGTGGCAAAGTCATATCACTCTTTGACAGACCGATTCTCTCTCAAAAACAGAGAAGAATCTAGTATATCAACCATATAACCAAACCCAATTTTATTAAGAGTACTCTTAACAAGTAGGAGCCAAGGCGATTGCATAGTATCTGGTCTCATTAGGTCCTCCACATCACAGATTTTAAGAATACAAGAAGGGCTACATGGTAGGAGCTTAAACCAATATTTCAGAACTTTCTTATAAACAATTGTCATAATTGAGTCCAACCCGGATTCTGCTCTTAAGTAAGGAGCTGGTACTGAACCGGGTAAACCCAACCATGTTCTCAGGAACTTATTTGGGGGGATTTCCAGATCTATATTGCCATTAATCAAGAATCCCCATATCTCTGCACCATAAACAATTTGGGTGATAACTTTGGTTTTATAAATGTAATTATATAAGAAAATGATGACTCTGAATTATTATGCAATGGTTGTAGAATGACTCTAGAGATTACAAGTGGGGAAAACAAGTCACGGCTGCATTTAAAGGTACAGTGGTAATATACATCAGTTGGAGTGAATCCCAATTCCTGGTTAAAGAAGCCCAACTTGAGGCACCTTCATAACATCAAGGAACTGGAAGGAGTCTCAAGCATCATCTACTCTAATCCCTTGTGAGGTGGATTCACCATACCTAAACTGCAGATGACTCCATCAGCTTGGTTTTCAGAACTGTTAAGCACCCACAACTCTTACTGAAGTCAACAGGAGCTGTGGACCCTCGGTATCACTGAAAATTAGGGCCCCAAAATACATTTCAAAATGCAAAGACTCAAAATCAGAAACTGTCTTTGATCATTTTGGCCAAAGGATTTAGTAACAGTGGAGGAAACAGACAGAAAATCAGAGACAGACAGAAATAGAAGAACAAGTAGAATTTTGTTAGCAGGGAGGCCCACAGCCTACTGCTCCCCAGTAAGCACACACAAGGAGAGGACCTGTTCCTTTCTTTGCCCTCATCTCTTGCTGCTATCAGTTGGCTCTGACTAAGCTGGGGAAACAGGAACAGCAAAATGGCAATGGCCAAGCCACAATAATACCCTTTCCTCCGGCTCCCTCTCTCCCCTGGGCCAGGGTTACCAGCGCCATCTGGGCTTTCACCTGGCGAGTTTGGAGTCACTTTGGATAGGAGTCGTTGCATTCCTTTCTGACGTAACTCTGTCCCTTATGAAGGGATCATAATGCCTTGTAGTGGCAAGGTCACGTCAGAAAGGGGGCAGGAAACATCCTATGATCTGCTCTGCGCCCCACAGAAGCCCTGGTAACTGAGAGTTACTGGTGGCATCCTTGGCTGACACATAGAAATCAAGGCATCCTTGCTCAAGACAATTTACGATTTTTTTTTTATTTGGCAGGCAGGGTAGAGTTTGGGATAAGAGACTTCAAGTGTTATCTGTGTTTTTATCCATTGTAACCCAGCCAAGCTCTTGGGATAGGGATTATAAAACAATAAGTTAGGGATGCAGATTTACAAACTTTGGGTCATAAGGATTTCTAAGACCTCTCAATGAGGTCACAGCCTGAATAAGTTTGGGAGCTGCCGACTTAACTTTTAAGCACGCAAATAGTCTCGTTGCAGCATGTAACTAAGGGTTTGGTTTGATCAGGAGCTAATTTACTACCTTGCTCCAAAGCAATTGGAGGGTGTTTTTAAATGAGATGATGCCATTCAGGAGCCACTGATCTGAATGCCTGTCTGAAGGTGAGGGGGGAGGGGTGCGCACTCCCGTGAGCCTCGGAGCACCCACTCATGGCCACTCACGGAGCGCTGCTGAAAAATTTAGAGTGCTCCGTGCCAGGCAAGCCAAAAGGTCCGTGGCAACAGGCAGCCACGCAGCCCCTGCCTGTATGAACTGGGGCAGCCAGCCACTCCAGCAGACCAGCCCACTCCCAGTAGGCACTGTGGGTGGTGGATATGTGCTTTGTAATCGACAAGAACTGGCCAGGAGTGCTGGAGAGTCCAGGTTCCCTGGCACTCACACGGGAACATATCAATTTCAAAGGCCAGCCCGGCGCACTTCCCCTTCCCCCATGGTTGTGGTAGAAGGCGTGTATGGCAGCTGCTGGAGTAGCCATTCTGGGAGTTATTATGAGCAAGCATTTATATAGCACCAGCAATGTACCTGGTGCTTTACAAAGTAATGGAAT
>QEPC01002388.1:18272980-18290720 GCA_003113815.1 Sphenodon punctatus | reverse complement strand
TTACCCACAAGAAGATGGTTGGTGATCTTCTTGGTAAATTGCCCATTAGAATCCCTCCCCACACACTCCACCTGAGTGGGTACTCTGCAGCAGTGCCACTCAGTGGCCACCCCCAGCTTCGCTTGTTTAAAAACACCCAGAGTTTGTCTTCATAATTCAGCCCATCTTTCTTCTAAATGTACAATAGTTTCAACTGAGGTCTGTGAGCAGTGTTTTATCCAAATCCCTTCATTCTCACATTAGCCTAACAAGGAAATTCAGGCCCTTGGAACATGTAGTCTGAGCAAGGAGCGAGGGTATCTCCTCACCCCCGACTTTCTGGCTGTTATCTTGAAACCAAGTCCTGTGATGCCTGTCCTGATCTCATATGCTCTTTGGAAGTTCATGAGCCCTTAAATTAAAGAGGGAGGAAATCACAGTGTACTGAAATCACATGCGAGTCTTGCAGAGGGGGAAGATGTGTAGAGACGCTCTCAGGATGAGTCACCAAAATTCAGTTCCTTTTGGCTCGTCAATGTCCTGATAGGAATCCTATTCCTGGCTCAGCTGGTGTTGTGTTCATAAATCAGGGAGGTCTTCACATTTTTATTCTTTTTAAAAGGGAGAATCCCTCTTTAGCAGCTGCACATTTCCTACTGGGAAAACATTTTCCAGTTCCTGACCATAAATTTCGGAAACATCTACCAGCAGAGGAAACTCAGCTACAAGACTTGGGTAACAAGCTAGGAGAGGGTGTAGCAGTAAAATGACTTGGGTAACAAGCATGAGCAGCTACATGACTTGCGTAAAAAGCTAGGAGAGATGTTCACCAACCAGAAATGCCTCCAAAACATCCACTCTTGTGCCTTCCTTGAACTAAAATTAACGATATTTTCTAAGCCAAACTTATTCCTTTATTTGCATACTTCCTGGACTAGGTGGAACCATAATTTTAGTCCTAAATCCATAAAGTGAAAGAACCTATCATCTTAAGCAATGCAGTTCCCTTGAAATAAATACTTAAACACAACCACAGCACAGGGCCAGATATTCTAAGTTGTTCCTTGTGGCAATTGCCACTGTGCAGAAGATATATTTAGCTGTGCCATCTAGAGGAAAATTCAGCCAGAGTGTCCTATGCCATTTCCCTTTGGCAGGTAGACACGGTTTCTCCTTTGTAGTTAGGATAAAACTGAAAGGGTAAGATTCTGTCCGCTAAAGAGTTATGTCAGAAGTTACAACTGAGAGGAAGGGGTGGGGAGGGTGAACACTGAAATTGTATCCAGTTCCAATTCTGTCAGAACCAGACATATTTTTTTGTCCGATATGGAACAAGATGGCAGCCGCCAAGCTCTGGCATGGGGGCCACCATCTCGCTGTACAGCGGTGGTCATTTTGCACATTCACAGCAAGGCCACCACCATTTTACGCATGCTCTGCCACTCCTCCAGCTTCTGAGGGAAGCCCAGATTTCTGTGGGTCAGTCACAGGCCAGGGACATCATGATGTTTCCTAAGGGGTGGGTGATATGTCAGAAAGCGGCATGGCTGCCCCATTTTCCCTTTCCCCAACCGCCATGTGGAGTGTCATGATATCACAACACTCCATAGGGGACAGGGCTAAATCAGAAAGGGGGGGGGGGGTGACTTCCCATTTGCCACATGGCTCCGCTCCTTTCGGTGAAAGCCCAGGGGAGGCGTTAACCCCAGGTATGCCCCTGGCCTGTAGCCCCACTCCCAGCATGTCTCCTTAACCAAAGCATCTAACAGCAGTCTTACAAGCTTACAACCATTTACTCTAGCAAGGGAATGTTGCCCTAGCTACAACTGTGGATTTTATAGCCTCTTTATCAGAACCGCCAACACCACTTGATTTTCTCACTAGTCTATTGGTTTTCATAATTTTCTACAGGGAATCATTATACTACAGTACGTCTCCCTATCTTTTTTGCCAGATGTTGTTGGGTTTGCTTTAGGAGATGATCCCCTGAATGTTGCAGGGGACTGGTGGGGATGACCTGGGATGGGGGGAGAATTCTGGGGAAGTAGTGCCGGGGACAAAGCCTCTCCTTACCAAGTCCCGGCCGGAGGAAGACAAGGGTCACTCAAAGATCTCTTCTTGGTGGTGGGGATCCAAGTTGGTGGTTGGCTGAAGGTAGTTTTCCTGGTGGGAGTGGGAGCCAAGGTGGCACTTCCACATTTGCCTGCTGCACAGGATAGTTAGGAGGAGGATCCCCTTGGGGGCAGCCTTAGTAGGGCCATAGAGGACCTGCTGGGTGGAATGAAGTGAGTACTAGTGAAAACAAGGGCCACTGCAGGACTCTGGAAAGTAGAGAAAACAGCGGGGGCAGAGGCAGTTACCCTGGGTTGTCCTGTGGTAAGGCCAGTTCTGATGCTACCGGCAGATGGAGACCAATCCTTATTGATATATGGTGGACTTTGCATGTCTTTGTTGCTGTCTGGGGTTAAGGGATTATATTTAAATCCCAAAACAGGGTCACATAGGCAAGAAGTTTGGGAACTTCTACCTAAAACATTCAGTCATCGAACTCTAGGTTGAGCATTTGGTCTCTGGTGGGAAAGAAAAGGGGGGCGGGGAGTTCAGGTTCTAGCAGAAGCTAGGTCAGGGGCATGCTCCTGGAGTTAGAGCCTCATACTTCTCCACCCTGACTCTCTCCCTGATTGGCTGGGCCCTATCTGTCTCCCCATTGACTGCCACAGTCTATAAGCACCACCAGGAAACAGGAAGTGTCTCTGCAACACAAATACTAGGCTGTGGAATGCTCCCCAATTCCTCCAGCTTCCAGACTCCCCGTCAGCCCCATCGATCGTGTGCTGGATTTTGGAGCACCTGGAAGCAGACCAGGCTAGGCTCAGACAGGAGAGTCCAGATCATGAATCTATGCCGTGGGTTCATCCCTTAGGCCACTTTCATACATGCCCCCTCCGCACATATTTGGGCTGCTGGGGGGGTGGGGGAAGGTAATGCGCAGCCCCAATATGCGTGTGGGTTGGCCGGTCCGAAAGCTCCCCCCCCCCCCGCACAACTTTGCCAGCAAAGCCACGCAGGATGTAGAGCGGGAAATTGAGCTCTGCATCCCGCGCGGCTTTGCTGGCAAAGCCACCCGGGGGGAGGGAGGGCTTTCAGACCGACCAACCCCCATGCATATTTGGGCTGAGCATTTCCCCCCCCTGCAGTCCAAATATGTGCGGGGGGGCATGTCTGAACGTGGGCCATGCCTTGAACGTATGCTTGCATCTCTACTCCCTTCTCTTGAGCTTCCAGTGCTTGAGGGGAGGAATTGGAATCACAGGCCTGAAGTAGGAAATGGATACAGCCAAACAAAAACCAGCTGTGGGTTAGATTTGGCCAACAGGCCTCAGGTTCCCCACTCCTCTGCTAGCCCTATAACTCCCTGGCTGTAGGAAAAAAGTGATGGAGGATTTATTTTTAAAGGGCATTTCAGAAAGTTAACTAGAAATAAAATTTGCACAAAGATCAATATTTGAAAAGAAAGTGAATAAAGCTCTGACGTTTCCAGCTTTTTCATTTAAGCTTTTAGAGTCTTCACATTGCAGAAGAGCTGTTCAGTACAATGCATCTCCCTTTAAAAGAGAGCACAGTGCAAAGATTTACTAAGATGGAAGCACGGGAGAGAAGAAGTCATTCTCAGGTTGTAAAATGCAGCAGTGGTCCGTGGCCTTTCCGAAAGGGCTCTCTGAAAAATCTTATATGCATAAAAGACCATATTTTCAAACACGCTGCATCTTTGCAATAGCTTTGGCCCTTCCTAACCTCATCATTTTCAGTGGTCTTTTTCAGATGTTTGTGAGAGGTTAAGATAAATCTGGCAGGATGAGAAGGAGAGCATAAGCATCTATTTACCATCTTCTGAGTGCTTTGAAGCATTGTTTGTTTATTCATTTAAAACACAGGTCACTGGTGCTTCATAAATCATCATTTCCCAGCATAAAAGCTGGTTGGTTTGCTAGGTGCATTAGAAGTCAAGGAATTTGTGTGCAGTGTTATAAGGTTGGTACTTACAGAGATGTGTCAAACTGCAGACTAATAGCTGGGTTAGCCACAAACACAGATTGCATGCGAGTACCTTGCCAGGATCTAGTTCCTGCATTTTGAAACAGCACTGGAGCAGGGGCGAAGCCAGCTGGGTACTCTGTACCTTGGTACCTCAGATTGGAGGTCCGGAGTGGAGTGGTGATGAGCTGCAAGGGAACTCTGACCTATCAAAAGGTATCTAGTACCTAAGAGGACCAACGGAGTGTGTCCGCCTCATGTTTGAGGTCCACAACAGATTGGGGATTCTGTTGGTGTACTGACCACCCCGTTGCACAACAGACTCCCGTCCCGGAGTGATTTAGTGGAGTTGGTCTTAGAGATGGTGTTGAGTCTGCCCCGACTAACTGTCTTGATTAACTTCAACATTGACACCGAGGCTAATCTGTCAGGGCCAGAGCAGGATTTCATGGCCGCCAATGACAACCATGGATTTTCCCAAGTAATATCTGGCCCAACACATGAGATGGGACACATGCTGGACTTGATTTTTTGCACTGGCTTGGAAATATGGGCTCTGATTATTGGGGGTGGCACAAAGACCGCATTATCATGGTCAGATCATTACCTTCTGCAGGCCTGGGTCCATGCTGTCCTGTGCTCCCGTCGGCTTGGTGGACCAGTTAGGTTGGTCTGCCATGGAGACTAATGGAGCCAATTGGATTCCAGAAACCCATGGACGATATACTCACTCATTTTGATGGCTGCTCTGTCGACGGTCTGGTCAAACCATGGAATGGCATGTTGACCAAGGCCATCAACATGGTTGCACTCAGGCATCCACTTCCACCATGGCATCAGCACAGGTCCTCCTGGGGACCCTGAGGCAGATGAAGCAATGGCGGAGAAAGAGGCAATTAGAGCACAGGTGGCACTTGACTTGTGCTGAAGAGGATCAATTTCACCACAGATTGACTATGAAGGACTATGGTGTGGGTAGGGTGGCAGCAAGGAAAGCTCTCCTCTCTGATAGCATAGCATCTGCAAAGTCTTGTCCAGCTGAGCTGTTCCAGGTGGTGAGCAGCCTGGTAAATCCAGGATGCTTCTGCTCAGAAGTTGAGTCACCTGCTCAACTTATCATTCACTTTGCAGACAAACTCACTCATTCACCACAACGTAGGGGCTGCTAGTTTGATGGCAGAGGCAAAGGTTGAGGTTGTGGAGGCTCAGCCTTGTCCTGTTTATCTGGATCAGTTTCAGTTGGTGTCCCCCACTGATGCATGGGGATGTCCTTGGTGCAATGCAGGTAACCAGTTGTAAATAGATCCATTCGTGGCCTGGTTGGTGAAAGCTAGCATGGAGAGATTGGGGTCTCTGCTGTCTGGGTTGACAATGCCCACCTATGGGAGGACAGGGTATCGGATGCCCTTAAAATGGCAATTCGCTAGCCCCTGGTCAAAAAACTATCACTTCACACTGACTCCCTGGACAGGTATCACCCAGTCTCTAAGCCACCCTTTTTACGGAATGGGTGACTGTGCAGCAGCTTCAGGGGCATCTCAATGCTATTGGATCAGTGTGAGACTTTGCTTGTGACCTTGGTTGACTATCTATGCCAAGAGATCGACGGGAAATTGTACTCTGCTCATCATGTCAGACATTTTGGTGGCCTTTGATGCAATTTATCATGAAGTGTTAATGACAAAACTGGAGGGACTCTCAGGGGCTCAAGTGGTTCCCCTCATTCCTGTTGGACAGGTTCCAGCAGGTGGCGATGGGCAATTATCTTCCTCCCACCCCCCTCTTCTGTGTGGTCCCACAGGGTTCCATCCTGTAGCCCCTCCTGTTCAATGTATTTTATTATTTATTTTTTAAAAATTATACCCCGCCCCTCTTGCCCCAGGCAACCCGGGGTGGCTAACAACATCAGAAATACACAATAAAATAGCATAAAACATAACATAATAAAACATCAATAAAAAGAATAAAAACCAAACCCCTCCCACCCTCACCAAATGCCTGATGGAACAAGAGTCTTACAACTCCTTCGGAAAGCTGGGAGGTCCAGGGCCAGATGGTGCCCCACCGGGAGAGAGTTCCAAAGGTGCAGCACAGTCACCGAGAATGCCCTATTCTGCATGGCCTCCCGGAAAACCCAAGGGGCCTCCAGTGGGGTGCCCCCGGACGACCGCAGGGGCCGGTCTAGAATTCGGGGAGTGAGGCGATCTCACAAGTAGACAGGGCCCAGAGCGTGTAAGGCTTTATTGGTCAAAATCAACACTTTGAATCGAGCCCGGAAGACTATTGGCAACCAGTGCAGAGACCAGAGCACTGTGTAATGTGCTCCCGGCGGCCCAGTCCCACTAAGAGCCAGGCCACTGCATTCTCCACCAGTTGCAGCTTCTGAGCCGTCACCACAGGTAGCCCCACGTAGAGCACGTTACAGTAGTCTAGTTGAGAGGTGATAAAAGCATGGATGATCGTGGCCAGGTCAGGAACCAAGACCTCCACCTGGAGATCCAGGCGGAGCTGGCAGCTGCGCGTCAAGAAGCAGCCCCAGGTTCCGTACTTGGGAAGTCAACGGAGGACAGATCCTATCAACCATGGGAGCTGTCACTTCCACCGACTTACCCACTACCATCACCTCCATCTTGTCAGGATTCGATCGCAGTCAGTTAGCCCTCATCCAATCCCCCACAGCTGCCATGTATATCTAAAGCTGCTGGGTAAGATTGTGCATAGATCTGGGGTGAGCTACATCCGTCAGTCCCAGGTCCTGCAGTCTTGGTGCTGTTTACTCAGTGGCTGGCTACCACTGGAGAGTGGATGCAGGTGAACAGTGAAGTTCAATCCAGACAAGACTGAAATGATGTTGGTTAGCCGGCCCTGTGACCTGGGGGAGGGGGGGGGGGATTGGGATGCCCATCTTCGATGGGGTACAGCCACCCCTGATTATTCAGTTCTCAATCTTGGGGTGCTCCTGGATCCTGAGCTGCATCTGGAACATCAAGTCATGGCAATGGCCAGGAGTGCTTTTCACCAACTCCATCTGGTGAGAGGGTTGCGTCCCTTTCTCTCAGATAGGGATATGGCCACTGTCATCCATGCCTTGATTACCTCGAGGCTAGACTACTGCAATGCACTCTATGCGGGGCTGCCTTTGAAGACTGTTGGAGCTGTAGCTGGCGACCCACCTTTTCATGGTGGTAAACCACTGGGAGCACACACACGGGTGCTTTCTGACTGGCTGCCAGTAGTGTTCCAGGCACAATTCAAGGTGCTGGTTTTGACCTCAAAAGCTCTAATCAACATGGGCTCTGACTATCAAAAAGAACCATCTTCCTCCTTATGTCCCACCGCAGCCCCTAAGATCAGCTGAGAGTGCCCTCCTGCAAGTTCAGTCCCAGTCACACAGTCTTAGGGACTTCTTCACTGCTCTGGAACTCCCTTCCCTTGGAGGTTTACCTAAGCCCTAGTTTAAGCATCTTCCAAAGGCAGCGTAAGACCTATTTAATATTTATCAGGTGTTGGGGTATTATTAGCTTTTCATGTATTTAATTGTGTACAGTAATATATATAATGATGTGAGCTGCCCTTAACCTTAGGGGATAGGGCCAGGCCTGGACTTAGGGGCAGGGTCCCCAGGTCCAGGTCTTTGGCAGCATTTTCTGTGGGGTGGCAATCCTGGCGCCCACGCCTCCCTGCTCCATTGTTGTTGTTTTTTCTCCTGCATACTGCAGGCAGCGGAGGTCTGCTGCCTGGCAGACCCCCAGGGGGCTGCTGCCTGGCCCCGTAGGGGCAGCCCCAGCCTGGGTGCAGGGCACGTCCACTTCATAGGGGGGCACATCACTCACCTGCTGCTGGTGTTTGCCTGCTAGTGGCCTTTAGCAGCTGGACTGGGAGATAAAGCTGTTTGTTTACAAACTCCTCCTCCCTAATGGAGTGATCAGAAGGTTGTTGCCTTGTAAAGAAGGTTCTTCAAGATGGCTCCCAACATTCTCACAACTGGGTTGTGCATGCTCGCCATATTTAAATAAGAGATCACATGATGGTCTCAAGCACCTCTAGTATAAAAAGCACTCTCCACCTCAGAATGACAGTTCCTTCCAACCCTTTCTAGGAATATATATATAAGTAATAGTAGCTTTATTGATACGACCAATTAGGTCGGTACAAAATATATGAAATATACAGCCATATATGGTCTATACAAGTAAAATGAAAAAGCATACATCAGGCCACATCAAGCCACAAAAACCATACCAAGCAAAACTTGGGTCAGTACAGTGCCAAACTAAGGGGTTAAGTAAAACAGAAGGCTTGACCGCGCACACAGCCCACACAATACTCCAAGCTAACCCATCAAGGGGCCGTCCCCAGACTAACTCATTCATAAGTCACTAAAGCCCGCTCTCTCCTCCTAGCGAGGAGAAAGAGAAAATTTGCTGCCTATCCGTAATTTTCTCATTTGAATTTGCCAAGAGGAAACTGAGCTTATACTCAAAGTTCCACTAGAAAGTCGCTATACCAGTCAGCCCTCTGAAGCGAAAGCAAATAATAGCAGTTAGGGGACATTCAAAAAAGTAATGAAAGGGGTCCTCGATCCGGGTTAAACAATTGCATAACCTTTGCGAGTATGGGGTGCCCCTTAAACACCCCTCCAGTACTTTGGTGGGCATCAGCTGGAACCTACCCAGTGGTAGTGCTTTCCTTTGCACCTTTCTATTAATATAAGAAAATTCCATGCAGGGCTGGAAGGGTGGGTGTTGTGAGAATGTTAGGAACCATCTCCAAGAACCTTGTTTACAAGGCAACAACCTTCTGTTCTTCTTCGAGTGGCTCCTCACAGGCCGTTTTTACACAGCTCTGCCAGGTGAGGGTCTGTGAGCGTGCCGGTGTGTGGGCAGGGCATGCACATGGATGCACACATATCCACATCCATGGAGCAACTGCTATTTTCCCTGGTTGCTCCATGCATGGGGACGGGTGGGGGGTGAGTGGGGATGCGTATTAGGCAGGCGCGTGCACGCACCCCCACTCATTGCGGGTGCGCACACCACGTCGTTCACACGGGGCTCCTCCACCCATGAACACGCAGCCTGGGACGGGGCTTGGCAGCAGCAACCTAAGAAGGGCCTTGGGGCACAAAATTCCTAAGTCCAACCATGGATAGGGCAGGGTAAAAATCTAAATACATGATAGATGCAGCCCATGAATCTGAGGGGTCTCACGTGCATGTGCCCCATTCCATCTTCTGCACCAGGCCCATTCCCACCTAGCTACACCCCTGCCTCGAGGCAAGGCAGACTAGAATAACTCAGTATCAAAAACTAGTGCAGAAGGGATTAGGTCTGTCCTGATTTGCAAATGAAATTTGACCATTTGTTTCCTTTAACAAATACTTGAATTCAAATTAGCACCACGCAGAATGCTCACACACCAGGTTTCACTTTGCTTAATTCACTTAGTTCATCTGTTTAACAAAGTCAAATTTATTTTTCAGTGCATTGGATTTGACTTGATTTGACTTGCTTCATTCAAACTCAAACACAGCGAAGTCTAACTTCACATTCATTAAATGAAGTAAACAAGTTACAGAAAGTCCAAGCAGACACTGGGATTTTCAGGCACCACAAAGAGAAATGTTAAAGCTTGCGCCCCCACCAAAAAAATAAATAAAAAGCTGTGAAAAATCCCATGCTGAATTCCCATGTGGTGCTTTGTTGTTGTTGTTGTTTTTATGATGCATGAACCATGTGGTGATCTCTGGGGAGAGTTCCCCAACCATTTGCCAGTGATTTTCTGTGGCTTTGGAAAGGGCGTTTCTAGTTGAAACCATGATGTCTTAAAGTATCAAGCTTTTGCCTTTTAGAGGGCTGGAAAGGATTTCAAAGGCCATCTAGGTCAGCACCCTGCCCAATGCAGGACTCACCATACCCGAACTGCCCACACAGAAAAAAACCCACCACCATCCCAATTCAAAGCCTCCAACAAAAACCTGCCCCAGGAAGGAGCATAACTATAGGTGGGGTAAATGGGGCTCAGTAGGACTAGTCCCATTGGGACATCAGAGCTGCTTGTACCTTCCCCAGTGAATAAGGAGCTGGTGACCTATCAGCAGTTGCCACAGTTCCCCCTGAGATTCATCTCCCACCCTGATGCCCCATTTCCCCCCAATGCCACACACACACACACACACACACACACACCATTCCAGCACCCCCACAACTCGTTTTCTCCCCTGCCCCACCTCCCCTACTCCACCATTCCCTATGCCCTGGTCTGCTCCAATACCTCACTTTCCACCCCTGCTTCAGTGCCCACTAGGGGTGGGGCACCGGGGAGAATACGGGATACCGGATTTATTGGTATCAGATCTCCCCAGTATCAGATTTACCAATATCGGCATACCGGTTATTTAACATTGGCCAGTTTACCGTTTTTTTTTACATTGCGGCCATTTTTCAATGGCTGCGATGTAAAAAAAACAAAACGGTAAAGTGGCCAATGTTTAAAAAACAGTATGCCGATACCGGTGATTATCGGATTAATCCAATATATCCAATTATCGGGTGTATCGGATTAATCTGATACCGATATTCCCACCCCTAGTGCCCACTATACCTCACTGTGTCCCTGTGCCTCGGCTGCCCATTGTAACCCCCATTAGTTATGGTGGGGTGGAATTCCCAGGGGGGGCTGCAAGCACTGGGCAGGTTTACCGGGGTGGCAAGCAAAGAGTGGCAGGCTGCTGCCAGCATACTGGAGTTCCTGTGGCAGCAGGCTGTACCGGGTCCTGCCTCTCAGCTGCATGCCATCTCCAGAGCCTAGAACAGACTAAGCCCCTTAACTATCATGGGGAGAGAGACTGCCTGGGGGGCAGAGGGGGAGAAACAAGCCCCTGTGCTGCTCCCAGCAGCGGAGGAGGAGCCAACCCCCCCCACCCCCCCAATCTGGGAAGCACGGCTTTGTGGATGCTTTGGCAAGTGACCGATACACAGCAGTTGAGTAGCAACTCCCCACACACCCACATTTTTCCTCCCTTCCCAAGGAGCGGGCTACAGCAGCTTCCATTTTGTTGAAGCAAAACGGTTATATCGGGATTTTGCTCAAACACATTTTCAAATCGGAATTCCAACAGGAATATCGCCAGCTACATAGAACCGACGGTTCCACGGAAAGGGAAAGGCTATTTTGAACCACCCTTAAGGACAACCCAAGTTGTTAGAAAACCTAGGGGCTATTGCCACCCACCCCACACAACAAACTTTATGCTCAGGTGATAAAAGGACAACTCCAGTCACGCCCACCCCCCTGGTTGTAAGCATAGCATAACACTAGATATATTTAGGATAGATGTTTTTACAAATTGCTTTAGATTGCAATGAGAGAGGTTATTGAAAATATCCTTTATATAGAGGGGGGGGGGGCAAACAGATCATCACCTCAAGGGCAATGATATCACTCTGGAATATATCAGATCCAACAGGGTAACACTGGGGTAATCCAGATTTGAATCTCTCCTTATTTTTAAAGGCCTTAATACAGAGGTTCCCAAACTTTGGACCCCAATGGGGTCACAGTACCAACTGGTATTTGATATGCTTTGTATGTATTTCATTTTTCTTCTGTCTGGGGCCCCAAGATTATATTTAAGACTTAAAATGGGGTTATGCAATCAAAGATGTTGGAAATCATAGCATTAGGATAAGCCCATGAGAGATAGGAAGTTCAGAATTAGAACTAGAATTCAATTCCTAACCTCCCCTCTTATGCCTACCTGTCTGCAAGTAATGACTCCTTTTCCAGGTCACTTGTGCTTTAGTAATAAATTGGCACACTTTGAACTATTAGGAAACTCCATCTAGTCATTCAAACTCTGAAAATAAAAAATCACCCTGTTATTGACTTCGATTAACTTTGCCCAATGACCAGAAAAAACAAAGTGAAGAACAAGCATGCAGTGAATAATACACAATACACCTTCTTAGGAGAGAGAGCAAAATCCTCTCTCTCTCTCTCCTCTGTGTTTTGCTGTAATGTTACCCCCACCATCAAAAAGAAACAGCCCAAACCTCCTAGAGGAAGGAGCGAAGTGGAGCTTGTTAGGCAAAAAAATATCCTGCATTCAGATAGCAACTTCAGTCCCAAAGGACTCTTTAATGCATTGACTCTCAAATTGGGCGAGTTCCTACTGGGTCAGCCCCTCTCTTCTACCCACTGCCAGTTCAAAGGCTCCAGACAGACACCATGTTGCCTTTGTCATTGTGCTCCTTTGTTCACAGTGTTTCTTCATAATTACATGTTCAGTCAGGGTACCTGGGCTGCAGTCAGGGTACCTGGGCTGCAGGCCCTATGGCACGCACGCACACACAGCAAGATACACTCCCTTGTTGGGGACCCTTCATCCGATCTCTTAAGGCTTAGGTTCTCAATCTAGGAGGGCACTGAAGGTGTTTGGAGGGAGGAGGTGGAAGAAGGATCCCAGCTGGCAAACCCCTAATTCCACACTTTCAACGAGCTAGGGGGAAATCTCCAAAACAATGGGATGGCAAGGAGGACAGAGAGTCAAAGAATAAAGGGGAAGAGAAAGGGGAAGCAATAGGAGGGTGGGGCGGGGGAGAGGAAGGCCCACTATTTTTAGACGAGAGCTGAGACAGTACCACACAAATCCACCCAGTGGACGTGTGGTACCGCCTGTTTAAAAGTGGCAGTGGCTGGGCGCGTGCTCCTGCGACCCACACCCCTCCACCCATCTCCCCGCACAGAGCAACCGGGAAAAACCCAGGTTACTCTACATGGGGGCCCACACCAAGTGCACACCCATCCGCCAGTCTAAACCCTCCCCCACCCACCGGAAATGTGTGTGCGCTCCAGTGAGTGCACATGGCCAGCCTCCCTGCCACTCCCCCCAACCCCCTCAAGTGTCGGTCTAAAAACAGCCGAAGAGAGGGAGCAAGATGTATATGTGCATGTGGGGAGGAGCCTCAGCTGTGAGGGACAAGATGAAAGGGAAGCGCAGTCCCAAAAAGTTTGAAAACCACTGTCTTATGGGAATACATTTCCTCTTTTGGGGAACAACGTCTGGCATTCCTCTGTTCCTTTCTTGAGAGAGACTTTTTAAACGGTCTGAAGATGGCATGGATGGGCACGCCCTCCCATGACACATGCACTGCCCACTCATGCCCACACATGGAGCATCGGGGGGGGGGATGGGGATGCTCCATTCATGGCCAGGAGTGGGTGGTGTGTGGGTAGGGGCGCCCACCCACCTCACACCCTGTCTCTTATACACATCTAGATGTGTATAAGAGACAGGTGTAGGGATGCTTCCCAGGCTGTGGGAAGAACATCAGCCGGCAGGGGGTCCCAGCCTGTCTCTTATACACATCTAGATGTGTATAAGAGACAGTCATGCAGCACACACGCACACACCCACCATCAGCCATACCCGTTTAAAAGCAGCCAGAGAGAGAAGCGTAGGAGGCATACAACACCTTCTCTTCTCCCTTCCCTCTGCCTGACTGCTCAGGGTAGCAGCTGGGAGGCAACTTGACACACACACACACACACACACACACACACACACACACACACCCCCAATATCCTTCCGACTCATTCTTTCAGGAAGGGGCCAAGCGGGAAGGGGATCAGACTCAAGGAATAGCCCTGTGGGTGTTGGAAACACTCACCCCTGCATCCATTTAATGCATGCCAACACCCACAGGACTCGGGTGAGTGTACCACAACACTCACAGCCCCCACATGGGGCTATTGGGTGTTTGTGGACAAGCACCTCCACACCCATTACTCATGAATCACCCACCCATTATGCATGTTGCTGGGCTGCATATGCATGATGGGTGTGTGATGAGTGGGGAAGTGCTGGTCTAAACACACCCATTGTCTTGTTAGTTATCGCCCTTCTCACTCAGGTTCTTGAGCAGTATCCAACAAAGAAACCAGCATTCTTGAGTTGCAAATGGGAGAGTAAAAGCCACACCATCTTATTAAGCACCAGGAGACCTGAAGTCCTTGGTGTTCTTCTTCCCTTGTTACCAAGGGGAAAAGTTTTAAAAGGCAAGGCCTCTGTAGAGAATGTATTTGCCTAAGGAGACATGCACTTACATGCAACCTCAGTGTTTTAACAAGGTGCTTACTTACTGCTTACCTATGCTCTCTTGGCCATGATCTCGTCCCTGGGGAGCAGAAAAAATGGCAATCACAGTCTCCTCGTTCTTGTGAAATCTCCATCACACATTGCAATGCTTTCCATAGGGCTATACTATTATCATCCAAGGAAATCAGATAAGAACGATCTCGTCAAAATCTCATCCAAAAGACAGACAGACAGACAGAGTAACCTGCCCAGAACTTAATCAATCTCTCTTGGAGGAATGATGAGCTGAGGCAACTTTGGATTTGAAGAGCCTATAGTTCTTATGCATCTAGAGCAGGAGTGGCCCAGAGAAAGACTGTGATCTACTGGTAGATTACAACCTAGTCTCAAGTAGATCAGAGAGTGGGGAGGAGGACCACGGTCTCAGAGATCACCTTTGGGAAGAGAGAAGGACTGGCACCTCAGTGTGTCTCCAGGGCAGAGACAGGCTAGGAGAACTCCTCCTAGCTTCTAATAGCCATTTATAGACCTATCCTCCAAGAGCTTATCCAGTCTTTGTTTAAACCCATCTATGCTACTGGCCTTCACAACATCCTCCGGCAACAAGTTCCACAAGTTAACTGTATGTTAAGTGGGAAAGGACTTCCTTTGTTTGTCTTAATCTTAAATCGGTTGCCAGCTAAGTTCCATAGAGTGTCCCCTCAATCTAGTATTATTTGAGAGGGTAAATAAGAGCTCTTTGTTTACTTGTTCCACCCCACTCATGATTTTATAACTCTCTGTTGTATCCCATCTGTTATCTCTTCTCCAAGCTGAAGAGCCCTATTCTATCAAGCCTCTCCTTGCACAAAAGCTGCTCCATACTCTTGGCCATTTTGGTTGTCCTTCTCTGCTCCTTTTCTAATTTTACTACATCTTTTTTGAGACGGGGCAGATGCCACAGAAAGAGCATAAATTCCCCAAGACATCTCCTAAATGAAGCCTCCCTCTTACACGGGACACAGGAATGTAACAAGAAGCTTCAGCACTGGCATCATCACAATGATTCATTGCACTGGGGTTTTCTGAGCGGAAACCTTCAAAGTTCTTTCACACAAGGCCTTCCCACACCACTGACACAAGCATGCTGTGTTCGAAATACCCATGTTTGAAAACGAATGGCTTTCCAGAAATATCTCCACTCCCACCTCATCAGAAGGGCCGATGCTTAGAAAGCCACAGAGAAACATCGCAAACATAGACAGGATATAATCTTTTCAGCATGGAATGTTGGCTGCTGCCCATATAGCTAGGAGCCCTGCACCTCCTGGATCTATGGTTTCAGCAAGAGGTCTATTTTTTACTGAATTATACTTTGCATGTAAGTAAAGAGGAACTACAGTTATAGTTGGGTCCATGGAATGTGCCTATACAGTGAGAATGCAAAGTTTAGAGACGAGAGAGAAACTTTCATTCCTCTTTTGGGTTGTTCTGCAGGTTATTTAACAACCATGCACTCACATTGCCTCTTCATTGAAAAGGAAAAAACTATCTGCCAGGTTGCTAGCATCATTTCAGAGGCTAGGAGAAGCTCATTACTTCAGTAGAGCATGGTGGTCAGCAGCACTGATGGGCATCCAACTTGATGAGCAGCAACCAACTTGATGAGCAGCAATCTGTTCCTGAAGCCTCCGCCCTTAACAGCAGTGGTTCCCAAAAGTTTTGCTTGTGTGACCCCATCTTGAGACTTCCCATGACCGCACGCACGCACGCACACACACACGCACGCACACACAGAGCAACGAAGAAATGGAAATGATACCCAACGTTAATCAGGGATCATGATTGCCATCTCAGATGGTGCAATGATAATCCCACTTGGAGTCCAGAGCCACAGTGGGAACTTCTGTCTGACAGGGAGTAAGGAGCAAGGGAGGAGATCTTCAGTCTCCACCACTCATTTTTAAGGCCCTCTAAATTCTGTGACCCACTAGCATCTGAGACGGGGGAGGGGGTGATCCTAAACCCCTGCATAGGTACTTACATGAGTATGTTGCACACGTTTTACATGCCGTTTGCACGCACTTTGTATAAAGGGGATGCACACGGATTGTACATATGCTGCGCGGGGCATAGGATCGGCCCCAAGGTTATTGGGGCAGAGGTTGGGGAGCAAAGGACAGAGATACAACTTCCTAAGATGATAGGCTCATGTGCCACATATGGTGCCAGCATAACCAGCATGGGAAATGTCTAAAAACCAAATGTTTACGGTCATTCTATTCTTGCTTATCCTGGTAGAAGTAACTTCACAGAAGCCAATGGAGCTATATCCGTTTAGAAACAATGGGTGCTTCTACACAGACAGCACCCAAACCTCTGCTCTGCCTCATCCCTGGGTGGCCCATCCATGTAAACACAGACAGCCAGATGTGCAGGTGGAACCGAGGCAGAGCACAGGCAGAGCACAGGCGCTGCCTGCTCCGCTCCAATCCCACTTGCGGTGCTCCAGAACATCCAGGAGCACTGCCCATGGAGCAGGCTGCCCAAACCTGGGGCACCAGCTGGAGGCGGAGCTGCTGTCTGTCCGGTCAGCGGATGGAGGTCGCATCTCCGCTCTGGTTTTGCCCCGGACAATGCCATAGAGCTGCAAGCGGCCTAGAGCATCGGGAAATCCACCCACAACTCTATGTTGTGGGGGACGGGAGCACCATGTGTGCAGACTGCGGGCCACGGCAGCTGCCAGGCCCATCTAAACCAAATGCAGGTGGGGCTGGATGCGGGACTGGCCACCTCCAGAGCAGGTCCAAAGGTTGTCCATCTAGAAGCACCCACTGCCGTACAAGACAAAGAAGGTGGTGGTTTCACTTTCCTCGGCGCTGGTGAGATCTCACATGGAATACCATGTTCAGTTGGGGTGCCACACTTCAAGAAAGATGTAGACAAACTGGAGATGGTCCAAAGGGGAGCAACTAAGATCATAAAGGGGCGAGATGACAAGTCATGGGAGGAAAGGCTAAAAGAATAGGCTAGAGAAAAATTTGACTAGTGGAGGGGGGAGATAATATACCAGTTTTCAAATATCTAAAAAGACGCCACCAAAAAAAGATGGTGACCATTTGTTCTACACTGTCACCAAGAATAGAACAAGTAAGAATGGGCTTCAATTGCAGCAAAGTAGATTTTGGTTAGATATCAGGGAGAAAAAATGCCTAACTGCAAGAATATTTGGGCAATGGAAGACATTGTTCAGGAAGGTTGTGGAATCTCCTTCCTTGGGTGTTTTCACAACCTGACTGGAGAAACCTCTGTCATCAGGGGCGGATTGGCCATTGAATGCACCGGGAGGATTCCCGGTGGGCTGGGGGCTGGGCTGGGGGCCGGTCATGCTGTCTTTTTAAAAATTATTCTTAACAAACAAACCCAAAAAATTATTGTTCCTGACCTCTGTAGGGTTGTGTTGTGTTGGAGGGTGGGGGGAGGGCTTACCTGACTCTCCCTCTTAGTAGCGCTGCAGCAGCAGCTGGGACAGCGATTGGGCTGGGAGATAAGGCTGTTTGTTTACAAACAGCTCCTGCCCATGTGCTGATCAGAAGGTTGCTACCTTGTAAAGAAGGTTCTTCGAGATGGCTCCCAACATTCTCACAA
>QEPC01002388.1:18241274-18269460 GCA_003113815.1 Sphenodon punctatus | reverse complement strand
GGAGTGATTTGGGGAGCCAGAGCACTGAAATGAGGGCCAGTACCCCCACCAGTGGCAGTCTCCCCCCTGCCATCCCCCCATAACCTCCCGCTCACCCCTGCCAGGCTGCTGAGGATCTGAGTCTGGGGACTCAGCTCCGATAGGCCCCAAATCTGGTACACTCTGCCCACCCCAAGCCACGCCCCCTTAGCCCATTTCCGGCGCGCCGGCGGCAAAGCCGCCGGCACAGGGCCACTAACGCTATATTTTCCCGGGCCACTTTGATTTCCCAATCCGCCCCTGTCTGTCATCAACGCTGTAGGCAGAGCTTATCCTGCCTTGGACTAGTGGGTTGGACTAGGTAGCCCTTGATGTCCCTTCCAACGTTACCGTTCACGATTCTATATCAGACTCAACCCGCCTTATTCTTTTGCATGGATTTTTACAAAACACTGGAGCAAACAGAACTCTTCCAAACTTTGTTATTTGGGGTCATTTGCACTTTGTGGTTGATTTTTTGGTTGGTTGTTTTGTTTGTTTGTTTGTGTGAAACCCTCAGCCATCACAGCATTAAGTGCGGCTTGCTCTTTTTTTTAAAAAAAAAAAGTTAGTTTGGTAATTTGAATGTAAATCGAAAGTTTAGTGGTTTCAAATGCTACATAGCCCTCTTGCCATTACAAAACAGCTTGCTCTCATCAGGATAATTTTTGCAGGACGCTTGCTTATAATGGGGATTAGGGACGGGTGGAATGTTATTCTTATTTGGTTTGTTTATAATTTAAATGGCCAACATACTAACATCAGACATTTGGCTGCCGCACCTCTGCAGTAACTTCTTTTTTTTAAACAGTTTTAATATACTGATCCACATTAATGTTGCACAGAGAAATGCGGTGTCCTGTAGTAGAAACTGACAGACCATTAACTGTAGTGTAGCTAAACAGGCAACACTACAGCAATTCTTCTCCAGGAATGTAGTCACCAAGAAAGAACTGAAATAAGGGAACTAAACTGAATATAAAAAGAGAGAGGGTGGAGGTTAGGCAACGCAATATCAAGCTAGATTTGATCACCTCAATCATCAGCCCTATAATCTTCCTTTCTCCTCCAGGTGACAAATGTTGGATTGGAAGGAGGGGAGAGGAGGAACACAGCCATGGAATTCACTTACAAGTTTGTAAACTAGCGAGATTGCTCAGCCTTCTTGCTCAGTATTGATTGACCTGCAAACACTGATACATTGTCACATGCAAGCAAAAGTTGGAAAGAGAACTAGCAGAAGCTTTTTGGTTCAGGCCCATGATACATGGTTGTAGCCAGCAAGGTTTTTTAGCAAGAGGAGATTGATAGGTGCTATTCCTATTAACTTGGAGAGGAGGCAGGTGCATAAAAATCACCTATGAAGAAGAATAAATCTCAGTTCAAAATGAAAAGCATTAGTTTTCCTCACAGGTGTCAAACAACATTAAGGCCTTCAGATTCCTTCATGGCACACAATACATTTTCAGTAGCTTTTTTGTCTTCAAACTTGACATAAGAGCCACCAATCACTTAGCACAAGAGCAAGGGCAGCCTGTAATTCCCTGTCTCTGTTCCCTATTGCAGTACTTCCCAAACTCTTTGTCTACATGACCCGTTTTGAGATTTAAATATAATCCAAACAAAGACATGAGAAGTATATCAAATATCAGTCCAGTTTATGGCCTCCACCTGCAGAAGGCGCACAACCCCATTTGGGGTGCTGACCTACAGGTTGGTTACCTCTGCCCTATTGTTTTACAACTATGCAATATGCTAACGGACAAGTATGCTAATCTAACCGAGCCTCTTTAGCTCAGATTCAACTCTATCTTTCCCGTACAATACATGTTCTAAGACAACCCCTGGGGAGCTCAAAAGCTTGCACAATAGATGCTGGCTAATAAAAGGTATCATCTGAAATACTTTGTCTCACCTACAAGGGGGGGGGGGGGGGGAGGATTTTCAGTGAAATTGAAATGTTGGCAAATCCAGAATGAATGAAAGCAAAAAATAAAATAAAAAAAATCTATGCATCCAGAAATTTGACTGGAACTTCCCCACTGCAAGATCGAGGATGTGGCTATAACAGGCACAGGTGATGCAGCTTGCCGGGAGCCAATGTCACTGACTGCCCATGTTCCCCGGTGTAGCTATGTCCCCTTTCCAACCTAGTTACACTTCCGCCCCAAGAGGCAGCGGAGGCCAAAAACGTAGCAATATTTGAAGGACTGGTCATCTCTGTCTGACAAGAATATTGGGAGAATAGTTAATTCTACCAAAACTGCAGGAGGGTTATATAAATATGCTTCAAGACTAAAACCAATTGCTAATTTTTAGAGATTGGAGATAAGACTTTCATGGGAGAAGATTATCGGCTGACTGTAGGGAGCCTTGCACCTTTTCTGAAGCACTGAGTTTTCTCCACTGTTGGAGACAGACCTTTGGCATAGATGGACCATTGGTCAAATGTGTTCTAGCAATAGCTAGGTTCTTATGCAATAGCAACAAGTGACTGAGAAAATCTGAAGGATCTAATGCCTCACAACGTTACATCATGGGATGTGGAAATAAAAACTCATATGAATTATGACTTATCACAGTGTGACTCTGGTTCCTAGAATTGGCAATTGTCGCAGCATTGACAGAAAAGGGCAGGGACACAAATGTGGGTTTTAAAAGGTCACAGTTCTTCACTACATTACAAGAACCAGGAAAGGGTAACACCCCTAACAAAAACTCCAGTCCAGTCCAAATGACTCCAGATGTTATTGTTACTTGTATTGTTCCCACTATCTATATTATGTTTATGGTGGTTGTATTGGGGGGGCGGGGGAGTAGAATGGGAGGGGAACAGGAAGGAAGGATGTGGTTTACATGGGAGAATTAGGGTGAGAGTCCCCTGGGTGAGAGAAAGGGGAGTAGGTTACAATTTTTTTTTAGCTTGGCTATGTTTCCTTAGTGGGAGCTAGACTCTGGGGACGGGGGAGGACTCCGCCAATTGAGAGATGGAGAGTGGGTGAGAAACAGGAAGGGGTGGTGTAGCAGGGGGTCTTCCCAAGGCCACATGGGGGCACTGGGGTGTCTCTGGGGAATTAGCAAACCCCTCTGGTATGCCTATTCAGTCTTGGGCTCAGCTGAATCCCCCTCTAATGAAGGGGGTACCCTCCTATAGGACCCAACACTGAAGTCCTGAGGGTATCAACTCACAGTCCTTTATTAGACTCCAGTGTTCACAAGCCCTGGGCTGCCAGCTCAGTCACCTCCACCCTGCAGGTCAATCTCTCTCAAACTCAGAAGCAACACAATACCAACCCCCTTTGTCCATCTAGCCAGGCCTCAAAGCCCCAAGCTCTGGCCAAGCCTTCCCCAGGCAGGAGACTCCCTCCTGGGCACAACCTCACCCACTTGCCTGAGTCCCTCTGGTTCTCCAGCCTTCAACACCGTGTAGAGCGTAAGAAGGCCTTGTCAGGGAGATATTTCTCCTTCAACGCCCAGGCAGAGACTGCTCTGTTTGCTGCCTTGCCTCTCCTTATATCCCAGCAGAGTGGGCGTGGCCAGACTTCTACTCAAACTTAAAGGTCCAGTGTCCTGCCCACTCTGTCCCTGGAGGTATCAGCCTGTTCTCCCCACAGGCTGACCGTAGCTATGGGCTAGCTCTGCCACACCCCTGGGTGTGCTCAGCCCTCCGGCTGACCCACGCAGTCCCCTTCTTAAAGGGGCAGCAGCCTTGCAGGACTGCTCCCTGCTACAGGTGGAATTTATTTTATGTGCATTTTAGTGAAGAATATTGGTCATTGTTGTAAACAACCCAAGCCACTTTTGAGATAGGGTATAAAAAAAAATTCTAGTAACAAATTATAATAAATAATGCCAACCAATAATAAATAATGCTGTTACATCCTAAAATTTCTGTATGTCTAAAACACTCACCCAGATCTTAAATACCTGGCTCTTTGAACTTCTGCATAGAACTTCTCCCAGAACTTGTGTGTCTAAAAAGTTCTCCTGGTAAACTGCTTTGTTCCAGGCAGCTGTGGTCACTTGGTTTCCATGGCAGCCCCTCACGCCTACAGCTGCAGCTACTTTAGGCTGCCTCAGGGCAGTGTTTGTGTGAAGAATGCATCCGGAACTTACTTGTAGACTTGTAAACCCAGAAGATTGAAAGACCAGCACTTTAAGGTGTGTGTAAAAATGCCCAGTGTTCCTTACCTCATGCCAATTTCTATTTTGTCTCTATTCCCTTGTGGGGGGGGGGGAAATATCACGATGGACCCACCAGCAGGGTCCAGAGGAAGGGGTAATGGTTCTGATGCAGACACACACACACACCCATCCATTTAAGTCCAACCAAATTGTGTTGCTGCTCCCCCTCCTGCCCTCAGGAGTGCAAACTGTGGGTCACCCAACCCTCAGTCATCAGCCCCTTCCCACATCTGGTGGACTGATGCCTCAATTCACTTTTCCTCAATGCTCTGGTACCCAGTTAATAGAACTTTCTAGCACTGGGCCCTGCCAACCCAGTGCTGCAACAACAGACAATCACTCAATTCTTAACACAAATGAGCCAACCTGGGCTTAAACACACCCTTGGTTGCTCAATCAGCAAACATAAGGGTGAAGCACTCCAGAAAAGGCAGGAAAAAAAGAAAAAACCTCCCACTTCATCAGCCAATTGAGAACAGTAACACTGGGCTTGGTCTGTTAATAATATTAACAATGTAAGATGACTGCTGTATTGTTAAGAGGTCTTGTAGATCATTTTAATGTCTGTCAGTAATTTAAGGTTGCCCAGAAGCAGGAAATTTAGCTGAAGCTATGTTCATTTCTCACTTGGACTCAATGGATGTTCTGTATAACAAAGTGCTCATTGATTCCTAAATTACAAGCTTTTATTATATTTTTTCCCCCTTAGCTTAATTGTGGAACACACCACAGGGGGTTACATTCTCAATTATATTTTATTCAAGTTGTTCTCACAAAGACAGCACAGTGGAACAAATGATCCCACAAGGCTGCAGATGTGGCCAAGAGCCATTGTTTATCCAAGATCTATACATCAGTTAGTCAACACTTAAGCTGCCATAAAACTAAATTGGCTCCCACATTGATTTGTGTTCCTTGTGGCACCTCCAATGAATGTATACAAAAGGGAATTGGTTCTGCTCTTGCTCAGTTTTTCGTATCGGCAGCAATGTTAAATAAACCTCAAAAACACCACACTGGATCAACCAGGTCAAAAGATAACAGCAAGAGGGGTCTGCAAAGTGCCACGTCTCCAGTCGCCGCCGTTGCCAGCAACGGGAAGCACATCACTTCCGGCAGTGCGGCGCGACTTCTCTGTTAACGCGCGGCTCCGGCCCTCGTCTAAAAGCAGTGTCAGAGTTTGACTCCTGGATCACTTTCTTCCTCTCCAACAGTATTCCCACCCTCATCCTTGGGGACTTCAATATTCATGCTGATGTTCCCTCTCATCCCACTATCTCCCACTTGTTCTCTCTTACCTTTTCCTTTGACCTCCATCTCTGGACTCGCTGCCAAACACACCGTGATGGCCACTCCCTTGACCTTATATTCTCAAAAAAATGCTCCATCTCCAATCTCTTTTGATGCCTTCCCCCTCTCTGACCACTATTTTGCCTCATTCCAAACCTCCCACTCACCCCCTTCCTCTAGCCTTACCTCTCACACATTTTGTGACTTTCAGTCGATTTACCCCCTGGACTTTGCCTCCTCTCACTCCCCACTACTCTCATCAGTCTCCTCCACCACCTCCCCCAACTCTGCTGTCTCCAACTTCAACTCCTCTCTATCCTCCACCCTAGACTCCTTTGCTCCCCTCGTCTCCCGCCCTACCCACCCCATTAATCCCCAACCCTGACTCACCCCCTCCACCTGCCACTTCCGTTCCTGCTCTCAAGCTGCTGAGCGCCTCTTGTGGAAATCTCATGACCACGCTGATTTTCTCCACTTTATGTTCATCCTCCTTGCCCTCAGTTCTGCCATTTCCCTTGTAAAGCAGCCACTACTTTGCTGTCCACATTGAATTACATTCTTGCAACCTCTGCTGTCTCTCCTCAACACACACACACACCCATGCTCCAACTCCCTCTTCCATCAAGACTCAGGATCTCTCCTCATTTTTCACCAACAAGATTGATAAAATCCGCTTCCCACTCCGCTCCATCCCCCATTTGTCCCCCATCTCCTCCTCCTCCTCCTCACTTCCTTCCATCCTTCCCACCAGCTTCCATTGATGAGATCACCTCCCTGCTCTCCACATCCAACCCCTCTACCTGGCTCCTTGACTCCATTGCCATCTCTGCTGGTGTCTAAGCAGCACCACATGTTGAACACAGGGCCAAACCGGTGTTTGTAACAAGGTCAACACACACATTCAGACACCCGTCGACGTTATGTCTAAAGCATATGTACCTGCAACTTCACGCCTTCATGAATGTATCCTCATCTCTCCCTCTGTTTCCCCCATCCCTCGTCTCCCCTCCCTTGACTTTCTTAGATTGCAAGCCCCCGGGGCAGCGAGGGACCCTATCTACTTTTAATAAAATCCAATTTCGCATTGGATATTAGACAGTTACAAGGCAGTATCAGCTGCCAAGGCTGATGGAATCAATCAGCTTTGTTTTCTGACATGACAGATGTTTTGATGTTTTATCAGATGAGGAAGATTGGCTATGCACAAAGAAGAAAAAAAAAACCAGATGATGTACATAAAGCTCAGCTCACTTTCTGTGTGGGCGTATTTTGACTGGCTGGGGTGGTGCTGCAATGAGGAACACAGAGTCAACAGCACAGGATAAAAATCAGAAAAGACTGTTTAGAATACTACCCCACTTTATCTCTGGAATAACACACTCGGGGCAGGTTCTAATAAAACCAAATAAAAACAATTTAAAAGAAATTTAATACAATCAAGAAAAATTCATGCCACATACTAATCCAAGGGTGGGGAACCTTTTCCTTCCCAGGGGCTACTTTGAAAATGAGTACAAGCTCCAAGGGCTGCCTCGAGGTTAGGGGGCAGGGATGAGCTCAGGAACAGGATGGTCTTAGATCATGCCAGATCCAGACACTGGAGGAAAGGGACCAAGTAAAGACTAGTCACGGGTCTCATTAGACCTCTTGGCCTGAGGTTCCCGACCCATATGCTTGTGTAAGTCTCTACTGCCTAAAGTAGCAGAAGGGGTTCTAATTCACTGTCATCATTTTGTTCTTTTCCTCTAAAGATATTTAACGTGTTGTCAAATCTCTTCCTAGCTCTATTCCTCACCCTCCTTCTTAGTGCTTTATTGCCACTGCAAAGCATCTCAGCATTGGCCTCCCTTGTCGCATGTGAATACACTTTGCTTTTGTACGAAATAGGAAACTTAATCATCTCAAAAGAGAAAAACATCAGCTTCAAAAAATTACTTCAGAAATATGGATGAAGCTTTCAAAGAAACTTGGGAAAGCCTTTGCTAAGAGGAGCGTTAATTATCCCTGGCTATTGGCATGATAAACGTCCCGGTATCCCTGGCTCCCAAAAGGCTGTGTGCCATTCAAGGTTTTCTTTTTTACGGCTACTGTTAAGCGCCCCTAAAAGTAGACGCGTTTTATTTCCCTTCTCTTTCTATTTCCCAGTGACTGGCATCTTGCTCGTACCCGCTGGAAGGCAAAATATAAAGTCTCCTCTGCAGCTTTCCCCACTATCACTAAATCAACGACAAAGGGCTTGGTTCTCCTTTCGTTTATCCTAGCTTCCGAATGGTGTATCCCTATAGTGGCATTACCGGTGATTTATAGCACTGCCATGACAAGCCACGTGTCATGCCCTGTCAAACCGGACCCCATAGTTACACCTTCATTGGGAAAAATTGACAGATTCCTCATTCTCCCTTCATTGTTCTGCTTTACTCTGGATTATGGGGGGTGGCAAACCTTTTGCAGAAGAAGCAGAGGGTCTCAAACTATGCGTGACATTACACACAATGCGGGCCATTAGAAAGTCCATCCTGTGGCCAGGATGCTTTTTAAAAGCTCCCAGCAATGCTACGTGGTATGAGGAGGGAGGGGAAGCTTGAAGCAACAATCCCCAGGAGCAGCGGAGGCAGCAGCAGAGTGCGTCACCCTACCACAGGGATGAAGCAAGGCTTTGGCAGGGTTCTGTCGAGTCTTTGTTCTTCACCCTCAAAGATGGTGAAGCACAGGAGAGCAAGGTTCTTCCTGGGGCTCTGGAAGGTCAGTCCCTACCTGATCCCATTTCCCCCGGTCAGCGCCTACAGCGCTCTAGAGATGCACCAGACCCTCGGCTGCCAACAGATGTAACAATTGCTACTTTCCACTTGCCTGCTCCTCGGGTACGCCCACAATGCTTGCAGGCAAAAGCCGGGTGCAAGCCGTTGTCAAACAGGTAGCAGATATGTAGCAGGTCATGAAGAAATGTAATTATTAGATTGTAAGCCATAGGCAGGGACCACGTCTATCTTATTGTTCTGTAAAGCACCAGGCAGGTACACAGCTGGCGCTATACAAATGATGATAATAATAATAATAATAATATTATAATAATTAATGATAATAATTCATAATAATCTGCTGCATTTGTCACTTGAACCAGAGGCAAGAGATACATCCGCTGACACCCTATCAATTGTAAACCTTTCAAAAATTTGCCTACAATCTATCCCTGGATTTACAATGACATCATCTAATACACTGATCAGTGCATGTCACAATCTCTTCCCACTTCCTCCCTACCTACCTTCCTCCCTCCCTCTCTCTCACACACACACTTTGACCCACAAAGGATGAAAGCTTAGTATGGCCCAGAACTACAGAGGACAGAGCATGGTTCTTTTTCTCAAGCTGCAAAATCTTGTGCTCTCTCATAGAGTGAAATGGGTAGCACATTTGCTACTCACGGATAATAGCCACAGTTTTGAGTCGTCTGTCGTGTCAGGTGCCTGATCAGTCACTGAGTACACAGTCAGGCATCTGATTACCCCAATTAAGTGCACAGTACTTGGACTGGGAGGTGGGGAGGACCCTGGTCTGGTTCTAGTCTTGCCTTAGCCAGAAACTCACTGTGTGACCTTGGCCCAGTCACAATATTCTCTCAGCCTAACCTACCTCACAGGGTTGTTGTGAGGATTAAAAAGTTGTTCTGTGTAAAGCTCTCCAAGTGCCATGGCAGAGGGGCACTATATACAAATTGATGATGGATGGATGGATGATGATGATATTACAATTACCAAGTTAACAATTAACCATTTTACCAACTGGAAAACAGGTAATTTGGTTAAAAAACTTGAAAAATCAGTACAAGAAGTCAGAAAACCAGCCCACTGGGCACTAATTGGGTACCAAGTGCCCAGTATTATCAAGTCAGGTACTGTCGTTTTGACGGGTATACCCATTTTGCAGGTACTCATCTCAGCTCTGGTCTATGGTTTAGTCCCTTCTGTTGGCCCAGACGAAGCTGACAAGGCATCATACTTTACACAGGACTGTTCCCTCCACTTACGGGATGCTAAGTGGGATGTTTTAAAGTGCTGTTTTGATGGGGTTGAGGGGGAATAAGGGCGGGGGAGATTGATCATCTCGCTGATTGCTGCCCCAGTGTTGTGGAACTCGCTTCCCAGGAGGTTCGTCGAAGCTAGAGCTGAAACTTGTTCTTGCCCTAACTGAGAATTTCGTCACGGTTGAGAATCTCGCAGGAATCAGTGTTGTCAATGAGATTCTCAAGAACTCAAACATGCTCCCCAGAACGTTCTGCGCATGCACAAAATGGCTGTCGGGAGCCACCCATGTGCAGAACGGCCACGGCAGCCATTTTGCGCATGCGCAGAGCATCAAGAATGTTGCAAGATCTCACCGGGTTTCGAGAGAATCTTTCAAATTCTTGCGAGAACAAAACACTCTCGTTTCAGGCCTAGCTCTACGTCCAAGATCAAGTATCTCCTGGAGGCCGCGTAAGACCTTTCTTTTTGGCCAAGTGTTTGACAGGCAGGAATAAGGTTTGGGTGGTGATTTTTAGCGGGGCCTGAATCAAGTTTTTAGGGGAGTTTCATATTTTTATTTATTTTATCTATTCTTATTTTGTAAGTCACCCTGAGTCTGGGGGGAACATCTTGAGAAATCTCACCTTAAAAGTCCACTCAATCATCAATGAAAATTCCCCTTCTCTTGACCTGCAAAACTACAATGCTTTGGCCCAGTATTCAAGGAATATCTTTGAACCCCAACTCTTTGGGGTTCAAAGTTCTAAATTTACAAATTGGCTTTAGACTATTATGTTCAATTATAAACAATTATGTACTTACTACACTGAAGAAGATGGAAAAACAGCATCTGAAGCCACAGTATTATTCTTTTTATGTCCCCGTAGATATCCTCCAGGCTTGGAAGGGTTGTAAGGAAAGATGCAGATGGCAGTTTTGGTAGAGAATTGACTTCCCATAGAAAATTGTCTTTCTGTAGAATTTCCAAGAACTTTCACACTGAGCCAGACCAAAGGGTCCATCTAGCCCAGCATCCTTTCTGAGAGTGGCCACATCCAGCTGCTTCAGAGGCCTTTTTCAAACAAGACACACCCACCCATGGAGTGGGCATGCGTGGGTGCCTCCTGTTTGAATGCCATGGTTGGCGAGTGGGCAGGCATGTACGCGCGCTCCCATAAAACACGCATGCCCACCCACCTCCCCCATATCACCCACACACGGAGCAATTGACCGAAACGGCAGTTGCTCCATGCGTGGGGGATCGGTGGGCATCGGCTCCCCCACACCGCCCATGCTGTGGTGTGCCCATGGACCGCCTCCACTACCAAGGCCCATTTAAAAAGGGCAAAAGAAATGCATCACAGCCAACAGATCATAAATAATGAAGTGGTCCATTTCCTGCTTTTCACTCCCGGCCTCCGGCTGTCAGAGACCTCATCCCCTGACTAAATTGGCCAATAGCTATTTATGAACATGAACTTGTCCAATCTTTCTTTGAAACCAAAAACAGACTTGGTCTTTAAAGTGCTTAAGTCACTTTTGAAAATGAAATTAGAACACTTGGGATGTAGTTCTCCGAGCGCTTACTCTGGCATAGCCCCAATGAAAGCAATGAGCCTATCCCACATCAGTGGTTTGAGGACTGCAGCCTTAGAATAACATTTTCAAAACTATTGCTCTGACTAAGGACCAAGAATCCAATATAGACACAGGTCCAAAAACAGCAGCAGTAGAGAGGGTGGTGTCATATTATACATAGGATATAAGTGGAATGGGTAAAATCCCTCCTCTCCAATATGGCAGCCCTCTCTCCTCCTCTCTAATTGCTGCTGGTCCGCTCCCTTTCCTGCATCTCCCTCATTTCTCTGTCTTTGATTTAGAGTTAAATATCTCTCCTGCCCGTTCAAACAAGGCACTCAGATTCAAACCATAATAGGTGACAGCCTTAATTCTATTAAACACAATAGTTGTAGTTCAGATATGTAGGTTGGCTTCAGCACGCTCAGTAGTGCGTGATTAAAAGAAACCAAGGGCCAGTTTCTGCAGAAATAACCTATACTTTAGACTAGCAGGGATAGGGTCAAGCAGAGGGCAAGGATTTCAATCTGGTTTTGCTATTTTTACAGCTGCCAAAGCACAGAAATACCCAGTATGATGTCGGGCTAATGAGGAATGACATGCATAATCTTTCCTTTCGGCTTGGGCCGGGTCCGACGTTCAAATGTACTTAGAATTTCAAACCTGAACCCCAACCAAACCAGCATCTTCATTTCAGCCTAGTGCACCCCCCCAGCCCTCTCCACATTGAATCTATAATAAGGAATTTTCTTTTGATGCCAAGACAGGGACCAATGAAGGCAGTGGAACTAATCTCATTTGGTTTCTTTCTTTTAAAAAAGAAAAAAAAAATGAACAAATAGGTTTTCAAAATGATGACAAAGTTTTGCAGACCTTCAAATGTATGGATTAAATCAGGCAAAGACATTATAATAAGGAATGACACACATGCTTCACCGGACTGTGGAGTATGAGATTGGTTAATTTACAGAACAGAAATAAGTAACTGAAGAAAATGGGTCAGCCTATCAAATATACCTTCCAAAACCAAAATGGCAGTTCACCGATATCCATTTAAATTCCAGCGGATATCTGTTTTAGTTATTGCCTTTCGGTTTTCAGTTGTATGGTCATTTTGGCAATATTAGCACTGTTGAGCATTCACAATTGCTGAAAAGGACATAACTAAAGTACTGAAATCACAAGACTACTGAAATAACCAAACTGAAAACTAAAAAAAAAATCCTCTCAAAATGGAATTCCTGAAAACTGGATATGCGACTACCTGGTTTAGTTGTGGATATTCGGGTACTTGAAGGGCTACCTGAAAATGCAAATAATATCAGCGAATAATAAACCCACTACTTATTTCAGCTCTGGGATGTACCAAATTCATCAAAATCTGTATTCATCACTGAACTTTTGTTTCAGTTCTACTCTTAAGCAAAACTTGGTTTGGGCCTATAAAGCCCTATACGGCTTGGGCCTTGCTTATCTGTGTGATCGCCTCACTCCAGGGTCCTGGACCAACCCCTGAGGTCATCCGGGGGCACCCTCTTTGGGGTTTCCCGAGTATCTCGGGCGACGATGATGAGGAGGGCGTTCTCAGTGGCCGCACTGAGGCTGTGGAACTCCCTCCCAATGGAGGTCTGCTTGGCTCCAAACCTCCTCTCTTTCTGCAGACAATTTAAGACCTAGCTGTTCTGCCAGGTTTTTGCTGAGGGAGACGAGTGATGGGTTGGGACGTTGAGGTTTGTTTGTTTGTTTCTTAAACTCTGCTACAGTTTGGTAATTTATTTTGTAAATTATTTTATCATTTCTATTATGTTTTTATCGATGTTTTTATGTTTTTATTATGCTGTAAACTGAGCCAAGCTGCAATAGCAGGAGGAGGCAGCCTAGAAATCTAAGAAAATAAATAAAAATAAATAAACTTCACATCCTGAGAGACTGTATCTTTTACTGCCATTTCCCCGATATGATTTAGAGCTCTTTTCTTTCTTGCATTCAAAGGCACCATAAGTTCAACAACATGTCCCCTTCCACCACCATCCCACTGGCATAATCCGTAGTGCTGTAGATCAAAGTAGATAAGTGGATCGTTTGTTTGCACAGTTCATAGTGTTTACCCAGCATGGTCCCTGCAAGATTTCAGGGACAGGGAGGCATTAAGAATGGCCTGCAGTATTGCCCCAGTCCCTCAGGCCTCTTTGCATTCCCACCCCATCCTGGCCCCAGACATCTCTCTTATCCGGCCACTGTTGTGCTCCCCTCCCACTCTGACCTCCCCCTTCCTTTCCCCACCCCTGTGCTGGCCACACACACATGCTGTAAGGCCAGGAGGGATGTGTACCAGGGACCCATGTCGTTTTTCATTTTCATTATTAAAATCTGTCATTTTAGTTATTGTTATTAAACAAAATTTTGTTTTTCATTATCCATGTCATTATCGGTATCGATTTCGCACAACAAAGATTTTTGTTTTGGTATCGTTTCCGTTGTCTGCTGGCAGTTTTGCCATTGGTGGCAGCCCACACCTGACCCAGACTTCTCAGAACTCCTTCCTCCCTTTCTCATTTTAATGCAGTAGTAAGTGCACAATGAGAATATAAGCAATGACTAATATATACGTCTAACCTACACCTAATAACCTATACCATATGCAATATATTCCTATCTAAGTATCTATGGCTCCCACTCACCTGCTATTTCGGTGTTTATGTTAGACCTGGCTGTTCCATCAGGCTTTTGGCAAGGGGTAGGGGTAGGGTGGGGTCTTTCCCCCCCGTATTTGTAATTTTTATTGTTTGATTTTTATGTTGTTGTTCGCCGCCCTGGGCGGGATATAAATATTATATAAATAAATATATCAATAAACTTCTGCTATGTGTTTTAAGTATCTATCAGTTCTATTCCTAGCCTATAATGCTATTGACAGACAGACAGACAGACGCACACCAGTCTAGTATCTACTAATATCTATCTATATACAACTAATATATCTATATATAATATGGACAGGGGGAGACAAACAGGAGAAGGGAAAAGGAAAAAACTATAGGGTATGTCTAACTCTGCAATCTGTATCCATCTAATCTATATACCTAAACCTATATGTATCTATCTACAGGGGGGAGACAGACAGGGGGAGGGAAAAGGTAAAATAAAGGGTATAAGGAAAGATATGGTATAAGACTGAGGGCTGGGGAAGATTTTTAGTGTAAGCACCAGAGTTCTGTAAATGCAACCTGACACAGCAGGAGCTAACACGGAACAAGAGTCAAGCAGCCTGGCCCTGCAATATAAAAGGGTTGCCGTGCCTTTCGTAGAGCCCCCATGATTGGTTCTGGAAAGCAGGAAGCATTGAGCAGTCACAGGGTGCCATTCAACTGCCACATTGACCAGCAATTACATCCATCAGGTCCTTCCCCTCCCATCACAGGCCCAGTTCAAGAGTTCAACACTGTTTCCCTCCCAAATGGCTCCGAGATGTCTGCTCCGCCTTCTCCTCTCCACATTTTCCCTCCAAAACAACTGCCAGGTAATAACAAAAAATGAAAGTAGTTATTGTGTTTGTTATCATTTATCTTTGTTATCGTTATTGCAATAACGATAACAAAAATGAAGAATTTCATTATCGTTATCAACACAACAAAAACAAAGTGCACACCCGTAAAGGCCAGTGTGAACTGCATTTATTGTGACATTCCTGGGAAGCTCACTTTCCCAGCTCCCCAGTTAAATTTGCATGCTTAGAGTCTATTATGGAGGCGGGGGAAGAGGGAGGCAGCTCAGGCCCAGAGACCAAATGTGGCCCCCGCAACAAATTTTTAGGTGACCCCTTTCCAGTTCCTGGGTCTGGCCCCTGGATCCAGTTCCTACCTCCAACCACTGAAAAACTGAGCTCAGAGTAAGGAAAAAAAGATGAGGAACTGCATAAAAGGACAGGGGACAGATCCATGGCATGAATCTATTACCTGGGCCCTCCTTTTCTTGAGTGCACCCATTAAGCATCCCCATCCACAACTTGCATGTGGCCCTCAGAGCTTGTACTAATTTTCAAGGTGGCCCCCAGGATGGAAAGGGTTGCCCGCCCCTGGTCTATTAGTTGAAAGGTTTCTTCCAGAGACTTCAGACATGCATGGATACAAATAATTTCTACTATTAATATTATGACACTCTACCATTGTGCTCTCTAAATTGTAAACCTCTTGGGGCAGGGACCCAGCCTCTAATCATGACTGTGCCAAGCACAGTGCTGGCACTATTTAAATAATAATAACAATAATAATAATAATAAACAATGGAGGATGCTAAACATCCTCAAGGCTTAGTTTCCATGTGATTTCCAAGCTCAGTGTTTCACACAAAGCACAGTTCAACAGTGATCCTTTCACTCTAAAAGGGCACTAATTACCAGCCAACCATGAATTCCACACTACAGCAACTGACACCCACTGACAAGGTATTTAACCTATCCTTGTAATACAAAGATGCAATGAGACTGGGAGACAAGCTTTGAAATGGAATCAGCACCTAGTTCAGAAAAAACAAGCAGGTACTTTGCCAGTCTCATTAAACCCGGGCACATTATTTTGCATATTCTTTCACCACACCTCAGTGCTGATTGCCAAAGTATTTATACACAAGCATCAGTTTGTTCTGTTCTACTGCCTGAAATGAGCCCCCTCTGAGCATTTTCACACAGGACACTCTCCACCCACCTCTACATGTTGCAGGGCTGCCGTGTATGGGTGCCCTGCAACACGTAGAGTGGGTGGGTGGAGACTATCTTGTGTGAAAATGTCCTCTGTGTTTGACATGACAGCTTGTTACCATGCAAGCAACAGGGATCAAGGGTGTAATGATCAAGGAGTCTCAGTTGAGCCCAGCCTCCGAATTTTGAGAGGAAACTTTGCAAGTGGATGTTTTCAATGTGGGCAGGGGAGTAGCTCCCACCCACACTGAAAGTTTCCTACCAGTGCACAGGCCTCTTGCAAAGGGTCTTACGAAGAGGGAAGTTTTCAGAGTGGGTGAAGGTGGAGTGCTGGCCCCATCCACTCTGAAAACCTCCTTTGCTGGGACGTAGCATGGTGTCACCTTCACAAGCAAGACCTGCCTTCCCCACTCTAGTGACCCCACCCCCTTGCCCTTTGGGGCCCATAATTAAGACATGAGATCAGGACTGCCACATTCTTACTACACCACTGAATGGGTTGTTATTATTATTATTATTTTATTATATGACACACATGGTATTCTGGTACCACCAAATCAACAATCACATGAGAGAAAGAGACCAATGATAACAGAGAGAAATCTATACACCAGCATGTTGTTCCATCTCAATGGCTGACAAAGGGAATTCCAAAAAGTGAAAGACAATTTGATGGACTACTGATGAATTATCACCCCAAAACATCAAGGATATCCAAATTGAATGACGCAAGAGACATTTCTTTAAACCCTCCAGACTTTATCCTACCAAAGTCCTTGCTCCAGAAGCGGCTGTCTGGATGAGAAACCACTAGGGACATCATTCAGAAGAACTTTCTGTTCAGAGACGCACAACAAACTTTCACTTTCCATGCCCTTAGAGGAGTTGTTTTTCCATAGCCTCATGCACCTGCAACCCAGCTCAAAGGGAAAAGAAATCCTAGTGCATTTGCAGCTGAATGGAAAATATCTACTAAAATGAAGCGTCTTGAACAATGAGACAAGGGGGAGGGGATTTATTCAAAACCTCCTTGAAAAAGTCTGCAATCAGAACAGCTTTCATGCTAGAACTCTTCATACTGTAGCCCCGACTCCTGTTTTTCCAGAAAAATTGCCACAACAAGAAGTACAATTGGGGGACATACCCTCCTCAAGTTTCATAGGCATCCCTTTATGCCCCTATCCGAGTGTGAATCCTGGCTGGAGGCAGACCAGACTATCCACGAACATACCCTGTTTTTTCTTCAATATGGTGCTCTCCTGGTTACGGATGTCAAATCCAAACAAACTTGTAGGAACAGGTTGTCCAGATAGAAAACAGATACACTCCCTCACACAAGTCTGTCTTCAGTCAGAGGAAGAGTCTCAAGTTAGCAATGAACTGGACTCATCAGGTGCCCTAGAGGAGGCTTGTCCTGGGCTCCCAGACTTCACTTTGAGACAAGCCACTCCTAGGCTCTTTCTCCTCCAAGACCTCAAGCCTGGCTCCCTGCCAGTCTACCCTCAGGGAAGCCCTGCTTAAGAGAGGATCTTTACCAAGCTCCAGGCCTGAAACAGGTCCTCAAAATCTAGGCTCCACCTCTGGTGGTCCTTCCACTAGGCTCCCAGCCCTGGTTTATATTGCAGGGCTATCTGGCTGCCAGACCTGCACTGTAACAGAGCCCTACCCGTAATCGACCTTCTAATAATCAGAAGCCACATCTGTGCACAGTCCCAGTCAAGCACACCTGCTGCGGAATTCACCCTTTCCTTGTCTGCTTCTAAAATGATGACTCATAACCCATCACATCCCCCCTCAAAATTTGGCATTGGTCTTATTCACAAAAATCTACTCTTTTCCACATGTTATCATTGATTGCACCTATGGCCGCAGCCAAAACCATTGTATCACTAGGAATAAACAATATCCCCCTCTCTATGCACACAAAGCAATTATCAATACATTGATGGAAATGAATGCAAATGCAGCAACAGGAAAATATACCTTAAAAAGGCCCTGCCTAATTCAATATTTGCTATGCCTCTTTCTCTGCAATGGGGTCTCCGGTCATCACAGACACAGTCACTAATGTCTAGTGGCTGGGGAAAGTACAAGCCAATGCCATACTTTGCAATCACTGATATTAGCTGAGTCATAGTCACGGTTTCCACCAAAACAACACCAACATCAGCAAAATAAACAGAAACCTTCTTTCAAAAAATAAAATACATGATCAGTTCCAGTCAGCCATGGTGAAGGAGTAAGTTGGCAATTTCAGGGTCACTTACCAGTTTGTGAGTTAGCTGAATGGTAATAAGAGGAGATGCCGAGAGATTATGGGACAAGGTTGGTGGGGGGTCCACCTTCAGGGAGATCACGTAACTGGTTGCTGAGATATTGTGGCCTTTGTGTGCAGCAGCTTCAGCAATCCTTGGGTGAAAAAATAGCAAATGTTTAGGGTAAAATAGCATTTTACTTGTTCTCTTTCACACACGTTAAACAGGGCAATAATACCTCCCCTCCTGTCATTGGGTGTTTTAGACACACATTTCTCCTGGATGTTTGCTGTAACATCCAGAACTTTCTGTGTGTCTAAATCACTCATCCAGATCTTAAACATCCGGATCTTTGAACTTCTGCATAGAACTTCTCCCAGAACTTGTGTGTGTATAAGGTTCTCCTGGTAAACTGCTTTGCTCCAGGCAGCTGTGGTCACTTGGTTTCCATGGCAGCCTGTCACGTTTACAACTGCGGCTACTTTAGGCTGCCTCAGTGCAGTGTTTGTGTGAATAATCCATCCAGGAACTGCCTCAGGGCAGGGTGTGTGTGAAAAGTGAATCCGGAACTTACTTGTGGACTTGTAAACCCAGAAGATTGGAACATCCAGAACTTTAACATGTGTCTAAAAATGCCCTTTGTGTCAACAAGCAAGGGGAACCAGGGGTTAACTAACACTTCCTTTTCCCAAAAACTGCCTTCTTGGGAACTTGATGGAACTGCCAACAGGAGGAATAGGAAAAGCAAGCAATCAGTGGGGCAGAGAAACCATCAGAAAAACACAAGAGAGACAAATGCTGATGTTTTGTGGGACAGAAGAGGACTCAAAGGGGGAAGGGGTGTAATTCTCCAGTTTCTAGTACAGATGAACACACCCTCCTGGAGTAGCAGCTTACCTCTCAAAATAAGTGGGGTTAAAATTTATTTATTATTTATTTAACACATTTTGTTAGCCTGCCCCTCCTGCTCCAAGCAGCTCAGGGCGGCTTACATATTAAACAGCAAGCTTACTCACAATAAAAGAGAAGGCAAAAACAATCGATCTCCCTCCCCACTCCCTAACCCACAACCCCCACCCTACATCCCATCTCCTCCAGCAAATGCCTGACGGAACAGCTAGGTTTTACTCATACGCCAGAAGGAAGGAAGCTCCGGGGCCATCCGGGCCTCCGCTGGGAGGGAATTCCACAGTTGAGGTGAGGTCACTGAGAATGCTCTCTCCATAGTGTCCCCTCAGGCCACATGGGGGACCTTAGCAGGGCCCCCACAGCCAACCACAGAGGTCGCTCGAGAGCACGGAGAGTGAGGCGATCCTGTAGGTAAGTTGAGTCAAAGCCATGTAAGACTTTATAGGTCAACACCGACACCTTGAATCAGGCCCGGAAGACAACTATAGGCAGCCAGTGCAGAGCCCAGAGCACCGGTGTAATGTGCTCATGGCAGCACAACCCTGTAAGGAGACGGGCCGCCGCATTCTGCACTAGCTGCAGTCTCCAGTCACCATGGGTAGCCCCACATAGACTGCGCTACAATAGTCCAATCTCGAGGTAATGAAAGCATGGATGATGGTGACCAGGCCAAAGCTGATGCACCAGATGTAACTGGTGAAATGCACTCCTTGCCACCAACCCCACCTGGAGATCCATGCGGAGCTGTGGGTTGAGGAGCACGCCTAGACTGCGAAACTGGGGAACCAGCAGAGGGCAAACCTCGTCAATGACGGAGGCCACCACATCCGCCACCTTACCCACCAACATCACCTCTGTCTTGTCGGGATTCAACTTCAGTCGACTCGCCTTCATCCAGTCCCCCACAGCTGCCAGATACCAGGTAAGCACTGAGACTGCCAGGTCTGGGTCAGATGAAATAGAGAGGTAGAGTTGGGTGTCATCAGCATATTGATGACACCGCACCCCATACCGTCTCACGACCTCCCCAAGTGACTGCATATACATGTTGAACAGGAGAGAGGACAAAATGGAACCTTCCAGGACACCACATGTGAGGTCTCAAGGCAACGAAGAGCAATCCCCAAGCACCACATGCCAAATTCTTCCAGCCAGGAAAGAGCGGAACCACTCAAGAACAATTCCGCCCACCCCAGCTCGGTCCCACAGATGAGTCACCAACATCTCATGGTCAACGGTATCAAAAGCAGCTGACAGATCTAACAGAATTAGCAGGGTCGAATGACCCTGGTCCAATTTAGGGCGGAGGTCGTCAACCAAAGCCACAAGCGCATTCTCAGTGCCATAGCCTGGACAAAAGCCTGACTGTGAAGAATCCAGATAGCCAGTGCCATCAAAATGCTCCCGTAGCTGCTGGGCCACAACCCGCTCAATAACCTTCCCTAAAAAGGGAAGATTAGAGACCGGTCAATAACTGGTGAGAGAGTCAATGTTGAGTGATGGTTTTTTGAGCAAAGACCACACCACTGCCTTCTTGAGGCAGCCCCGCACTTTGCCCTTCTGAAGGGAGTCATTGACCACCCCCATCGGCAACAGTCTCAACGTCTCCCAGCTGACCTTAGCCAGCCAGGATTGGCATGGGTCAAGTTCAGAAAAGGTGGCCCAAACTGCCCCAAGAATGTCCCGCACCTCAGTGGGCGACACCCACTGAAACTGATCCCATGAAACTGGGCATGGTGCGACTTCCGCAACATCTGGTTCACCCATTGTATTAAGCACAGCATCAAAGTTGTGGTGAATCTGAGCAATTTTATGTGCAAAGTAATCAACAAGCCTGTCATAGCAGGTACTTGATGGCTCCAGTTCCAGGCAGAGAGACGGTGGACCAACCAACCCTCTCACCACCCGGAAAAGCGCCACTGGGCAAGAATTAGCGGAGGCTATACAAGCAGCAAAAAACTCCTTTTTTGCTGCCTTTACAGCTACAGTATAGGCACGTAAACTGACTGTATGTTGTAATCTGTCGGCTTCAGCATATGAGTGATGCCACCGTTGCTCCAAACGCCGCCCCTCACACTTCAACACCCTCAGGCCCTCTGTGAACTAGGGCAGTCTGAGGAGCTGTCACCGTGGGAGCAGACACCACGGCACTGTCTGGTCAATGGCCTTTGTCCGCAAGGTGTTCCATAAGGCCACGAGGTCATCGAGTGTGCAGCCGTCAAGATCAGAGGGTAACTCCCCAAGAGCATTCCGGAACCTTTCAGGTTCCATTAGTCTCTGGGGGCAAGCCATCTGAATGGGTTCTATACCCCATCCATCCAGATCCCTGTCTGGATGGGGGTGGGTGTCAGCTGCTCCTTTGAACCCACTCATACCCCTCCCCTGATCCAGCTGTGGAACTTAGAGGCGGCAACAATGGCTGTATTGGGGGCGGATAAGGCAAGGCTGGCTAGAGCCGCAAATTCAAGGGGACACCTTCTTCCCCAGCCAGCTGCCACCGTCAAGTCTGCAGCTGGATGGGCACAGGAGTGGCGGGGCCACCTGGGGCTGCCAAGGGCGGCAAAAATCCTTGCATCGCCCCTGACTAAAATGAATTAGGAGGTACTTGCCTCCCCAAAAGTCATCCTGAGCACGAACTCTTATACACACACACACCCCACTATGCTCCCTTCTTATGTTCATCTGCCTGCATTACAGTGTGGTTGATTCATTGCTGGAGCTATATATTCTTATTCTGATCACTAAGCCTCTCAGCGCAGGGACCTATCTCTAACCACAACTGCTTCGCGATGGCACATCGCTGGAATATTATAATAAATAATATAATTATAATAATAATAATTAATAATTTGGAGTCTGTTTAAGTTGAATTTCTTCAGGCAAAAAGTTCAATTTATCAGAAATTCTACTTACGCAGAACATAAGGAAATGGACCGCGAGATGGAGAAAACTGGTGCTGAGATTAAGTTAGCATCAGGTTTCTCTGTCTCCAGTTCTCTGCCTGGCTGTTAGCATGAGTTTGCATATCTGGAGACGGAGAGAGAACCTGAAGTTCCCTAACCCTCATCTGACCAGCCTGCCCTACATGTAGGCTTACCCTGACAGGGTATATATTCTTTTAATCATGTGCTGCCAAGAAACATTAATATACTCAAACGTCCTGATATTTTTTAGCTGGGTAGGTAGTGTACTCTTGATACCTTCAAAATGCAAGTTACCAGGGTTCAGAATTCTCCTTATCCAAATCAGAAAGCAGCCCCATTAACCTGGAGATTGGGAAAACAAGTTAATTCAACTTATCCAGAAATTCAAGTTATGCACCTTCTACCTAAGTGGATTCCACTGTAATAGTGAATGGCATATTTACATGCTCAGTCCAAACTAAAAGGGGTGGGACTTTGGGCAAAATTTCGGTTTTAGTTTATTTCAGTTTCGGTTCTCATGCGTTTCGGTTCGGGATGGCACTTTCCGTTTCCATTTAAACCGAGAGTGGCCGATAGGGATGGGACTTTCAGTTTTGGTTTAAACCAATAGTGGCCGATAATGCCACTCTCGGTTTAAAACCAAGAAATTCTAGAATTGGGCCCTCTCAGCACCCGATTATTGGATCTTGAATCTTCCCATTGAAGTCAATGGGAAATCCTCCCAATTGACTTCAAGGGTTAGAGTCACGACCCGCGGGGAAGCCACAGGCAGTGGCACCCACCCCACTCCTGACCTTAGAGGCTGGGGGTGGGGATCAACTACCCCTAACACCCCCACCCGCTGGGACCCGGCATTACACCCCTCCCCAGGGTCCCTAAAGACTGAGTCTCACCTGCAGTCCCGGGTCCCAGCGGAGGGTGTGGGTGATGGCCGCCGCCGGCTGGGGTGCTGGCTCTGCTGCCCTTGGTTGGGTCTCCTCCACTGGCGGTGAGAGCTGGCTCCGCCGCTGGGCAGCCAGGCCTGGGAGTGGAGCTGGCTCCCACTAGCAGCAGAGGAGACCCAGTCACTGGCAGTCTATGGGAAAGATCTGACATCGATAAAACTGACACCGGTAGGGGATCCGAAACACAGGGGAGCCAAGACAGATAAAAACTGACACCAATAATCAACCTGGAGTCCAACCCCTCGTTTAGGTTCTTTGGTTTCGGATTTTTAACACTGCATTTTCCCCCATTGAAGTCAGTGGGGAAAACTGCAGTGTTAATCTGATGCAAAAATCAATGCAAAAGAACTGAAACAGCCAAAAACAAAAAAGAACAGAAGTTTGATTAAACCAAAAGTACCATTATCAAGTACTTTCGGTTCTTTCCGAAACCAAAATCCCTAAAAGCATGCAAATATTTGATCAAAAGATCAAAATGTAACATTCTTGATTAGCAATTATATCATAAATATATACATTTCCTGCACTTTTTTTTAAGTAGAGCAGCTTGGAAAGCAGACTTTCTATTCCCCAAGAAACTTTGACATATTTAAATTAGTTTTGACATAAAGGTGGGACAGGCTTGTGAAATATTGAAAACTGACACAAACATAAAAGCTTCCAACATGATTCCATTCATCAAATGTCAAAATGAAATTGAATCTATTCCAATTTGACATTTCAACTGAAAATGCCATGTTTTTTATGACAGAAGAAACAAAATGCTATTTTAAGCCAAAGTGAAACAAAAAAATAAGTGTTGTTCTCAATGTCAACTCAAAACAAAAATTGCCATTTAAATGTTCCCCAACAAAAAAGTCAAAAATGTCATCAAAAGTAATAATTTCCACACCGAAAATTACAGTTTTCATGAAACCATGATTTGTGTTAGAGAAATACTGCAGTTGGAAAAAAATCTAGATGACTCAGCAGTGTGACCTAGTAGATAAGGTGTTGGACTTAGACCTGGGAAAACTGGGCTCAAAGCCTGCCTTAGCCATGAACTTGCGGGGTAGCATTAGGCAAGTCACAATCTCTCAGCCTCAGTTCCCTATCTGTAAAATGGGAACAACAATAACCTACCTCACAAGGTTGTTATGAGGAAAAACTAAATTAATAATAATAATAATTTTATTTATATAGTGCCTCCCTGCCTTACATGGAACTCGGAGCACTTCACAAAAAGTTAAAAACTACCAATTTAAAACAATAATTAAACATTTTTAAGTGGGGCAGGAAAAAAGGGAGGACAAAGTACACTGAGGGAACCCATCAGTGGATCCCAAAAGCACCTAGAGAATAAATACGTTTTTAGGTGCTTTTTAAAAGGTAAGGAGGGAGAACTTGTCCAGCTTAGATTGTAAGTCCACTGGGCAGGGACCTGTCTCTAAGAATCTGGCTGTAAAGTGCTGTCTCTGCCTAGTAGCGCTATAGAAATTATTAATAGTAGTAGTATTGGGAACTGAGACGAACATCCAGAGGGAGCGAGCTCCACACTGAGGGGCCCGCCACAGCAAAGGCCCAATTGCCTGCCAACGTCAGACGTGATGGTGGAACCCCCAAAACGCTAGTGGTTCCTGAGCACAGATACCCATCATCAATGTGAGGTTCCAGAAGTAGGTCTCAAATATAGCCAATGCCTAATCCGTTCAGGGCCTTAAAAACCAGCAGCGCAATCTTAAGCTCAATCCGTCATTCCACAGGCAGCCAATGCAGAGCGGGCGTAATATGATCGCAGCTGCCTAAACCAGTAAGCAGATGCGCCGTCACATTCTGAACAAGCGTCAAGTGACAGATAGCTCTGCCAGCAGCCCGTGGAATAGGGAGTTACAAAAGTCAAGTCTCGTAGCACCAGGGCATAGGTTGGATAAATAAGGGCATAACTTACACAAATTGCGTAGTTGAAAAAAGCATTTCTGAACCATGTCTGACACCTGGGCTGCCATGGACAGAGCGTGGTGAAAAATGACACCCAAGTTCTTTGCCTGGTCCACTAACTCTACCCGGACCCCAGCCACATTCAGGGGCCTGAGGGAGGCAAGAACATCCTCATATCAGCTGCCCCTTCCCACTAATATCACCTCAGTCTTTCCCGGATTGAGCACGAGGTAGCTCTGAAGCATCCAGGTGGCTATATCATTCAGGCATTCCTCCAAGGCAGAGGCCAAGTTGGCAGGGCTCCCAGGGCAAGAGATATACAGATGTTTATTGTCAGCAGACTGATGGTATTCAACCCCATGCTTAAGCATGACATTCCTAAAGTGCTGCGTGTACAAGTTGAACAACATGGGTGAAAGAATACAACCTTGAGGGNCCCAGCGGAGGGTGTGGGTGATGGCCGCCGCCGGCTGGGGTGCTGGCTCTGCTGCCCTTGGTTGGGTCTCCTCCACTGGCGGTGAGAGCTGGCTCCGCCGCTGGGCAGCCAGGCCTGGGAGTGGAGCTGGCTCCCACTAGCAGCAGAGGAGACCCAGTCACTGGCAGTCTATGGGAAAGATCTGACATCGATAAAACTGACACCGGTAGGGGATCCGAAACACAGGGGAGCCAAGACAGATAAAAACTGACACCAATAATCAACCTGGAGTCCAACCCCTCGTTTAGGTTCTTTGGTTTCGGATTTTTAACACTGCATTTTCCCCCATTGAAGTCAGTGGGGAAAACTGCAGTGTTAATCTGATGCAAAAATCAATGCAAAAGAACTGAAACAGCCAAAAACAAAAAAGAACAGAAGTTTGATTAAACCAAAAGTACCATTATCAAGTACTTTCGGTTCTTTCCGAAACCAAAATCCCTAAAAGCATGCAAATATTTGATCAAAATGTAACATTCTTGATTAGCAATTATATCATAAATATATACATTTCCTGCACTTTTTTTTAAGTAGAGCAGCTTGGAAAGCAGACTTTCTATTCCCCAAGAAACTTTGACATATTTAAATTAGTTTTGACATAAAGGTGGGACAGGCTTGTGAAATATTGAAAACTGACACAAACATAAAAGCTTCCAACATGATTCCATTCATCAAATGTCAAAATGAAATTGAATCTATTCCAATTTGACATTTCAACTGAAAATGCCATGTTTTTTATGACAGAAGAAACAAAATGCTATTTTAAGCCAAAGTGAAACAAAAAAATAAGTGTTGTTCTCAATGTCAACTCAAAACAAAAATTGCCATTTAAATGTTCCCCAACAAAAAAGTCAAAAATGTCATCAAAAGTAATAATTTCCACACCGAAAATTACAGTTTTCATGAAACCATGATTTGTGTTAGAGAAATACTGCAGTTGGAAAAAAATCTAGACGACTCAGCAGTGTGACCTAGTAGATAAGGTGTTGGACTTAGACCTGGGAAAACTGGGCTCAAAGCCTGCCTTAGCCATGAACTTGCGGGGTAGCATTAGGCAAGTCACAATCTCTCAGCCTCAGTTCCCTATCTGTAAAATGGGAACAACAATAACCTACCTCACAAGGTTGTTATGAGGAAAAACTAAATTAATAATAATAATAATTTTATTTATATAGTGCCTCCCTGCCTTACATGGAACTCGGAGCACTTCACAAAAAGTTAAAAACTACCAATTTAAAACAATAATTAAACATTTTTAAGTGGGGCAGGAAAAAAGGGAGGACAAAGTACACTGAGGGAACCCATCAGTGGATCCCAAAAGCACCTAGAGAATAAATACGTTTTTAGGTGCTTTTTAAAAGGTAAGGAGGGAGAACTTGTCCAGCTTAGATTGTAAGTCCACTGGGCAGGGACCTGTCTCTAAGAATCTGGCTGTAAAGTGCTGTCTCTGCCTAGTAGCGCTATAGAAATTATTAATAGTAGTAGTATTGGGAACTGAGACGAACATCCAGAGGGAGCGAGCTCCACACTGAGGGGCCCGCCACAGCAAAGGCCCAATTGCCTGCCAACGTCAGACGTGATGGTGGAACCCCCAAAACGCTAGTGGTTCCTGAGCACAGATACCCATCATCAATGTGAGGTTCCAGAAGTAGGTCTCAAATATAGCCAATGCCTAATCCGTTCAGGGCCTTAAAAACCAGCAGCGCAATCTTAAGCTCAATCCGTCATTCCACAGGCAGCCAATGCAGAGCGGGCGTAATATGATCGCAGCTGCCTAAACCAGTAAGCAGATGCGCCGTCACATTCTGAACAAGCGTCAAGTGACAGATAGCTCTGCCAGCAGCCCGTGGAATAGGGAGTTACAAAAGTCAAGTCTCGTAGCACCAGGGCATAGGTTGGATAAATAAGGGCATAACTTACACAAATTGCGTAGTTGAAAAAAGCATTTCTGAACCATGTCTGACACCTGGGCTGCCATGGACAGAGCGTGGTCAAAAATGACACCCAAGTTCTTTGCCTGGTCCACTAACTCTACCCGGACCCCAGCCACATTCAGGGGCCTGAGGGAGGCAAGAACATCCTCATATCAGCTGCCCCTTCCCACTAATATCACCTCAGTCTTTCCCGGATTGAGCACGAGGTAGCTCTGAAGCATCCAGGTGGCTATATCATTCAGGCATTCCTCCAAGGCAGAGGCCAAGTTGGCAGGGCTCCCAGGGCAAGAGATATACAGATGTTTATTGTCAGCAGACTGATGGTATTCAACCCCATGCTTAAGCATGACATTCCTAAAGTGCTGCGTGTACAAGTTGAACAACATGGGTGAAAGAATACAACCTTGAGGGATCCTTCAATTCAATCCCCTCGGGGAAAATGCATATCCATCCATCACCACTGATTGACTCCTCCCTTCCAGGTATGACTGAAACCACTGACCAGCAGCTGCTGTCACACCAGCAATGTCCCTTAGCCACCGAAGCAGCAACCCATGGTCAGTTGTATCAAATACTGCTTTAAGGTCCAGCATGACCAGAATGGTCAGTTGTCCTCAATCTAAAATCAGCAGATCATTCATCACCCTGATAAATGCGGTCTTTATCCTGTGAGAAGGCCTGAACCCTGACTTGAATTTTTTCCAAATATTGTTAAAGTCCAGGTGTCTCTGTAGCTGCATAGTCACAGCCTTCTCAATCAGTTTCCCTAAGAAAGGCAGATTGGAGACCAGACGATAATTGGCAAGCACTCCAACATCAAGAGACGGTTTCTTGAGGAGAGCACGGACTTCCTCATCGTCAACCACATCAAGGTCAACCAGGGGAATACAGTCCCTAGGGACTCCACAGTTCTCCACATCAAAAGGCCCAATGAGTCCTGTTCAGATTCCCTCTATCTTCTCCGCAAAGAACAGAAACAATTTCTCATAATGCTCTATTGAAGAGACCGCAGACACATTGAGATGGTCAGGATTCACCAGGTCACGCACCATCCAAAACG
>QEPC01002388.1:18166494-18221434 GCA_003113815.1 Sphenodon punctatus | reverse complement strand
GTTATATCTGGTGCGGCGGCTTCAGCCGTATGTTTCAGACTCTGACCTGGCCACCCTCATCCATGCTTTCATCACCTCTAGATTAGACTATGGTAACGCGCTCTACGTGGGGCTACCCATGACAACAGCTCGGAGGCTGCAGCTAGTGCAGAATGCGGTGGCCCATCTCTTGGTGGGATTGGGCCACTGGGAGCACATAACACTGGTGCTCTGTGCTCTGCACTGGCTGCCGATAGTGTTCCGGGCCCACTTCAAGGTGTTGGTTTTGACCTATAAAGCCCTAAACGGTCTAGGCCCTGCCTACCTGTGGGACTGCCTAACCACCACCACCACCACCCCACCCACCGGGTGCTGGATCGACCCCTGCGGTCATCCAAGGGTGCCCTGTTCGAGGTCTCCTGAGTCTTCCAGGGGGCCACAAAGGAGAAGGCATTCTCGGTGGCGGCGCCACGGCTGTGGAACTGTCTTCCGGTGGGGGTGCGGCTGGCCGCAGACCTCCCCTCTGTTCAGAAAAGTTGTAAGACCTGGCTGTTCCTCCAGGCATTTGGGGTGAGAGGGGTGAAAGGGTGGAGGGGGAAATGGGAGTGGTGTTACATGTCGCCCTCCTTTTGGCAGTTTTAAAAATGTTTTATATTGGATTTTAATTGTGTTTTTATATTGTAAGCTGCCCTATGATGCCTGATGGCAGAAGGGGCGGGGTATTAAATTAAAAAATAATTAAGTAAAAATAAATAAATATTGAATGTGTGCAACGAAACCACCATGTGCACACCATCTATGTGCATTACACAGCACACATGCAGTGTGCACACAAACACTGAGTGTGCAAATTCCTGTGCAGGATTGGGACCCCAAACTGTAGAGATAACTATGTGGATGCCCGAGAAAGCATTGAGTTATTCATTCACTGGCTTTATCCTTGCTAATCTTTGACCTATGAAAGCCAACGTTAATTTCTCTCTCTCTCTCTGCGGGAGGTAAACATCCTGCCACATTTCCCTCAATATATTATTGAGATTGAAGAGTTTGAAAAGCTAAACACCCATAAATTATGACCTCTGTTTCTTCATACCAGTAAGAAATATTGCCTGCCACTGATATTGTTTCTTCACACACTTCAGCTAGTTGCCTTTTATGGAGGAAGGAATTGCCCTGTACTTTATGGGATGCTAAACCAAGTCAGATATTCATTGTGCAAATTCATTCATTGTCATTGCTTCAGTGCAATGAGGAATAGGGCTAATGTGTGGGTTCTCAACACATTTGTGGGGCTGCAATGATGCACCCTGTATTGATAGATGGGAATAAAATTAATGAGGAGCAAAGCCCTGGAATTCTCACTCTCACAAAGTGAAGTCTTGGTATGGAAAGATTGAGAAGCTGAACTTTTGTTCTAAATCTGTTTATCTCAGTAGAGATCAAATGAGTAAATAAACATAGACCAGGTCAAAAGGAAGGTGTGACAACTTATAGGAACAGCCTTGCAAAAATTCCCTGGAGAACTAGCTTCCTGAGAGGTATATTGCTCCTGCTTTACTTTAGCTTATCTGCTCTCAATTTTGTTGGCATAAAATTCAGTTAGTCTAGCCCACTGATGCAGCGGCTGTGCTTGGAGCAGCGTAGGTGACCAGTTGTGAATCTGATCCATGCCCATCCTGGCTGGTGAAAGCTAGCCGGGAGACATTGGGACCATTGCTGTCTGGGGTTGTCAATGCCTTCCTTCTGGAGGGCAGTGTGCCTGAGGTCTCAAAACTGCAGTCATCGGTCCCCTGCTCAAGAAACCATCTCTTGGCGTTGACTCCCCAGCTGGCTGCTGTCCTGTCTCTAACCTTCCCCTTTTGAGGGAAGGTTATTGAAACAGTGGCTGCCTTGCAGCTCCCAGCACACATTGATGCTGTTGGATTCCTGGACCCACAACGGTTGGGTTTTCATCCTGAGCATGGCACTTGTGGCCTTGGTTGACAATCTCCACTTGGAAATTAACATGGGGCATTGTACTCTGTTGATTTTGTTAGATCTTTTGGTGGCCTTTGATACAGTTGACCATGGGGGGGGGGGGGGTGTCGACCTAGCAGGGGTGCATGAGACCACTCTTGAGTGGTTTCATTCATTCCTAGCTGGGAGAACCCAGAGTGGTGATGGGAGGTGGTTCATCATCCCCCCAGGAACTCCCTTGTTGGGTCCCACAGGGTCCCATCTCCTCTTCACTCCTGTTCAATGTATATCTGAGGCCCCTGAGTGAGATTGTTAGGAGATTTGAAGTGAAGTGCCATCAGTACGCTGGCGACACCAAACTCTGGGTCGCTTTTTCATCTGACCCAGGTCCTTCAGTCTCCGTGCTTACCAGGTGCCTGTCTGATGCTGGCAAGCCAACTGAAGCAGCATCCAGACAAGACCAAGGTGATGATGATTAGCTGACCATGTGATCTTGGGGGCATAGGGATCCCTGTTATTGATGGCATCTAACATCCTTTGGTCAACTCAGGTTTTCAGCCTTGGGTTGCTCTTGGATCCATTGCTGCACCTGGATGACCCAGCTGCAGCAGTGGTCAGGAGCACTTTTCACCAACTTCATCTGGTGAGAAGGCTGCAACCTTTATCAGACGGACTTGGCTACCATCATCCTTGCCTTCGTAGCCTCGAGGCTTGGCTATTACAATGCGCTCTACATAGGGCTGCATAGAAGCTGCAGTTGGTGAAGAACACGGCAGCCCACCATCTGTCGGCAACGGGTCACCAGGAGCACATTACACCAGTGCTCTGGAATCTGCACTGACTACCAATAGCTTTCAGGGCACAAATCAAGGTGCTGGTTTTGACCTTTAAAACCCTAAATGCCTTGGGTCCCAGGTATCTAAAAGGCCGCCTTTTCTCTTATATTCCATCATGACCTCCAAGGTTGGCCAAGGGCCCCCTCTTATGAGTAGCAGCTGTCCGCAAGGTTTGTACAATACAGGCATGCCAAGAGGCGTTCTCAGTGGCTGCTCCACAGTTATGGAATTCTCTCCCCTTGGAGCCTATTCACCTTTCAGAAGAGATGCAAGACCTTTTTGTTTGGCGAGATTGGGTGCAGGGGTTAGCAAGAGGGTTGGTTTTAGGTTTATGTATGTTTTTATATTTTTATGCGCCAGCTTAAGCCTTCATAGGAAGGACAGAAGTAAATAGTCTTTGATGCATAATCACATTGTTACTGTAAAATTAGCCCAGAATTTATGGGAAGGAAGAGGTTGCATTCGCTGCCACGTTATTTAAAACGTAAACACTGCCTTTATGAAGGACAGAAATGTAATGAACCTGGCTGTCAGGACTCAAGCTATGATAGAAAAGGCAGCAAAATACAAAGAATCTACTGGCCCCAATTACAGGATACAGCTACAGGCAAGATTAGCGGATCCAGTAAATGCTCTCCGCACATCTTAAGGCGGCTAAGCTTCGATGTCATGGCCAGAGATGATCTTTGGGAATTGCTCAATACAATGGGCATTTTCACACACATTTTAAAGTTCCGGATGTTTCAATCTTCTGGGTTTACACGCCCACAAGTAAGTTCCAAGATGCATTTTTCACACACACTGCCCTGATGCAGTTCCTGGGCATATTCTTCACACAAACACTGCCCTGGGGCAGCCTAAAGTAGCCGCAGCTGTAACCATGACAGGCTGACATGGAAACCAAGTGACCACAGCTGCCTGCAGCAAAGCAGTTTACCAGGAGAACCTTTTACACACAAAAGTTCTGGGAGAAGTTTCACGCAGAAGTTCAAAGTTCCAGATGTTTAAGATCTAGATGAGTGATTTAGACACACAGAGTTCAGGATGTAACAGCAAACATGCAGAAGTGTGTGTGTATAAAAACACCCAATGTCTCAGCAAGGCCACTTGGTGGAGAGCAGCAAGAGCAGCAAGCCTAAGGAGGAAATCAACACCTCCATAGACACACAGATGTCCAAGACAGATGTCCTAAGACAATAAAGAGGGGAAACTACAAGGGAGAGGACTATGCACAACACCCTGGAGCCCAGAAGCCCAAAGCAACGGAAAGAACAAAGACACCCAGGATTACACCACCACCAAAGCAACACAGGCTAATTAGAAAGGATTACACAATTCAAGGAAGGCAAATCAAGGAGCAGGGAAACTTCTACAAGACGGACATCACACGTGAACACTTATAATACAAGGGGAGAAAGGAGCAATGCAAGGGGTATAGCAGGGCACTATACAAGGAGCTGTAAGTAATAGTATACAAAACCAAAAAGAACTATTCAGGGAACTCAGAGACAAAGCAAGAAGTAACTATGCAAGGCACAATAACTGGAGGAGACAGTACATGGGAACCAGGTACTTAGCAGGGCAGAACCCAGGAACTAGTACTAAGCAAGGCTAAGGAGGCGAGCACAGCTAGGCACAAACTAGAACAAGGTACTTAACCAAGATTACAGAAATCCTATAACAGATACTCAAACTCAGAAGAGAAAGAGGGACCTTGGCAACTCGGGGGGTGGGTGGGAGAGACAGCTAGGCTAGGCAAAAGACACACTTGGAGCCCAGGGGGGGGGGGGGGGGAAGGAAGGATCAAGGAATATAAAGGGCAAACTAGCAATGCCTATACAAAGCCAGACACCATAGAGTTATAGGGCCACAGCAGAACTAGTTACAAGGAGAGAGGAACTCTAGCCTCTACAGGGACAAATTGGACACTACAATCTCTCTCTAAAAGGAGCAGAGGAAGAGTGGTTATGAGAACTCACAGAGAAAAGGCAGTGCACCACACTTATCAAGGCCTACAGGCCCAGGGAAAGAGGAAGCCAACAGTGACTAGGGTGGCCAGATATGCAAATTTTGGAGGACACTTATGAGAAATACAGGTTGCAGAGCTGTATTGGAGGCAATGCAGCTCTGCAACCCATATGTCTCATAAGTGTCCTCTAAAAAATGCATATTTGGCCACCTTAGCAATGGCAGGGTAACTTACTACATGGCACAAACACCCAGACAAGCAACATAGCTGTAATGAGAGGGAACAGGAGGTGCAACCACAGGTGATAACAAGATCACAGCTTCCATACACAACTACAAACTGCAAACAAAGGGAGGGGACATCCAAGGTAGTAGGGAACAAATACACAGCAAGGGAGGAAGAGGAAACCCACAATGGCCAGGGAAACACCTACCAAAGAACAATATAACCGGAACCACAGGGCTGGTTACAAGGGCAAATGCCCCAAACACCCATAGATGCTCCACCAATTTTCTATGGCACCCAGCCCTCCTCATAAGCAGGTTGGGACCAATCAGGAAGCTGGCAGGTGTGGCTACCAACAGTGTAAAGGCAAGAGGACAATCAGAAAACACAGGAAAATTCCACCCCCCCCAAAACAGTCCAAAAGATAGCACAAAGGCGAAGCAACAACCACCTGACTCTAAAGGCCAAGGGTTCAGGACCAAGCCCTGGCAAGAAGAAACATAACTTGGATTTTTGCTGGTGGCAATTTAAGGATTTAACAAGAGTTAGAAATAGGAAACTGTTGAAACCAGAGTTGATAGATGGACAAAGGATACAGGTCAAGAGGATGATAGGAGAGAGAAAAGAGTCCCCATGGAGAATTTTTGTAATTCTACTGTATTGAACCAAATATCTAACATAGAGTGAAAAGCCATTCTAATGGAAGGCAATAGCTAAACTCCCATTGGAGTAAGAGCAAAGCCAATGCCGTCTGTTACAATGGACATAAAGAAGATTGGTAAAACCTGGACTTGTGTTGTCACCAGGCAGAAGAAACTCTTAAACTGTGGAATGGGGCCGACAGACACACAAAACGCAGTCGTGATCCCGATTGATATTTGATACACTCTGCATGACTTTCTTGCTGTCTGGATTACATTTAAGTCTCAAAATGGGGTCACGCAAACAAAAGATTTGGGGAAAGTCCTGTCATAAGGGCTTTTTAAAGAGGTTATTTAACCCACTTTTAGGGGGTGAATTTGACACAGGTCGGTTAACCTGTGTAGATACTATTAGTACCAATTACACGTAGCTTAATCATGTTTCAGCTAGGATTAATGTTAACTCACAAAAGGCCTTTTACATTCATATTAAGCATGTCTTCCCATAGGCTGAACACAGGGTGAAAACAAATGAGACAGTACCCCGTGGGTCACCTGCTCATCTGGTAGGTCACCGCCAGATGTTTACCCACTACGTCCTCAGGGTGGGCAGCTGGCTGGTACAGGACACGTGGGCCAGCAGCAGTCGGCGATGCAGCCAGGTCTAAGGTCCGGCCACCCGGGCCAAACCAGGCTAACCATCTTCTTCCCATCTATTCAGGCCCTGCCCAGCCCCACCGCAAGGTCAGAGAATCAGGCCCAAGTGAAGCGCCTTCACTCCTGCTGCCAAACAGCTGTTGGGGGCCAGGCACAACACCCCCGATCAGCTGTTTGGCATGCAGACCTGGGCTGGCTGAGGGCACGCCTCCACCCCACCCATCCCACTCCCATCAGCTGTTTTGTGGCAGCTCTTCACAGGGACCCGATCCTGCTGCATGGCAGGAGTCCGGGCATCCTGTCCCATTATGGATGGTTCCACAGCCGCAGTGCCATGGAAGGACCTATGATGGCAGGCCCCACACCTGGATTACCGGTGGGGAGGCTGCTTGTGTGAACTGCACTCCCTGCTGACCTGAGGAGTGGCAGCTGCAGTGCTCCTCTCTGGGGCAGCCCGAGGAGCCAGCTCACCACCATCTTGTTTCTTTTCACCCACAGATCTCCTGACCTATACTAACCGATAGAAGTGAATGAATCCTGAGGGACATAGCTAGGTTAGAACGGCCTACGGTACAGAAAATGGAATGGGACCCCTCTGTTCCCCATCCCAGTGTCATGGGTCACAGCTTCACCAGAAAGTGTGGGGCCTCCCCAGGCTCATGGACCCAGCACAGCTGCATGCCCTGTCCCTGCTTTAGCAACGCCCTTGCCTGAGGCAAACCCAGAGTGGACAGGCCCAAATGAACCCTTGGGACCTTCCCTACTGTAGCGCTTTTGAGGTACTTACCTGGTGTCCATAGGGTTGATACTCTGGAAGAAGTAGTGCATAGTATGGTAGAGCAGGCCCACGATCGTAATCCAAGCTGCAAAAATTAGAGTTCGTACGTCAGTGTGACAGCCCTGACAGACACACAATTCTCACCTAGATTCAAAACCCTGTGTTCATTAAGAATCCTGACTTCTGTAAACCTTTCACACCTTCCCTTTAATGGGACTTCTCTCTGCTCCCATGAAGCAATGAAGAAACAGAGCAATGTCAGAAAGAGATGCCAAAGCCACAGTGGTAGAAAGTCTCGACTTCACCTCGGTGGGACAATGTAGGGTAAAACCGACAAATGAATCCGTCACTCTTTGCAAAACCACACAGGTAGCTAAGGAACAGCAGAAAATATTCCTAGAGTGGAAGGTGCTTTAGATAATCAGAGGATGCCTTGGTTACCAGCAACCTTCACAGGAAGCTTAAGAAGCTGGTAAATAAATACAGTGAAGTGTTTTTTGTTTCCATTGTTCTGTTTGCTGTCTGCACATGAAGTATTTTTGGCTTCATCATCATCTGACTGAAAAGGCAGATGCCTGTTTAACAAGTGTCAACCATACAGATGCCCTTCACTGTCTCGTTTGTATTGGGTTACTCCAAGTGTTTATAATGTCAGCCATTTGAGGCAAGACAATACATTTTAAGGCCAGCTTACTCCACAGTTTAGTGTCACGAACTGCTGGCTGAATGTGCTTTTAACTGGGCTTTAGGTGCTTTCTCACTGCCTACAAGAGGAGTTTATGGTTTTGATGCAGTCCAAAGCAGCAGACATGATAACGCCCCTCTAACGAAATGCTGCCTGGCGGGAGAAGTCATAAACAGGATGGGGAGAAAAGCCCTTTCGCGCGCTCGCTGTTTTTTGGTATTTCATGCTGCCTTCTGATACCCGTCAAAAACCTCACAGCGTTTGCAGTGAAATCATAAGGCCGAGTCTCTGGCCAGGGTGAGAAAACAAAGCTGTCCTCATAAATCAGGCAGATAGCATGTGGTTGGAACTAGTGCACTACTACAGAGCTATATCACACCACAGTTAACCGTGCTCTGTATCATGAAACCCAATCCATGCCTCTGTAGGGATTTTGGATAACATGGGGAACAAAGCAGCTTCAACAAGCTTCCCAGACTCTGATCCCTTTTCCTCTCCGAGGGAATGCCCATAGGCTGTCCCCAGTCAAGACAGAAGTTCCCCAGATGCTGAACTCTTAGAAGACGTTCTCCTCAGCACAATCCCAAACCAAAGTCCATTGAAGTCGAAGGAAAGATGGCTACTGAACTGAAGAGGCTTTGTATTGTGCCCCAGTGTAGCATTTCCTCAGGTTGTTCCATTTGGCCTGCTCCATCATTTAAATGTTATATAGTATTTTCTCCAGAGAGAGTGTGGGTGCCATATTGGTCCCAGTGACAGAAATGAAGGCAAAGTAGTTCTAATGATATCTTTTATTGGACCCACTGTTGGTGGAAATGACTCTGGGTTACCGTCCTGAGGGTTACCATACCTCCCCTTTAAAAGAGGACACATATGAAAAGTACATGGTGCAGGGCTGCATTGGTTCCAGTGCAACCCTGCAACATGTATTTATCATAAGCATCTTCTTTTTAAAGGGGATGTATGGTCACCCTACTCCTACTTGCCTGAGGAAGGACCCTGCAAGGCCCACAAGCTTGCACCTTTCCACCAGTAACAGTTGGTCCAATAAAAGAGATCATTCAAACTACTTTGTCTACTTGGTATTTTCTGTACGAGGTATAAAGGGAGCTGAGGTCCTTTGTAAAAGCCTGTTTAAAGTATTGAACCCTTTGAAAACATGATCCTTTCTGCCTAAAGTTAAACCCTACAGATGGTGTAAACTTTTATCCATTAAAGTCACTGAGTTAGTGGCTCAATTCCTATTGACTTTAATGGATGAAGGATCCGTGCCTTGAGGAGCTTAACGAGAGAGAGAGAGAGAGAGAGATTAGATTAGATTAGATTAGATTAGACCTCTTTCTCTACCAAGCAAACCTCTTTTTCCACCAACAAAATTTGATGTTATTAAACTCTAAACTCCTATCTAGATCCAATTTTTACCTTTTTCCATCCCTTGTTGTATGTATGTACTTCTTTAGTTCCCTTCCCTTCTGCTGCTATTTATTTAGAAATGGAGACATCATCTGAACTACTTTGCCTTCATCTTTTAAATCTGGGACCAACACAGCAATCACAACCTTTCTGGTTTACTAGAAAGGAAGATTTGGATTAAATGTTTACAAATAAAGTAGAAACCCCCCTTATCCAAAAGCCTCAGAGGACACCGTTCGTTTCTATCCAGATTTGAGAGGAGTTTTCATAAGTGGGGTTCCACTATAATAGTACTAGATTATGTTTGAGAGTTTTGGAGGCATAGGGCATGTCAAGAATCTGGATACGGGAGTTTCTGCTATATTAAACGTTCTGACTACAAGAGTGGTTGGACAAAGGAACAAGTTGACTGGGGAGACTGGAGAATCCCACGTCTTTGGAAAAAGAATAAACATCTCTCCTGAATGGTAAAAGCATCATTAATCCTGCCCCAGAGCAGGGTAATGGACTAGATGACCTCTTGATTCTGTGATAGTTAACGCTGTAGCTTTATTCTTTAACACCGGTTTGTATAAATGATGCAATGCTAATATACAAGCCACATTGTATCCCCATTAGGTATATGATCTGATATCTCGGAATTTCTTGGAAAGCCACCAACTTCAGTGCTTAGAAACATGAACATTAGCTCCAGGAGTTGAAGTTACCCTAATGTGAAATGGTGCCAAGATTAAATAGTTGTAGTATACAATGGCCAAATTGGATTACTTGGATTTTCAAATAGGGGCAGCAGAGGGGTTTTGAAAGAGTGCTGAAAAGTAGTGGGATGGAAATAACTTATTTACTTAATCTGCAGATAAAGGCCAGTTTTAAAGCCAAGATGCCTGAGAGCGTGATCAAATTGGTTACCAGCCAGAGCCCAACTTGGGCCAGAAGTCTTAGCCTGACCTGGGCCCAAGCCCAACAGCCTTGGGCCTAATCCAAGCATAAACCTGATGCATCCAGGATCTTTTGAGTCCACGCCCAATGTAACTGGGTGGCCACACCCCCATGGAATATTGTGATATCACAATGCTCCATAAGGGGTGTGGCATATCAGAAAGTGGGTGGGGCCAGCCCTTTCCAGCATGGCCCCACCCCTACGGAGTGTGGTGATATCATGATGCTTTGTACGAGGTGGGACTTTCTGCAGCTGGAAAGCTCTGCTGAGCCCAAGCCAAACAGACAGTGCACCCGACCTGACCTGACCTGACCTGACCTGGATCTAGCTCAACCAATCAGATCCCATCGGGATCATATCTCTATTACCAGGAGCTACACAGAGAGAAAAATCAACATCTGGTGCAGAAGGTTTCCCCCCAACTTACCTCTGTCATGAAAAGCTTCACTGGGGATGGAAATATAGCTCTGTCCTTGCATGGGGAAGCGGTAGTGGGGCAAATTCATGGTCTGAGGAGGCAGCTTGAGCAAAGAATAATCTGTGTAATAATCCAACCCCCCCAAAAAAGAAAGATAAAATCAATATCCTTTACAACTTAAGTGACTTCAAAGTTAGAGTTTGCTCTTTTTAATAGCTATTGAAACCTCAACTGTAAAGTCCCAGTTTGCTCAGAGAGGCTAGACCAAGCCCCACTGAGAGTAAAATTGCCTTTGAGGGTTTGATGACTTTATGAGGGGAATAGAACAGTACATTGGGGTGTTAATTTTCCAGACATCACCTTGCTTACAGTGTGCACAAGCTTTGCAGGAGGGGCGGGATATAAATGTGTTGAAATAAATAAAATAAATAAATAAATAAATAACTCAATGAGGCACTAAGGTAAGCAGGACTGATTGATCTCTCTTCCCCCTCTCTCTCTTTTAATCACCATCATTTTGGAGACATTACTTTAGAACCTGACTGCTCTGTGTTAGGATGTCAGCAGCTAGGACAGGTTGTATATGTTTCACAGCTGTTGGTGTTTAACCTTCTTATGCAAGCTGCAATGTGATAGGAAGGAGAACTGAAATGGATATTCCAAGAAACAAGCAAACCCATCAAATTAACCCTACCCAAACTGCAAATGGCAAAGTGGATATTAACTACTATCCATTTTTGTTATGTTGAATATCCATTTCGGTTATTTCAGGGTTTTTTGGTTTTTGGTTTGGTTATTTTGGGAGGGTTTTTTGGTATTTTGGTAAGGTCACCTCAGCAACATTAGCACTATTGCTCATGCACAATTGCTGAAAATGACATAACCAAAATATCAAAACCAAAAATAACTGAAACAAAAAGCAAAAATTACCAAACTAACAAAAACAGAATACCTGAAAAACGGCTCGGGGCTGCGAACAATAAAAATAATAAAACATGAATCAACAATACAAGCATAAAAAATTATTATCCAGTTAAAACCAGTATCCAATAAAAGTCTCTAAACTCAAAGCATATCTCCAACCCGACCCCCTCCCACTACCCATGCCCCCCACCAAAAGCCTGGCAAAATATCCAGGTCTTACACTAACGTCTGAAGGAGGGGAGATCCAGGAACAAATGGATCCCGACCAGAAGGGAGTCGCCATGACCAAGAATGCCCTCTCCAACGTTGCCCTCCATCCCACCTCCCCGGTGCACCCGGGAGACTTCAAAAAGGGCACCCCCGACCAACCACAGGGGCCGATCCAGAACCCAGAGAGTGCGGCGATCCAGCAGGTAGATGGGACCCAGGCCATGTAGGGCTTTATAGGTGAGAACCAACACCATGAATCGGGCCCGGAAGGCCATGGGCAGCCAGTGCGATGAGTGAAGCACCGTGTTATATGCTCATGGTGACCCGTCCCCATAGGGAGGCAGGCCGCCGCATTCTACACCAGCTACAGTCTCTGAACAGTCACCAGGGGTAGCTCCATATAGAGCATGTGGATTATATGCGGATAATACCCGTGAATAAAAAATCTACCACATGTTTCAGTTCTAATGAGAAGAAACCCCAGAAATTACCCGTTCTGGTTTATTAGTTGTATTACAGTAGCCCTGAGGCCTCAGTTAAACTCAGGATCCCATTGCTCTAGGACAGAGATACCTAGTCTACAGCTCCTGAGCCACAAGTGGCTGTCCAACTCATCAGCTGGACCTACGCATTTTCACAGTCACTAAAGCCTGGACCAGAAGAAGCACAAACAGACACAGTGGGTAAAAACAAACAAGACAGTGGCCAGTGGAACTCTGCCCCGCCCCATGGAGAACCAATGCAGCCACCACTTGGTAGGCCGGCGGGGAGAGCTGAACAAACATGTAGCCTCCAGTGTAGCCACCACACTTCCCCTGTCCTGGGTTGCCACCACATGTCCCCCTGCCCTGGGTTGGGCCGAGGAACCGAATGCAATGGCAGGACTCAGACCCAAGAGAAGAGGCTACTGGACATTAGAAACGGGATCTGGCCCAGGAAAAGCCGTATTGGCCCGTATCAGCCAAGAGGAGTGACCCCAGGCAAACAGGCTTCTGCTGCAGCCGGGGAGACCTTGAGCAGAGAGACGGCTGGAGCAGCTGGAGAGATACCAGTTGGGGAGGCAGCTGGAGCAGCCTCTCTGTCTAGGGCCACACCTCCTGGCTGCTACCAGCCAGCACGGCTTCTCCTAGGCCTGATCCATGCTGCCATCATGGCCCTTGTCCATGGTGCTAGCAGACCTCGTCATGCAGCAGGGCTGGGCGGGCCTAACAGACAGTGGGGTGAGCATTAGTCCAGATTAGTCCAGCTGGGTGAGCTTTAGCTCACGCCACGTCGCTGAGCTTCTCCAGATGATGCATCAGGTAGCAGCCAGCCGCCTGCCCCATGACAGGTGTGGGCGAACATCTGGTGGATGCCAAACAGATGGGTGGGTGAATCACAGCACAATGTAGGATACCATGGGCTACTGTCTCATTTGTTTTCACCCAGTGGCCATCTTTAAAGGAACACTGATCTGTACTTTAGCACTCACACGGTTGATTAATATCCCGTAAACCAGAGGTGGGGAACCTCAGACCTGGAGCCAGATGTGTCCTACAGCAAGTTTTTATGTGGCCCCTTTCTAGTTCCTGTATTTGGCCCCTGGATCCAGTTCCTACCTCCAACCACTGAAAAACTGAACTCAGGGCTAGGGAGCGAAGATGAGGGCATGTACTCAAGGACAGGAGACAGATCCTAGGGTGGCCAGATATGCAATTTTTAGAGAACACTTATGAAAAATGCAGGTTGCAGGGCTGCATTGGCTCCAATGTAGCCCTGCAACCTGTATTTTCCTAAGTGTCCTCTAAAAGTTACATATCTGGCCACCCTAACAGACCCATGGCAGAAATCTATGATCTGGACCCTCCTTTTCTTGAGTCCACCCCTAAACTACCCGCTGTCGGAACCACCGTGCAGGGAGGCAGTCAGGGGGGGGCTCCGGGGCCGCATGAACCACCACTTGGCCACAAATATCTATTACAACTAGGAGTGAAACGGGTAATGAGTTTGTTATTTGTGGGTATTATTCTCATTTTTGGGTAGCCCTTTCCAATATCTGAACATGACCGTAACAGGTAGTTGCAGATACATTTCTTCGGATATTCCATTTCAGTTTGTATATTTTGGTTGTTCGGCCATTTCAATATTTCAGTTGCATCACTTTCCACAAGTGTGCATGCACAACAGTGCCAGCTAATAGTGCCGAAATAACGTAACCCAAATACTAGGGATGGGACTTTCGGTTTCAGAAAGAACCTAAAGTACCCGATAGTGGCCATTTCGGATTAATCTAAAATTTCGGTTCTTTTTCAGTATTGGTTGTATCAGAACTTTTGCATTGATTTTTGTATCAGATTTTTAACATTGCGGTTTTTCCCCATTGATTTCAATGGGAAAACCACAATGTTAAAAATCCGATACAAAATCAATGCAAAAGATTCGATACAACCAATACCAATACAAGAACCGAAATACATTAGAACCGAAACCAAAAGTAGCCAAAACCAAAATTTCCCCACCCCTACCAAATACCAAAATGATCAAATGAATGAAATAACCATGGCAAATAACCAAATAATCAAAATGGGAGCCTGATGAAGCACAAATGGATATCATATATTACCCACATTGCCATTTTTGGTTCGGGTAGGTTATATTGGATGGGTTTACCCATTTTTGGTACATTTCAGCTCTTAATTATGACCATCCAATCCAAGTTCTAGTTTAGAGAGAGGCTGCATATTCACAATTACATCCTACCTGCTACAGATGATGTGCCCTCAATGGCTATGGTGGATGGACCTCCTCCCAGGTTGTGAGCCATATGTGCCATCACACTGTCAATTGTCTCAATTAAACCTCCGACGACAGGAGCAGTCTGAGAAAAATAAGAATTCCCAATAATAAAAGAAAGCTCATTGTCAAAGCAGAGCATGTCATTGGAAACTAAACCACTTTCGATTGCTCATCTGGCTGTCCCCCCAACTTCTGATTAATGGCACTGCTTCTCCTCTCTCCCCCTCCCATTCCATGATTTAATGCCATTCAGAGCCTGATCCTGCAAGGTAACAAGGATTTCCTGAAGGGTACTGAATTCCCTCGACTCCTCTTGACATTCAAGGAGAGTTTAGGATGGTGGGCACCCACTAGGAACCAGCTTTATTTTTGAGATGTTATTTTAGCCGTGACTGATTTATATACTCGCTTTAACGCATAAAGATCCAAAAAAGCTGGCATCCAAGTCACTAAACCAAGACACCTTACTCTCCAACCATGGGTTTTGACGTATTCTAGCCAAGTGTGTGTGTTGCCATCATTAAAGCTGTGTCAACATTCACAGTATAAATCTCAGTGTTTATGGGGTTTACGGCTGAACAGGTTGCATCATGGAACACAAGGCCTCAAACCAAATGACTGGATTTTGTTTGGGGGTTTTAAAAAGTTTTAAAATTAAATCCAATTGGTTATTTCTTTCCAGACTTTCAGAGCTGAATAAAACCTCCGTGTACTTCTAAACTAAAGGCATGACCCTCTAACTGCTTTGCGCTGGTCTATGTCCCGTGGAAATGATGAATGGGATTCTTAACAGTTCAGTGAGCTAGCTCTGGCACTAAACAAGTTTAAATTCATCAGGGCTTAACCCCTTTTTGTGCCAGTGCTCATGAGGAGAGACCTCTTGAGAGAAGGCTAGAGTCAGAGCCAAACTTAGAAGTTGTTGGGCCCAGGGAGAAGATAAAATGAGGCGGGGAGGGGGCCCTCAGGGTCACCCTCCATGACACCTTAAAGGTGGTTTTTTGGGAGGAGGGCCACATCCTGCCCAGGTGCAAAGAGGGTCCGCTGCGGGGGGTCCTGGAAGTAAAGAAAATAGTGGGATCGGGGAAGTTGCCCCAGGTCGCCCTTTGGTAAAAGCCATCCCTGGCTAGAGCTCCTTGTCTGAGAGCAGCCAGAGAGGGCTTGGGATGGGATCGATCTACCATTGAGCACCAGGTGCATTGCGTGTGCTATATAAATAACAAACAGTAATAACAACTAGGAGTGTGCAGAAGGCATCCCGGCCATTTTCATTTTTGTTTTTATTTTAATTTACAGAAAAAAACTTTGTTTTTTGGAGGGGGTGGTTCGTAAACAACCCTACCTTTTTCGCTGGTTTGTTTTTTCATTTCTTTTTATTAAAAAATTAAATAATATTTTTTTTAATCCTGTGCATGCACAAAATGGCCACCAGAGCCGCTATGTGCATGCACACCCTTTTCCAAAATGGCACCGAGAGTGCCGGCAACCATTTTGGAAAAGGACGCACTCGTGCAGAACTGCCCCAGTGGCCATTTTGCGCATGCACAGGGTTTTTAAAATTATTTTATTTTTAAACAGAAACAGATTAAAGCAAATGACAATTGTTTGCTTATTCATCCATTTCTGTGACATTCGTTATGAAAATGAACGGGGTTCCATTAGTTTTTGTAAATAATAGAAAAGGTTACAGATGCACTCCCCTATGGCTCTTTTCACACAGACACTCTAATACTGATAAAATGGGTGTTACATTTTATTATACATGTTGCAGGGCTGCAGGTGTGCTCTATGGTTGCCCTGCAACATGTATAATAAAATGTAACACCCATTTTATCAATGTTAGAGTGTCTGTGTGATAAGGGCCTATAACTTCAAGGAACCCTGAAGAAGGACTGTCTCATACTGTATAGTGAATTGGGGAAGTTGATGAACACAGCCCACTGGTTCATGGGGTTGCTAATCCAGAAGCGTCTATAGTGAGAATACATCCTTACTTCAGTGCCTTTTTTACTGAAGAAACCCATGCTTCAGCACACCTCACCTCATCTTAGGGTAATTTCAGACGTTACGAGACCACGGTCAACCACAGTGAATCCCCTGTGGTGGCCGTTTGTCCCGTAACGTCTGTTGTGCATTCCGTCAGATATTCACCACAGTGAACCTCCGGTGGAAATCACAATGACCACGATTCTGGACCTCCAGCCGTCCGGAGGTCCAGAATCGTGGTTAGCTGGACCACGATCTGAGATTGACCAAAAGTATTGTCTGTTACGTTGGCTCATCCCAAATCGTGGCCCAGACCGTGATGCGGGATCGAGTGAACGGCCAAATTGACCACTGCGCCTGCCCCTCTCCTAGAAGGCGGGCACCCTGGGGAGCATGGGGGGGTGGGGCTGTGTGGCTGCAAATCACGCCACGCAGCCCCGCCCCCTCCCCGATCCCCCTCCAGAATCAGGTCAGCACGTCTAAAGGACGGACGGCCTGATTCCTGACCGGGATCCAAAACGGATCCCGGTGCGTGGTTCAGCGTGGCAGGCCTCTGGGCCCATCACCTCTGAAATTACCCATATACATACAAGTTTATATCTTATCCCACAGCAATGAAATAGAAAGTGTCCTTATTTTAAGTTGAAGGACCGTTCAAAAATAAATGCTATTTGCTTTCTTCGGATAGGGGGAAATGGTAGAAGACAGCACAAAGAAATTGTACTGTTGAGAAAGCAAAACCTGGAAAACTATAATAGAGACAAAGCAGCTTCATTATTATAACCATATGAAAATATACACATGAATTAACCTGCGGAATAAAGCCTTACCTCCGACATATCAATCGAGCCGGGTAATAAAAGCACGCATTCTACCGCTTTCAAGAAAGCCTAAAGATAAATAGCCCCACATTATTTGATTACTTATTCATAAACGACACCAGACCCAGATAAACATTCAAGGCAGATCTCCATTAGGAGTTCTGCACATTCATTTTAAACTGCGATAAGCCCATATTCATGTGAGTCACGGAGGCATCCCTGCCTGGCGTTTATCTCGTTATAGTTTGCATGGTAACATTTTGAAGCAATAGAATGTTTGTTAATGATAGCATTGCAATGAGGCGCCTCTATTCCATCCATTATACCTCATCTGAAGTCAATGAAAACATTGGAACTGCCAGACAATACACTCCTGCTTAACGTCCTGTGGGCCCAATAGGCAGACTGCCATTTTTGACAGCACAATGTAGCAGTATGGCACCTATCATTTAAATGGCCTATATATGGGTGATTTTAGACGGTACGGGCCGCTCGGCCCACCCTGCTCAACCACGGTCCGGGATCCGTTTCGGATCACGGGCAGGAATCAGTCCAGCTGTTCATCAGACATGCCGGTTGATTCCTACAGGGGATCGGGGAGGGGGCAGGGCTGCGCGGTGCAATGTGAAGTCACACAGCCCTGCTTCCCTGGCTGCCCGCCCTCCAGGAGACAGGTGGGCGCAGCGGCCAATGCGGCCACTGCACCCAATCCCGCATCGTGGTCTGGGCCACGATCCGGACAGCAGAAGGTAACAGATGTTACTTTCCGCCAATTCCGGACCATGGCCACGGTGACCACGGTTTGGGCCCAATCACCGTGGTGAACATCTGGCAGAAATCATTTAGACGTTACGGGACTTTTTCTCACCACAGGGGTTTCACTGTGGTTGACCATGGTCTCGTAATGTCTAAATTACCCTATGTTACACTAGCACTTTGAAGGTCTAACCAAGATCAGAATCCCATTATGCTAAGTAGCGTATTTGTATAGCATGCACCAGACAGTGTAACTTACCTGAGTGTCTCAATATGTTTCCAACCTCCATAAGTCTGAAGAGCTTGGCCCTTTAGCATATACCAGGGGTGGAGCATCTCAGACCCAGGGGCCAAATGCAGTCTGTAGCTAGCTTTATGTGGCCTTTTTCCAGTTCCTAGGTCTGAGTCTTGGATCCAATACCTACACCCAAGCACTAGGGGTGCACACTTCATTTTCATAATTATAATTACAAAAATGAAATTGGCCATTTCGTTACTGTAATTATAATTACAAAAACAAATTTAATAATTCCAAAATGATAATGAAATTTTGGAATTCGTAATTATTTTGTTTTTTCTGGTTGTGGGACACCTACCTTAGGCTGTAACTTTTGTGTTTTTCATCGAGAATGTATCGATCACCTATGGGAACAAGCTTGCCAGATTTCGGAAGGATTAGATGTAGGGTCCAGATTTTATAAGCATTATGGTTTTTAATGCATTTATGGCTGTAGCTTCCTTTCTTCCAGTCCAATTTGGATGCAATTTGTAATCCATACCAAGTTTCAAGAAAGATTTGATAACCGGTTCAGATTCTATAAGCAATTAATATTTTGTGGTTTGTGTAAACATTTCCATCTGTAGAACTTTGTTGTCCATCCAATATGGATGAAATTTGGACTCGGTACACTTCATATACAAGGGATAATCCCTGACAAACTTCAGAAAGTTTGGATAATAGGATCCAATTTTATAAGCAATTGAAGGTTTGTGATTTTAACAGAAGTCGTGCAAATACAAGTCCTGAACATTTTGGAACAAAAACGAAAATTTCAGGACATAAGAGGAACTTCAGGCAGCAAGGCAAAGGGAAGGAGGAAGCATCCCATCAATCAAGAGCCATGATTGGCACATCCAGGCTGACCAACTGGCATCCCAAAAACACCCTGCAGCACTGTGACAGAGGACATTAGAGAATCTCTTATTGACTCTTTCCTAAGCAGATACTTCCAACTTCCTAGTAACAAGCAGAGGGACTTGGAGTGGGCATCACAGAATGAGGATACATGGTTGACATTTCTGCTGGTCAATTACCCACCTTGTATCACTGTGACAAACATAAGAGAATCTCTGGTATAGGCTCATTCTCTGGAGATGCTGCCCAGGCTTCCAACTTGCAAGTACCCAATAACTGCAATCAGGGTGTCTTGGGGGTGGTCACTGGAGAGTAAATATAAGCTTCTGCCAAGTTGCACAGCCCCCACCATGGTTAGATCTTGTGTGGCTCATAGGCTGACTCAGTGCTCTGTGTGTGTGACTGACTGTGCTGTAGTCTTCAGCCTCACTCCAAGTGCTCAAAAAAGCAGAACTCTGCACCTACTCTCCCCTACATATGCCCCCACAGACTTTGGGTACTTTCAGACGATACGGGGCCCTTTGGCCCCGTACCGGCACCACCGGCTTCGTTCCCCGCCGGGGTCACCCCGTCACGGCCCAACAGACGTGCCGGGGGGATCCCGGCGGGGAAAGTGGGAGGGGCCGGGGCCACGCGGCGCAACGTGCGGCCGCAAGGCCCCGCCCCCTCCATGCACCCCGCCGCCCGCCCTCCGAGGAGACGGGCGGGCGGCGGGGCCAATGCAGCCGCCGCGTCCGGCCGACCGTGCCACGGCCCGGGATCCCGCTGGGGATCCCGGGCCGTGGCACGCAGCCAGACGTTACTTTTCGTTGGCCACGGCCCGGGGTCCGTTTGACCACGCTTCCCGGGACCTTCCCCCGGCTAGCCCGGGAAGCGTGGTTCAAATTGACCCCATGTGCCGATTGACCGTGGCCAACATCTGGCGGCCGCCAAACAGACGTACGGGACACGGTGACCCCAGGTGGGTATTCACCGTGGTTCACCGTGTCAACGTCACGTCTGAAGACACCCTTAGGCATGCTGACTGAAGCCTATGCCACTGTCTGTGTCTCTGGCACCTGCTCTTCCTCTGTTCTGCCCACCTCCTCCTGTCTTCTTCACTTTCTGTACATGTACAAATTCTCAAAAAAGCAGGTGTCTGCATCTAGTAAAACCTCTATAGTTTCAACAGAAGCAACACCTGCAAGTAATTTAAGAAATTTAAAAATTCTGTTTAAATTATGAAACTGATATTGCTTATAAAATTTGGACCCTTTATCCAATACTTCTGAAATTTTCCAGGGATGCTTCCTTGACTGAGAAGAACAATCTGTACAAACTGCATCAACACTGGATAGAAAACAAAGGTGCTACACCTGGAAATGTGTGTATAAACCATGAAATGATTTAGTTGCCAATAAAATCAGGACCCTTTATCCAATCTTCCTGAAGGTTGGTAGGAATGATCCCTTTCAGGATGGGTATAACGAATACAAATTTCACCCAAATTGTATGGAAAACAAAGACGTTACAGCTGCAAATGTCTGCGTAAACTACAAAGATACATGTGCTTTCAGAATCGGGTCCCTTTGCAAATCTTTATTAACTTTGGTAGGGATGATCCCCTGGATGAGGGATACAATCATTCTAGAAGACAAGCAAATTAGATTAAAAATGAAGTTACATCCAGAAATAAATTTCCCATAGAAATCAATGGGGGGGAGGGGGGACAAAAACAAATTTATATAATAATGAAATTATAAAATCCAAAGCTATATAATAATGAAATAATTATGAAATTATGAATTCAGTAATGGGCCCCTGGTGCACACCCCTACCAAGCATTGAAAAACTGAGATCAAGTTAAAGGAACAGAGATGAGGGCATGCACACCAGGATACGAGATGGATCCATGGTACAGACCTATGATTTGGATCCCCGTCTTCCTGAACACATCCTTTAAGTACCCCTGCCCGCATCAGCCCTTGGAGCTTGTACTAATTTCCAAAGTGGTCCCTGGGTGGGAAAAGGTTCACCACACCTGTAGAGACCAATAGCTTTAGCTCTGGACGTCCTTCATGTGTTGGCCAAGTTGGTTGCCTGTGCAACAGTTATTTGTATATGGCACTAGCATAGGGGTGGCATTGGCAGGACTGGTCCAGCCAATGCCACCCCTATCCCAGTGCTGTATACAAATTTGCTGGCCTAGCCCCACTCTACTTTCCCCACACGCTGTTCATCACCATGCAAGGCATTTGCACTGAGCTAAACTAAATTATTATAGAGCTGCACAAAAACAAAGTGCTTTTTCAGAAGCCATGCATTATAAAGTGTGGCTGCAACTTGACATTTTTATCACGTGCCTCTTAAGAGACAACCCTCATGCTGTCACGCACATGACATGTGGGACAAAAACAAATTGCCGAAAATCGTGTCCTTGCTCATTATGAAAAATGACATGTGTGCTTAGTGGTGGCATCTCTGGGAATTAGCTACAGATAATAAAACCCTCATCCCGCCATTCAGGTCAACTGACAGTCTTGACACATGATGAAGACTCTGTTGTGTTCCATTTCCCTGAAGAGTCTTGCTAAAGACTGTCACATTTCTGTGCTTTCCTGCTTATGCATCAGTTTCACACCAAACAATGCAGCAATAAGACATCGGCCTTTTTTACACGGACACCCCCCCACCTCCCCCCACTGGGTGTGTGGACGGGTGTGCGGTAGGGGGCGGTTGTCTGTGTGCATGCCACGGCGGTGGGGGGGGGGATGGGGGGGTGCCCGTGGAAACACCATGGGCAGTGGGTGGGGGCGCGTGCATGCTCCCGGCACACACCCACCTCCACCCTTCACCCACTCATGGAGCCATCTGACAAAACGCAGATGGGTGGAGGTGGATGGAGATGGGTGTGTGCCGGGAGCATGCATGGGAAAGGGAACACGCCCACCTCCACCCACTGCTGGTGCACACCCATCTCGCCACCCAGCAGCGCCGTGTGAAAACGGCCAATGTGATTTCTGACAGGATAAATGTGATTTATGACAAGATAAATAATCACTTAATCCTATCCAAGCAAAGGGAAATGTCTACCTGATTTCTAGCAGGGTTTCTTGGCTCAATATTCAGAAACAATTCACAAATTCTAAGACCTAAAGATAGACATTTTTTTTAAACCATTTGCATTTAATATATCAGTAGCTGCCCAAGCTTGTTTTTTTTTTCTTCTAGAAATGTCCTATTTATGGTCTCTTGCCTCAGCCAGTAATCCTTGTCACTCCAGTATTGTCCGTGGATTTAGAGTACCAATCACCGGTAAGCCTGATCTCTATCATGGCAGTTTTCTGTGTGCCGATTTCTAAATGTGAATTAGCTGACCATTATTCCAATCAAGGCTCAGATGTGTTAGCATTGCAACAACTGACTTTTTGACTTCATGTAATGTTTAAAATAATCCACAGTGAAAGGAAATAAAATATTTCAACAATTCGGCTCAATTGGACTATGGGGTTGAGCCTGGAATCCAGCGAATACTGTGAATTTTGCTTAAGTGAGGACTCTAGACAGAGCTGGAATGGGTAGTTGGTTTATAATGTGCAGGTATTATTTGCATTTTGGGTAGCCCATCGAGTACTTAACAATAGCCATGACCAGAATGGGGTAACCACATATTTTCTGCTTTGGGTATTCTGTTTTGATTTTTTTCTGATTTGGGGGCTATTCACTTATATTAAGGTTTTAGACATATCAGTGTAAAGACCGGACATGAGCAGTCTGGCCTAGTGGTAGGAGTAGGATTGGGACCATGGTTGAATTGCAGTAAGTTTAGGGTGATGGATTCAGGTAATCAATCAGAAAGACCAAACCAGAAACCAGGTTCATTATAGCAGGGTTGCGGACACCCGAAGAAGTCTCTGCAGGATGCAGCCCAATACAGTCAGTTCTCTCCTTGGGTATCAGTTCAAGTGTCTCTTTATTTACATTGTCCCACCACCTTCTATAGGCCATACATTTTAAGGTTGCCAGATATGCAAAGTTTTAGAGGACACTTACGAGAAGTACAGTTTGCAGGGCTGCACTGAAGCCTGTATTTCTCATAAGTCTCCTCTAGAAGTGTGCATATGTGGCATTTTCTCTTAGCCAGATATACAGATCCTCCTCTGTTCATAGGGTGATTTCAGACGTTATGGCGGGCCCCATTCACCATGGGCCGTGGGGTGGTTCAGACCACGGCCCGGGATGAAGGGGCACGCAAACAGACGTTCCCCCCTTCGCCCCGGGCCGCGGGGACTAGCAAACCATGGCCCGTGGTGAATGGGGCCCGCCGTAATGTCTGTCATGCCACCGCGGATCATGGAGGGGGCGGGGCCGCATGGCACAGCATGTTCCCGCACAGCCCCGCCCCCTGAATTCCGCACCGGCCCTCCCCACGCCGGACGGGCAGCAAGAGCGGCCAATCTGGCCGCACTCACCACCGCGGTCGGGGGGGAATGGATTCCACCAGCAGCAGGGATAAGTGAACAGACGTGATGTTTCAGTCACCCCTGCCGTGGTGGCCATTCACCACACTTCTGGACCCGATCGCGTCCTCGGGTCCAGAAGTGTGGTGAATGCAAACGCGGTACGCGTTTGACTGTGGTGAACATCTGGCGGGTAGCGAACAGACGTTCACCACAATCAAACGTGGGCCGCGTTTGAGTGTGGTTCAGGCGTGGTGAATGTTGGATTCGTCACGTCTGAAATCACCCATAGACTCTGCTGGCTAGGTACAATCCCTCCTGGCCAGTCCAACCCCTTAAGACTTGAGGAACACCCTCCCAGCCCCTGGGTTTGTTTGGAGTCTAAGCTTAATCCAGTTCCTGTCTCCTCAAGCCTTTCACGCAGTCTCTCAGTTCAACTGTCTCCCTCAACTAAGGGTCTTTTCAAACGTGACACACCCTGGCCCATGTCCACGCTTACCCCAGAGTGACCATGAACCGGGGTGTCATGTGTCTTCCTGTACCGCCATATGTTTACCATGGGCGGGAGAAGAAGATACCCCAGACCATGGCAGGACTAACACGGGATGTGCGCTGGGCTCCCGATCAGCACACATCCCATGTTAAGCCTTGCCACGGTCCCTGGTAGGTGTCCCCAGACCTTGGTAGAGTGGGCCATCACGTTTGATGGCCTGCTCCACCCAACCCCTGTCCATGGCTGGACCAGTTCTGAGGAGCGCAGCGGCCTAATAGGTCACCGCACCCACCCGTCAGGGAGGAGGCAGGACTGCACTGAGGAGCACGGGGGGCAGGGCCATGTGGACCCATGTCCACACATTCCCCACCCTCTCCCCTCCCCAGCCCCGGCTGCCTGAACGTTTGTTTGGCAGTGGGACTTACCCCTGCGCAGGGTGAGAGCTCTCACCGCAGGGTGGGTTTAAGCATGGCGGGTAAAAGCCCGAAACGTTTCCAAATACCCTATGCTCCACTCAGACTTTCTAGGGCTTGAGTTGACCCAGCCACGGCCTAACCCAAGTGCGAAGCAATCAGGCGTGATCCACTCTCGCTTCAGTGCCTGGGCCTCAAGTAGCACCTTCACTATTCTGTTGGTGCGAGCTCTCTTAAAAGGTCAGAGGCATTGAGGGCACTCTGCCCTGCCACAGGCATAATGCAGTCAAGCAAGTGAGAACCGGGAATCAGTCCAAACATACAACTATGCCAGGGAGCAGTCCAAACATGGGGTCCAGTGTCCAGTCCTGGGGTCCAAAGCCAGGACATCAGTCCAGATAGGAACAGGGCGAGAGCTGGAGCGGGAGCAGTGCTGGAAGGCAGTCATGCAGGAAGGCTGGGGGGTTCCAGGTAAGACTAGCTAGCGGGAAAGGAAGAGCCAGATCCAGGAGCAGCGGGGAAGTAGAGCAAGGAGGTGAAGCAGGGAGGCAAGGTGAGGAAAGACAAGATCATAGTAAGGGCAAGACTTTAACGCATGCAACAAGCAGGAGTGTTGACCCGCCTGCAGCAACTAATTCTTTTATAGGAGCTGCTGACAGGCTGGGCCAATCAGGAGATCAGAGCGGGGCTCAGGAAGTTTACAAGACTCAGCTGGAGGTGGCAGGCTGAATTTGCCACTGCAGAGCGTCTGAGATGGTAAGCAGATCCTGACATTCAGGTAACGTCATTTTCGGCAATTGTGCACGTGCAATAGGGCTCATATGGCCAAAAACACATATCTGAAAGACCAAAATACCTTTTTTTTAAAAAAAAGAAAGGATACCGGAGAAGCACAAACAGATATTGATTATTACCCAAACTGTCATTTTTGGTTCATGTAAGGTCGATTCGACTGGCTTATCTGTTTGCTTGGTTTTGGTTACTCATTTCAGCTCTAACCACAGATGTGATTGTTTAAGGTTTGCCTGCAAGAAAACCTGATGAATATTTTCCAGGTATATAATCATTCAAAGTTCCCCAGCAGCTACATCTGGTACAGCATCAAAAATAAAAGCACAAAAATTAATATTGTCCCTGCCAGTCAAATAAATATTGAATCTGGATGCTGTTGTCACAAATGGGTGTTCATAAGACTTGTGCTGCCAGCAAGGTGATGAGGCCTCTAATTAAACTGGCTTTCTCCCATCAAACTAGCTTTTCATTGCTGACTAAAGTCTGGTTCCTCTTTTTAAATACTCATTACCTGTTGCAATTAACAAAATTCACAGCTGCATTTCACTTTGCAACATCTGAAGATTGTAAAATGTCACTTGGTTCTGTGTTAAGAACGGAGAGAAATTTACCTCCGTCAGGTTGCGGGCGGTACTTTCGCTGAGAGATTTGTTGGGTAAGCTGAGCGATACATTTTCCAAATAATCCAACATGGCCCCTGGGGAGCGGAAGTTTCCTCTCTCTTCCGTCAGGGTAGTTATGATCGGATGGTAGGCATCTGTGGGAAGCTAAAAGATGGGTCCATTATCTTGACAATGCATGTCCTAGGAACAAGATGCCCCTTTTCTACATAACTGCCATGGACCATGGGGGGAGGGGGAAGCGTGCTGGGCTGGCCTTTGAAATTGACATGTCCCATGCATGAGGGCTGGGGAACCGGGCTCCCCAGAGTTCACGGTCAGTTCCTGTGACTTGCAACGGCCATCTCCCTTGCCCACAGTGTCTATAAGCAGGGGGCCTGTCTGCTGGCAAGGGTGGCCACCCCAGTTCATAAAGGCAGGGGATGTGTGGGTGCCCATTGCCACACACGTTTTTACCACGCCCTTTTTTGGTTTGCTCCGCACAGCACGCTCCAGAGTTCTCGGCAGTGCACCGTGAGTGACCGTGAATGGGTGCTGCGTGCCTCATGGGGGTGTGCATCCCCCCACACCACCTTCAGGTGGGTGGTTGGATGTGTGGCTCCTGGGTGGCCATGCATGGTAGCATCGCGTTTGAAAAAACCCTTAGTATGCCCTTGGCAAAATAGTGGGTCAGCAAACTTTGGCCCTTTTCACACAGACACTCTAACACTGATAAAATGGGTGTTATATTTTATGATACATGTTGCAGGGCACCCATAGAGCACACCTGCAGCCCTGCAACATGTATCATAAAATGTAACACCCATTTTATCAGTGTTAGAGGCCATTTTTATGTGGAGCCCCCCCCCCCCTTTGCCGACCCCCGCGCACGCTTGGTGTTCGGACGGGTGTGCGAGGAGAGGGGCGTCTATGTATATGGCTGGCAGGGGGTGGGGATGGGTGTCCACTCGGTGTTCGTCCATGTGAACACTGAGTGGGATGGGTGGGGGTGCGTGCGCGTTCCCGCGCAACACCCACCGCCACCCATCGCACACCCACCTCCACCCATGGAGCAATCGGCATTGGAGTCCATTGTTCCATGGGTGGAGATGGGTGTTGCGCGGGAACACGCACGCACCTATACCCACTGCCTGTGGTGTTTACACAGATGCCTCCACCCAGCAAAACTGGGTGAAGGCATTTTGTGTGCAAAGGGCCCATGCTGCAGGGCTGCAGTGTTGCCCTGTACCATGTATAATAAAATGTATCCCCCATTTTATTGGTGTTAGAATGTCTGTATAAAAAGGGCCTAGGTCTGCTCCACTATTGCAGTAGCCTGAGGCTAGCAAACAGGCATTAGCTCTAGAACTGGTTAATATTTCTGAAAGAGAGAGAGAGAGAGAGAGAGAGAGAGAGAGAGAAAGAAAGAAAGAGGAACTTCTGATATTTTTTTTAAATGCTGTTTTGATTTTACAAAACAAAAGTTTCACTAAGTAAATGTTCTTTCAAAGTTGTGTCAACAGCAACTTTTTTGGTCAATTAAAATGAAAATTTGTTTGGGTCCAAAAAACAGGTGGAAATCATTTGTTTGTTTGTTTGTTTCGTTTTGACCAAAAAATGTAAAGTTTCGAAATTTTGTCCTGATTTCAGACAAACAGCTATCGGTTATTCTGTTTGGTTATTCGGTTTTTCAATTGTCCAGCTGTTCAGATATCTCTCCATTTATTTATTTTTTATATTTTAGGTTACTGCACAGGCACAAACAGTTGAAATGAAATAACCAGAAAATCAAATAACTGAATATTCAAACAACCAAATAACTGAAAATCCAAAAAAGGTATAAAACCCCCAGAAAACTGGCTGCAGTTGTTCCAAAACTGAAATTTAGAGAACATTTTAAATTGAAAAATTCATGATCATTTTTTTCTGACAATGTTTAATCTTTAGAAAAAGGATGCCCACCACTTCACATAAGGCATGGTACTACTAACAACAATAGACATCCAAGAACTCTCCTGAGTTAATGGACGAGTAAAATATGGCTTTGGAATGGAAGCTGTTGTGTTTGCCGTCTTAGCTTTAGGAAGCCACAACCCTTTCATAATATTTATTTTGCTGTTAAAGAACAATGTTCCAAGAACACTCCTTACCACTGGATTTGTAGTAGCTGTCTTGAGAGACCATGGAGGGGCCGAAGAAAGGAAAATTGGTTCACCTGGGAAAAGAAAGTGAAGATTTGGTTTTTCTTTTTTTTTATAAAGGTTGCAGCATTACAAAGATTTTCAAAAGCGGAACAAAAACCACTCAGTTTACTAGATCTTCAAGAAGCATTCCTAATGGGGCCATGAGGCATTCAACCAGAGAACTCTAGAGCAGAGCTGAAAGAGGTACCTGATTTGATACCCACTTATACCCCACATTTTTGAGTATTGTTTTTGGGTATCCAACTTGGTACCTGAATACCGTTTGGGTACTTGAAAACCAAAAATTTTGTTCATTGGTTTTTCAAGTACCCTAAATTACTGGAAAAATCTAAATATTACCCCTAAAGGTCCAAACGCCCAGAAGAAACTGGGATGAAATTGGCATATCAGTTGTTAGTATTTCGGTATTTTGGGACAGCAATCATCAGTATTTCGGTATTTCAGGTACCTGATCAAAAAACAACTTGGGTACCAAAAAGTACCCAAAATATTCTGTTCAGTTGAGGTACCAGAAATTTGACAGGTATACCTGGTTTTGCAGGAACTTATTTCAGCTCTACTCTGGAGGAAACCCTGGTACTCTATTGTTCAGCATGAACATGGCTTTGAACTTCGGGGCTAGTCTTAATTCAGATCTGACAGCCTAACTAACCATAACGGCTTTGACTGATTGGAATAAACTGACTGACTGAGAACACTTTATTTTTCTACGTCTGCCTACTCCAAATGTTCAAAAATCATGAGTTGGATCCTCCAAAACTCATGAGACTGCCACTGAAGTCAATGGGTGTCTTTACATACACAGCTGCCCCTGCTGCACCCCTGGGCGGGCCATCCGTTTAAAGGCGGCCTGCCAAATGTTCAGGCAGAGCAGTGGCAGCAGGGTAGGCTCTGGGAACATCCAGGAGCACCACCAGCAGAGCACTGGCAGTTTGTGATTGTGCTAGGGTCATGGCGAAAGCTAGTACCCTTAAGAAAACATTAACATTTATTTATTTATCTATCACTGGCAGCCAAGCCCTGGTGAACTGGCTGGAAGTGGGGCTGGTATATGTCTGCTCGGTAACGACTGATGCAGCCCCACTCTCAGCGGGGAATTGCCCCGGCAATGCCATAGCATTGTGAGTAATCTGCCCACCACGCTATGGTGCAGGGGAGTAGAGGGGCATCATGTGGGCAGACCGTGGGCCACAATAGTGGCTGGGTCCATCTCAAACGAACCCAGCCAAGACTGCAAGAGGAAAGATGCAGGGGTGCACCCCAAGACTTGCTCCAGGCTTGTGCACACACACCCCCCACATCTGTGTGAAAATACCCTATGTCAAAACTCACACTGGCTTCAACAGAATGAGCATCACACTCCCCTGGGGTTGTTATTTATTTTATTAAAGCACATTTTGAATTTTGGGGGTTTCTTTTTTTATTTATGAGCTGTTGTGGGCACCTCACAGTCATCTTTTCCAGGCTTTTCATAATGCTTTTATTCTTCCCACTTTTTGCAGGAAACAGGGTCTTCTGCTTCTTTACATGGGTGGGGAGTAGGGAAATTATTGATTAATGATTAATGATTAATTATTATTATTATTACATCGCACTCCCCTGCCTTTAAATAGCACTCAGAGTGTTTTACAATTTAAATCAATTTAAAACAATCTAAAAAGGGAAGGCAAGGGAAACCAGTCGTGAATCCTAAAATCACCTATAGAATAAATGAGTTTTCAGGTGCTTTTTAAAGGTAAAGAGGGAGAAACTAAGACAGCCGTCCAGAGGGAACGAGTTTCATACTGAGGGGCCCACCACAGCAAAGGCCCAGTCACCCGCCGACTTAAGACATGACGGTGGGATCCCCAAACAGTGGGTGCTTTCTGAGCATAGATACCTATCAGTGTGAGGCTCCAGGAGCAGGTGTCAAATGTAGCCAGGGCCTATAAATTTATTTATATTTATTTATTTTATTTAGTAGATTTTTATACCGCCCCATCCTGCACAGCAGCTCGGGGCGGTTAACAACAATTAAAAAAACCATTTAAACATTTAAAATACAATTATAAAACATATCAATAAAACAGGGTGGTATAAAAATAAATATACAGGTGGGGGATTAAGAATCACCCCCCCCTCCCTCCCAAAGGCCTGGGCAAACAGCCAGGTCTTACAGTTCCGCCGAAATGTCAAAAGGCTTGGGGCCAGGCGAGCTTCCTCCGGAAGGGAGTTCCACAGCCGCGGCCCTACCACCGAGAATGCCCGCTCCATCGTGGCCCCCCGCTTAACACGGGGGACCTCCAGGAGGGCACCCCCGGCAGACCGCAGGAGTCGTTCCGGGGCGCGAAGGGCGAGGCGGTCCCTAAGGTAAGAGGGGCCAAGGCCGTATAGGGCTTTATAGATCATTACTAGGACCTTGAACCTGGCCCGGCACACTATCGGCAGCCAGTGCAGCGCTCGGAGCACCGGTGTAATGTGCTCCCGGCGACCCGTCCCCGTAAGAAGACGGGCCGCCGCATTCTGCACCAGCTGCAGCCTCCGGGCCAGGAACAAGGGAAGCCCCACGTAGAGCGCGTTACAGTAGTCGAGTCGCGAGGTGACGAAGGCATGGATGAGGGAGGCCAGGTCCGGGCCAGAGACATACGGACGCAGCCTACGTACCAGATAAAGCTGGCGGAAGGCAGCCTTCGCGGCTGCCTCCACCTGCTGCTCCAGCCGCAGGCCTGCGTCCAAAATGACCCCCAGACTCCGGACCTGCTGAGCTACAGGGGGGCAAACCCCCCCAATCAGGGGGGCCACCACCCCCTTCGCCCTCCCCACCACCATTACCTCCGTCTTATCTGGGTTGAGTTTCAGTCTGCTCTGTCGCATCCAATCCGCCACGGCCTCCAAACATTGGGATAGCACCGAGACAGCAGGGTCTGGGTCGGTAGAAAACGAGAGGTACAGCTGAGTATCATCAGCATACTGGTGACATCGCACCCCGAACCCTCTCACGACCTCCCCCAAGGGCTGCATATAGATGTTAAATAATAATGGAGACAAGATCGATCCCTGCGGAACGCCACACGGTAAGGCGCGGGGGCTCGATGTTTCTTCCCCCAACACCACCCGTTGGCTCCTCCCCGAGAGGAATGAACGGAACCATTCAAGAACAGTTCCGTCCAGACCCCCCCGGTCACGCAGTCGTCTCAACAGCAGCCCATGGTCCACGGTGTCAAAAGCGGCCGAGAGATCGAGCAGGATGAGAAATGTCGAACATCCCGCATCCATCTCCCGGCGGAGGTCGTCCACCAAGGCCACCAACGCCGTCTCGGTGCCATAGCCGGGGCGGAACCCAGATTGAAACGGGTCAAGGAGCCCGATATTATCTAGATGACCCTGGAGCTGGAGCGCCACTGCCCGCTCAATAACCTTCCCTAAAAAGGGAAGGTTAGAGACAGGTCGGTAGCTGGCGAGCGCGTCCACGTCCAACGATGGTTTTTTCAGCAGGGGGCGCACCACAGCCTCTTTTAAGCAAGGCGACAACCTCCCCTGCCGAAGGGACGCATTCACCACCCTCGCCAGCACCGTCCCCAACGTCTCCCCGGAAGCTTTTATTAACCAGGACGGGCACGGATCTAGTTGACAACACGTGGCCCTCACAGACCCCAGGACATCCACCACATCGGCCGGCGTCACTTCCTGAAACTCACCCCATAAAGATGGACCAGACGGACCCTCCGCCCCCCCGCGCTCTTCCCCTACTGCTATCAACCCAGCGTCGAAATCGGCCTGAATCCGAGCGATCTTGTCTGCGAAGTAGATGACAAACTCCTCACAGCGGGCCCGGGACAAGTCCCCATCCAGGCGGAGGGAGGCCGGACTAACCAGCCCCCGCACCACCCGAAACAGCTCCGCTGGACGCGACTTCGCAGACGCTATGAGGACGGCGAGGAATTCCTTCCTCGCCGTCCTCACAGCCTCCACATAGGACCGCAAATGGGCCCTATGGAGAAGACGATCGGAGACAGACCGAGTCCGACGCCAGCGTCGCTCTAGCCTCCTGCCCACACGCTTCATACACCGCAGCCCCTCAGTAAACCAAGGGGTCCTGCGGTGACGAGACCGAGGCAGAAGGCGCCTCGGAGCCACCCTGTCAATGGCCTCCTCCAGCAAGATGTTCCAATGCCGGACCAGCTCATCCACAGAGTGACCGTCCACATCCAGGGTAAGCTCCCTCAGGACCTCCTGGAACCGCTGGGGTTCCATCAGCCTCCGAGGGCGGACCATCCTAACTGGTCCCTTCCCCTTCTGGAGGGGGCGCGCTAAAAGACCGGCCTGAAGGAGGTAATGGTCCGTCCACGACAAGGGCACCGCTGTCACCTCCCCCACAACCGGACCCCCCGCCTCAAGGCCAGAGCCGAAGATCAGGTCGAGGATATGTCCCCCCACGTGGGTCGGGCAGATCACCTCCTGGGACAAGTTCATAGTTGCCATGGCGGCCATGAACTCCCGCTCCGCCCCAACAAGGCCGGCATCGGCGTGGACGTTGAAGTCCCCCAGAACCAAAGTCCTGGGGGAGCCCAACACCACCTCCGAGGCCAGCTCCGCTAGAGCGGTAAGGGATGCCGCCGGGCATGAAGGGGCCCGGTACACCAGCAGCACCCCTAGCTTGCCCCCAGCCAAATCGATCACCACGTGCAGAGCCTCTACACCCACAATCTCCGGCACTGGATACCTCCTAACAGGCCAGTCTTCCCTAAAAACAATAGCTACGCCTCCTCCCCGGCCGCTCATGCGGGGCTGATGCTGCACGGCATACCCAGCTGGAACCAGATCCGCCAAAGTTGGACCGGCCAGATCATCCAGCCAGGTCTCCGTGATGCATGCGAGGTCCACGGCCCCATCCACGATCAAATCGTGGATAATCGGGGCCTTGTTGACCACGGACCTCGCATTCATCAGCACCAGCCCCCCACGCGCGGACCCTGGACCCGGCACCTCCCTCCCCCTTAGTGGGGGGGTGATGACCTCCACCTCCCTCAGGCACCGTGGACCCCTAGGGGCCCGTGCCTTCCCACCCCATGGACCATACCGTCCGCGCCCCATCACGACCCCAATGGCCATGCCCTCCCCTCCGTCCACCCAATCCCGGCCCTTCAGACCTGGCTGCTTGCCCCCCGGCCCTCCCTCCCCCCCTCCCCCCCATAACCCTCCCCCCCCAACCATACCCTCCCCATTCTCCCTCGGTCTCCCCCTCTCACGGGGAGACCGAGCCACCCCCTCCCCCCCAACCCTCCCGGTCCTCCCCCTGCTCTCACCAGGGGGAGTCCCTGGGTCCACCCCCCACATTACCCCCCGTATCAATACCCCCACCCTACCACCCTAGCCCTGAAAGATAAAACAAGCCTACCCAATAAAAACACAAAAAAACACCTGCCACCCCCTGCAGTCCCCCAAAGTGCCCCCGAAAGTGCCGCGCCCTTTGGCCGCGGCCCTTCGGCCGCGAGCCTGCGGCCGCAGCCTGCGGCTCCAGCCGCTGCCTGTGGGCTTTTAGCCCCTGCTACTTCCGGGTGGGGGGGGAGGGGACAGGACAGCCCACGTGGCTGCCCTCTGCGTTCCCCCCCCTGCCCCCAACTCACAGTTTTTTTTGTTCTTCTTGTCCCCGCAGGTATCCTGCGGGGACGAAGCAGCAGCGGCGGCGGCCCCAGCGGCGGCAGGGATGGAAGCGGCGGTGGCGGTGACAGTGCCGGCAGCGGCGGCGAAGAAACCAGCCCCCCCCCGGCACCACCCGCAAGCAGGTAAGTCCAGGTGGGGGGGAGATGGAGAGAGGATCCCCACAGCAGGCTCCCTGCGGCTCCAGCCGCCGTTCTGGGCTTTTAGCCCCTGCTACTTCCGGGATGGTATGCTATAAATGAGCAGAGTCTGGTACATTTACCCAACCCTCTTGAACAACTCTCTCAATTGTTAACTTGAGCAACACTTCTTAATATGAGGATAACCAGGGCAGCACAGTAAATCTTGCATCTGTCAACAACTTGGGTGGCAATGCGAAAAACACAGCAAGATCTGCAACTGAAACACTGAACCCCCAAGCGGTGAGCTCTACAAGTGCCACACTGAACTCCCACCAGCAAGCTCCCCAACTGACACACTGAGCCACTGGCACTGAGCTCTCCAACTGCTACAACTGAACCCCTGCCAGTGAGCTCTCCAATTGCCAGACAGAACCCCTGACAGTGAGCTCACCAACTGCCACACAAAACCCCGGTGGTTGTACTCTCCAACTACCAACAGAACCCCCAACAGCAAACTTCCCAACTGACACACTGAACTGCTGCCAGCAAGCTCTTCAACCACCAGACAGAACCCCTGACAGCAAGCTCACCAACTGCTACACAAAACCCACCAGTGGTGAGCTCTCCAACTGCCACACTGAACCCCAACCAGCGAGCTCTCCAACTGCCAGACAGAAGCTCTGACAGCGAGCTCACCAACTGCCACAATGAACCCCAACCAGCAAACTCTCCAACTGCCACAACGGAACCCCAACCAGCAAACTCTCCAACTGCCACAACGGAACCCCTGACAGCGAGCTCACCAACTGCCACAACTGAACCCCAACCAGCAAACTCTCCAACTGCCACAACGGAACCCCTGACAGCGAGCTCACCAACTGCCACAACTGAACCCCAACCAGCAAACTCTCCAACTGCCACAACGGAACCCCTGACAGCGAGCTCACCAACTGCCACAACTGAACCCCAACCAGCAAACTCTCCAACTGCCACAACGGAACCCCAACCAGCAAACTCTCCAACTGCCACAACGGAACCCCTGACAGCGAGCTCACCAACTGCCACAACTGAACCCCAACCAGCAAACTCTCCAACTGCCACAACGGAACCCCTGACAGCGAGCTCACCAACTGCCACAACTGAACCCCAACCAGCAAACTCTCCAACTGCCACAACGGAACCCCTGACAGCGAGCTCACCAACTGCCACAACTGAACCCCAACCAGCAAACTCTCCAACTGCCACAACGGAACCCCAACCAGCAAACTCTCCAACTGCCACAACGGAACCCCTGACAGCGAGCTCACCAACTGCCACAACTGAACCCCAACCAGCAAACTCTCCAACTGCCACAACGGAACCCCAACCAGCAAACTCTCCAACTGCCACAACGGAACCCCTGACAGCGAGCTCACCAACTGCCACAACTGAACCCCAACCAGCAAACTCTCCAACTGCCACAACGGAACCCCAACCAGCAAACTCTCCAACTGCCACAACGGAACCCCTGACAGCGAGCTCACCAACTGCCACAACTGAACCCCAACCAGCAAACTCTCCAACTGCCACAACGGAACCCCAACCAGCAAACTCTCCAACTGCCACAACGGAACCCCTGACAGCGAGCTCACCAACTGCCACAACTGAACCCCAACCAGCAAACTCTCCAACTGCCACAACGGAACCCCTGACAGCGAGCTCACCAACTGCCACAACTGAACCCCAACCAGCAAACTCTCCAACTGCCACAACGGAACCCCTGACAGCGAGCTCACCAACTGCCACAACTGAACCCCAACCAGCAAACTCTCCAACTGCCACAACGGAACCCCTGACAGCGAGCTCACCAACTGCCACAACTGAACCCCAACCAGCAAACTCTCCAACTGCCACAACGGAACCCCTGACAGCGAGCTCACCAACTGCCACAACTGAACCCCAACCAGCAAACTCTCCAACTGCCACAACGGAACCCCTGACAGCGAGCTCACCAACTGCCACAACTGAACCCCAACCAGCAAACTCTCCAACTGCCACAACGGAACCCCTGACAGCGAGCTCACCAACTGCCACAACTGAACCCCAACCAGCAAACTCTCCAACTGCCACAACGGAACCCCTGACAGCGAGCTCACCAACTGCCACAACTGAACCCCAACCAGCAAACTCTCCAACTGCCACAACGGAACCCCTGACAGCGAGCTCACCAACTGCCACAACTGAACCCCAACCAGCAAACTCTCCAACTGCCACAACGGAACCCCTGACAGCGAGCTCACCAACTGCCACAACTGAACCCCAACCAGCAAACTCTCCAACTGCCACAACGGAACCCCTGACAGCGAGCTCACCAACTGCCACAACTGAACCCCAACCAGCAAACTCTCCAACTGCCACAACGGAACCCCTGACAGCGAGCTCACCAACTGCCACAACGGAACCCCAACCAGCAAACTCTCCAACTGCCACAACGGAACCCCTGACAGCGAGCTCACCAACTGCCACAACAGAACCCCCACCAGCAAACTCTCCAACTGCCACAACGGAACCCCTGACAGCGAGCTCACCAACTGCCACAACAGAACCCCCACCAGCAAACTCTCCAACTGCCACAACGGAACCCCTGACAGCGAGCTCACCAACTGCCACAACTGAACCTCCGCCACTGAGCTCTGCAACTGACACACTAAGCCCCGACAGTGACCTCACACAACTGACACAATGAACGTATTCCACCAGCGAACTCTCCAACTGCCACATGGAACTCCCAGCAAAAAAATCCCTAATTGCCACACAGAACCTTCCAGAACCTTTTGAAAGCGAGCTCCCTCACAACTGCTGAACCCTGGGACTTTTTCCCTGTAAACTGTCAAAAGGGAAACTTAGCTCACCAAGATACTAGGAAAGGAATATTTTCAAGGTGAAGTGTTGATTTAATTGATGTTTTTAGTATTTGTAAGCCGCCCTGAGCTGCCTGTGGCAGGAGGGGTGGGGTAGAAAATGTTTTAAATAAATAAATGTTTTAAAACTTAGCCATAAATCTCTCTCAACATCTATGAGGTAAAAACCTCCAGACAATTCTTTGAAAATTTAGTCTAAGATTTGAAAGTAGACTAATACGGCCTCAAACAATAATGTCTTGTGACCACCTATTGTGTGGAAAAATAAGCACAGAAATGCTGTATTGGGTGTAGAGCAAATGGATCACGTGATTTTCTAAATACTGATGAAGAAGTGATAGGAAGCAAAGCCATTCAATATTTTAACTCCTTAAGTGCCATGCCCCTGGGACATCCATGGCAAAGTCTTTCTGAAGCGCATCCATTGCTTGGAAGAAGATACTTTGCAGGCTGTAGGCTGCAAGTTTTGAAAGCACTGAAAGAGTTTTAAAAAAAAAAACCTTTTTTTTTTCCCCATTACAAGAGCCATAAATTGCCTGACAGTGAAACAGCACACAAATATAGATGGTGAAGCTAAAAATCAGTAACATAACATTCCTGTAGTGTTAGATTAAACCAGGGAATTAGATTTATAGTAGCTTTGTGTTCAGTGGTGTTATAGTAACATGGCTTTGTTGTGATAGATACAATGATCCAGATACAACATCAGGGTTTTTTCCATCACGACTGGAACGTTATCAAGTTATTAAAACATTTTATTTTATTTTTAATTTGCCAACACAGCCCTCAAATATGAATGCTATTTTGGGCATCCAATAAATGTTCTCCCAACTGAGATCCTTAAACTAATTCAGAAGAACCCCTTTTCTAACTGTTCCCATCATTGTTTGTGAAATTAGGAGCTTTTAGAAATAGCTTTTCGATATTTCTAGATTTGGAAACATAAGAGAACGAAAAGAGATGTATACAGATTGCCACCTCTGGTAGTAAATCATCACAGGTGGCATTAGCATAGTTTATGTCTATGCCTTACTCCCGAAAGATCTGTTAGTGTTATCACTAGTTTGTTGGGAATCTTGTCTACTGTTCCTCTTCATAAGATCTTCCTCTCTTATCTAACCTCTCATAGGGCACTTGTGTGTTTTTCTTTTTCTTTATTTAAACTTTATTGCATAGCTGATTAGGCCATTGCGCACAATATTCATAAACCTCAATATATATCTAAAATAATCTGGAATAATCTGAAAAGTCCCCCAATAAGGGATAAAAGAATACAAATAAAAATAGAAATAAAAACTAAAAAACATTTCATATCATAATCCACTCGAAGATCCCTACCTTAAACACTAACAATCGACTGTACATACTTGTTTAAACTTATACATTTACTGGGATTTAGCTTTCCTCAGTTTAATGATATAAACCTGCATTAAATATTTTGTTACCTTTCCCATAACATATGAAGGAATGATGGCGTTCTTCCCAGATAGGAAGTAATTAATGGGAAAATATATTTATTGAGCGCCTCAATAAAAAATATACAATCCAATAGAATATGACTCATTGTCTCAATCTGTCTTAATTTACATGGACAGAGCTGATCCGAAAAAGGGATACTTCTGTATCTCCCCTCCACCAAGGCTGAGGGGAAGACATTTAATCTTGCCAGAAAAAAGAGCCTCCTATCTTTTTGCATTAGACCACTATCAAGGTATGACATTGGCGACAAAGTTTCATTCGTCATCAGCAGATATTGTGTGTATTTGTAAACATCTCACAAGTGGGTTTTTTTTAATAAAAGAAACAACTGTATTCTCTTTCTATTTAGCTTGACTGGCTTATAAATTTGCTTGTTGACTGCATTTGTGTATGGGTCTGAGTGGGTGTTCAGAGTAGGGTTATGTTGGCCATTTTTACATGGACACCTCCCACCCACACCTCACCTCTTGGTGTTCGGGCAGGTGTGCGGTGGGGAGGGACAGTCCGTGTATCAAGCTGGGTGGGCGAATGGGTGTGCGGCAGGTCTGCGCCTGTGTAAACACTGTAAACACCAGGGGCGGTGGGAGTTTGTGAATGCGTGCTCCTGCTGCAGCCCCACCGCCACCCACGGAGCAGTCCGACAGAATGGAGGATGCTCCATGGGTGGAGGTGGATGAAGGTAAGTGTAGGTGGGTGGGTGTCCGTGTAAACGGGCACACACCCACCTACACCCACTGCGCCAAAACACACCCCACCCCCGTCCGTGTATTAACGGCTGTTGTCCTAAGCCTTATGGGAAAGGGTGTGGTGAAAAAAGAATGTGCAGATCACTGAGGCTATATTTGTGCCAAATATTCTGGCAAGACAATTCTCTCCAACTCAAGGCAATGGGAGTTTTACCATTGACTCCAACGGGTGGAGGATTTTGCCCTGAATGTTATAAACANACCAGCAAACTCTCCAACTGCCACAACGGAACCCCTGACAGCGAGCTCACCAACTGCCACAACAGAACCCCCACCAGCAAACTCTCCAACTGCCACAACGGAACCCCTGACAGCGAGCTCACCAACTGCCACAACTGAACCTCCGCCACTGAGCTCTGCAACTGACACACTAAGCCCCGACAGTGACCTCACACAACTGACACAATGAACGTATTCCACCAGCGAACTCTCCAACTGCCACATGGAACTCCCAGCAAAAAAATCCCTAATTGCCACACAGAACCTTCCAGAACCTTTTGAAAGCGAGCTCCCTCACAACTGCTGAACCCTGGGACTTTTTCCCTGTAAACTGTCAAAAGGGAAACTTAGCTCACCAAGATACTAGGAAAGGAATATTTTCAAGGTGAAGTGTTGATTTAATTGATGTTTTTAGTATTTGTAAGCCGCCCTGAGCTGCCTGTGGCAGGAGGGGTGGGGTAGAAAATGTTTTAAATAAATAAATGTTTTAAAACTTAGCCATAAATCTCTCTCAACATCTATGAGGTAAAAACCTCCAGACAATTCTTTGAAAATTTAGTCTAAGATTTGAAAGTAGACTAATACGGCCTCAAACAATAATGTCTTGTGACCACCTATTGTGTGGAAAAATAAGCACAGAAATGCTGTATTGGGTGTAGAGCAAATGGATCACGTGATTTTCTAAATACTGATGAAGAAGTGATAGGAAGCAAAGCCATTCAATATTTTAACTCCTTAAGTGCCATGCCCCTGGGACATCCATGGCAAAGTCTTTCTGAAGCGCATCCATTGCTTGGAAGAAGATACTTTGCAGGCTGTAGGCTGCAAGTTTTGAAAGCACTGAAAGAGTTTTAAAAAAAAAAACCTTTTTTTTTTCCCCATTACAAGAGCCATAAATTGCCTGACAGTGAAACAGCACACAAATATAGATGGTGAAGCTAAAAATCAGTAACATAACATTCCTGTAGTGTTAGATTAAACCAGGGAATTAGATTTATAGTAGCTTTGTGTTCAGTGGTGTTATAGTAACATGGCTTTGTTGTGATAGATACAATGATCCAGATACAACATCAGGGTTTTTTCCATCACGACTGGAACGTTATCAAGTTATTAAAACATTTTATTTTATTTTTAATTTGCCAACACAGCCCTCAAATATGAATGCTATTTTGGGCATCCAATAAATGTTCTCCCAACTGAGATCCTTAAACTAATTCAGAAGAACCCCTTTTCTAACTGTTCCCATCATTGTTTGTGAAATTAGGAGCTTTTAGAAATAGCTTTTCGATATTTCTAGATTTGGAAACATAAGAGAACGAAAAGAGATGTATACAGATTGCCACCTCTGGTAGTAAATCATCACAGGTGGCATTAGCATAGTTTATGTCTATGCCTTACTCCCGAAAGAGCTGCTAGTGTTATCACTAGTTTGTTGGGAATCTTGTCTACTGTTCCTCTTCATAAGATCTTCCTCTCTATCTAACCTCTCATAGGGCACTTGTGTGTTTTTCTTTTTCTTTATTTAAACTTTATTGCATAGCTGATTAGGCCATTGCGCACAATATTCATAAACCTCAATATATATCTAAAATAATCTGGAATAATCTGAAAAGTCCCCCAATAAGGGATAAAAGAATACAAATAAAAATAGAAATAAAAACTAAAAAACATTTCATATCATAATCCACTCGAAGATCCCTACCTTAAACACTAACAATCGACTGTACATACTTGTTTAAACTTATACATTTACTGGGATTTAGCTTTCCTCAGTTTAATGATATAAACCTGCATTAAATATTTTGTTACCTTTCCCATAACATATGAAGGAATGATGGCGTTCTTCCCAGATAGGAAGTAATTAATGGGAAAATATATTTATTGAGCGCCTCAATAAAAAATATACAATCCAATAGAATATGACTCATTGTCTCAATCTGTCTTAATTTACATGGACAGAGCTGATCCGAAAAAGGGATACTTCTGTATCTCCCCTCCACCAAGGCTGAGGGGAAGACATTTAATCTTGTCAGAAAAAAGAGCCTCCTATCTTTTTGCATTAGACCACTATCAAGGTATGACATTGGCGACAAAGTTTCATTCGTCATCAGCAGATATTGTGTGTATTTGTAAACATCTCACAAGTGGGTTTTTTTTAATAAAAGAAACAACTGTATTCTCTTTCTATTTAGCTTGACTGGCTTATAAATTTGCTTGTTGACTGCATTTGTGTATGGGTCTGAGTGGGTGTTCAGAGTAGGGTTATGTTGGCCATTTTTACATGGACACCTCCCACCCACACCTCACCTCTTGGTGTTCGGGCAGGTGTGCGGTGGGGAGGGACAGTCCGTGTATCAAGCTGGGTGGGCGAATGGGTGTGCGGCAGGTCTGCGCCTGTGTAAACACTGTAAACACCAGGGGCGGTGGGAGTTTGTGAATGCGTGCTCCTGCTGCAGCCCCACCGCCACCCACGGAGCAGTCCGACAGAATGGAGGATGCTCCATGGGTGGAGGTGGATGAAGGTAAGTGTAGGTGGGTGGGTGTCCGTGTAAACGGGCACACACCCACCTACACCCACTGCGCCAAAACACACCCCACCCCCGTCCGTGTATTAACGGCTGTTGTCCTAAGCCTTATGGGAAAGGGTGTGGTGAAAAAAGAATGTGCAGATCACTGAGGCTATATTTGTGCCAAATATTCTGGCAAGACAATTCTCTCCAACTCAAGGCAATGGGAGTTTTACCATTGACTCCAACGGGTGGAGGATTTTGCCCTGAATGTTATAAACAGGGTTCCTAGTTTTCTGTTTAGTGCAGAAAAACCGAGAAAAACACAGAATTCCTGTTTTATCAGAAAAAAATGCAGAATTCCTGTTTTCCCAGAGAAAAACATTGAATTCTGGGGTTTTCTGGGAAATTTCTGCCTGCAAAAACTCACTGGCAGCAGTTGCGGCCATGGAAATGTAAAGGATAAGTAAGCTCTGTGGAGGTTCTAGTGTGTGCCTGCATCTGAGAGAAGAGATTTAGTGTGATAACAAAGACTTATCTGGCTTTTGGCGAGGCAGAGGTATGTTGGAATCAATGCCAGGGAGGAGGGAGTTGGAACAGCACCCACCCACCCACCTGCAGAGGGAGGGACTTGGGATCCATGTCAGGGCTGACTGGTGTGGGATATTGTTTTATATTGTTATTTGAGTGGCAGTGGTAACCCAGTGCATCAAACTGTCACCCAAAAAATAAATAATTTGCAATAAACACTTTCTAATTTTACCAGTCAAAAAATGCAGTTTTTGTGTTTTTAATCAGAGAATTGGGGGGGGGGGGGGGGGAGTTACAGAGAATTTCCAAATTTGGGGCAGGGAAAACTAGGAACCATGGTTATAAAGTAGCGATGACCAGAGGCGCTAGCCTCTTTAGCCCTACACAGCTTAATAGAGATTTATAACAACAAGCACTGATTCAGTGAGGCCAAATGTATCTAAAACAGGGTTGGGGAATTAGTACAAGTTCCACAGGCGTGAGAGGAGCTGTGGGTGGGGATGCTTGAGAGGAATGTTTAGAATGGGGGAAGGAATGGGATTTATTTATTTACAAACTTTTACTACCCCGCCCCTCCTGCCACAGGCAGCTCAGGGCGGCTGACAATTCATAAGAACAAAAACCTTAAAACAACAATTAAAACAACTAAAAGGAGGGAAAGGAAACAACCCCATACCCAAAAAACCTCTCCACCCCCTCACCCATCTCCCCCGCCAAATGCCTGGCAGAACAGCCACGTCTTACAACTTCTCTGAAAAGAGGGAAGATCTGGGGCCAACCGGGCCTCCACCGGGAGTTCCACAGCCATGGTGCGGCCACCAAGAACGCCCTCCCCTGCATGGCCCCCCGGAAGACTCAGGGGACCTCGAGCAGGGCACCCCCAGATGACCGCAGGGGTTGATCCAGCAGCCGGGGAGTGAGGTGGTCATGCAGCTAGGTAGAGTCTAGGCCATTTAGGGCTTTATAGGCCAAAACCAACACCTTGAATTGGGCCCGGAAAACCACCGGAAGCCAGTGCCGAGAGCAGAGCACTGGTGTAATATGCTCCCGGCGGCCCAGTTCTACCAGAAGACGGGCCGCCGCATTCTGCACCAGCTGCAGTTTCCGAGCCGTCACCATGAGTAGCCCCATGTAGAGAATGTTACAATAGTCCAATCTGGAGGTGATGAAAGCATGGATGATGGTGACCAGGTCAGAGCCTGAGACAAACGGCCAAAGTCGTCGCACCAGATGTAATTGGCGAAAGGTACTCCTTGCCACAGCCTCCACCTGGGAATCCAGGCAGAGCTGCGTGTCGAGGAGCACCCCTAGACTCCGTACCTGGGGTACCAATGGAGGGCAGACCCTGCCAATAACGGGGGCCACCATCTCCATCGTCTTACCCACCAACATCACCTCCGTCTTGTCGGGATTCAGCCTCAGTCAGTTAGTCCTCATCCAGTCCCCCACAGTCATCAAACACCGAGACTGCAGGGCCTGGGTCTGTTGACAAAGAGAGATACAGCTGGGTGTCATCAGCATATTGATGACACCGCACGCCGAACCTCCTGATCACCTCACTGAGTGGCTGCATGTATACGTTGAACATGAGAGGGGACAAAACCGAACCGTGCGGGACTCCACACGAGAGGTCTCGGTATGATGAAAAAGACTCCCCAAGAACCACTCACTGCATTCTACCGGTCAGGAAAGAGCAGAACCATTCAAGAACAGTCCCGCCCCCTCCCGCACGGTCCTGCAGGCGCGTCACCAACATTCCATGATCAACCGTATCAAATGCAGCCGACAGATCTAATAGAACTAACAGAGTCAAACAGGGATGGGCCACATCATGGATCTATGCCATTGATCCATCCCCTATACTTTGGGCGCATACTTTCATCTCTACTCTCATCCTCTTGGGCTTGTTTTTTCACTGTTTGATGTTAGGGATTGGATTCAGGGGCCCAATCCAGGCTATGAAAAGAGAGAACAAATAAAAAACAGTTGCAGGCCAGATTTGGTCCACAGGCCAGAGGTTCTAAAATAGAATAAATATATATATATATAAACTATTAAAATAATATAAACTATAAAATAATATAGTTTTTTATATAGTTTATAATAATGCTTCCACCTACCAACAGCAGCCATGAAGTACTGTTCAATTTCATCAGGGTTAAGTGCCCTTTCCCAGATGAGAAATTCATCAAAAGCCCCATTGACATATCGTTTTGTCTGATCGCCCTCCGAACCAGTCAACATATTTGCATTCGGGTCCCCATAGGTGTAAGAAACTTTCCCGCTAGGGTCGGTGGTGTTTAAGGTTCCGTTGACATAGACTTTCAACCCATCTTGCGATTGCCACGTGAACAGAATGTGAGTCCAGTAGGGCCCTGAAAAACAACAGAAGTCCATACAAAAACCCCATGGATCAATCCATTTACATTCTTTCGTCTCCCATAAGGATTAGTTCAGTGAAACATACGTTCATTTACCCAGTGCAGTGGCAGTGCCCATGCTGGAGCACAAGCACTGGCACCGTGTGTATTGCTCGTCACTGATATGGACAAGGTCAACATTCTTCTGATTCCAGATTTCGTTGCTTTCCATGTTTGAAATTCTGATAAAAAAATATTCATGAGCTCAGTGAACCTTTTGACCAAAAACTGGATGTGCTCAAAAGTGGAGGGGAGCGGGGGCATAGGAGGGATTAGCAGCAATTTTATTTTGCTATAAATGTTGACCCAGCTTTCGTTGCCAGGTTGAGACTTAAAATGTAAGAGGATGAAGAAATTACCATTCACTAATCAAGGAACTGTAGGAGTTTGTCATCAATCTGTTCTCAGGTAAACCCTCTGCACTTAACTCCCCTTTAAATAGTTACAGGATGTGGCCCTGAGTTGTGGGCAAGCACAAGTTATGGCAGGGATTGGCCCTTTGGGGGATGGTCAATAGTACCTGTGGCTAATTGGACTGGACTGGGAGCAAGAAAGGAAGCTCTGGGGTGTTGGCTGGGATGTGACTAAATTGAAAACCAAGGGAGACCATCAGGGAAGTAACTGGGAAGTCCAGGGTGGGAGCCCACCTCAAAGAGATTTGCCCTGGAGCTAGGTGGCCAGGAGGCTCGACCTGTAGAAGTGCTCAAAGAAGACAGGCCCAAGAGACGCAGACCTGTGATTAGACGAGGAACTGTGTCACGGGTGTAACTATAATAGGAACAGGCAGTGAAGCTGCACTGGGGACCATGATTCTGGGGGACCCATTCTCCCTGGTGCACCTGTATCCTCTGGCACTGGGAGAGGGAGCTCATGGGTGTCCCATTTTATTTTCTTCACCCTGGGCCCATTCCAGCTTAGCAATGCCCCTGGGGATAAACCACAGTGGGCTGGTACAGGGAGCAGGCAAGTCTGTAATTTGTGGAAGTGACGCAACAAGGTTATAAGTCAGCAAAAATGTATTAGATGTGGCCTGTCATGTATATCCTCCCACAGAGGTTTGTAAGGGCAAAGAGTACAGAACAGGATTGTGGATTATGTTACTTGAAAAGTAAAATTACTAATGCAACCATAAGAGCTAGTGATGCTTTCCAGCTGACTTGTGTGGAGAATCCATCAATCCACTCTCTCTCCAGGGGTTTATCTATCTAATCTCTGTTTCTACTACATTCATCCTTATGGATACCCCTACCCCAAAACTTTTACATTTTATTATAAATAAATTAATCAAATAAAAAGAAACCTAGAGAGGGAAAAACTGAAATGTACCTGGTGGAATGAAACTTGCTTCCCACTTCATTGAATTACCACGAGTATAAAATTCGACAGAACCTTCCCCTTCACTGGAGCAGACCTTGAAGCCGTTGGAAATGACTTGGCCACCGTAAGCTTGGGGCAACTTAGCCTGCTGCTCCTCGGTCTTCCAGAAGAAAGAAAATGTTACTCCTGATGGAGGTAAATGAGAGAGAGCAAGGATTATTTGTGAGAATCAGAACAGTAGGATTTGAAGGAACCTGAAGGATAATCTAGTCCAACCCCCTATTCTAAGGCAGGATACCATATACATACAGCATCTCATACAGATCTCCAAACAGTTTATGAAATCATCCATTGAGAGAGATTCCATCACCTCCCTAGGTGACCTATTTCATTGTCCAACTGTTCTTATGGTTAGGAAGTTTGTCAAAAAATATATTAAATTTCCCCTATTTTTTGTGACAATTGAGCATAAATGGTCTCCAATATTTTTGTGACAATCGTTTAGACACTTGAAAGTTGATATCCTGTCCCATCACAGTCTATTTTTTTCTGTGCCAAGCATTTCCAGTTCCATTAGCCTTAGAGCTGAAACAGGCAGCTCATTTGCTACCCACAAGTAATGTCTGCCATTTTGAATCGTGTGTTGGGTGCCCAATGAGCTACCCAAGTACCAATCAGGTACCCAATTGCCTGAAAATACTCGGGTTACCGAGTATTTGCCATTACTGAGATACTGATTTACCATTAGCCATTACCAAGTTACTGATTTGCTATTTGCCATTACCGAGTTACTGATTTGCCATTTTACCGATCAGTAAAACGGTAAATTGGTACAGGAATCAGGACAGAACATCAAAAATCAGTACTGGAAGTCATAAAATCAGTACCAGAAGTTGGAAATCGGAATGGAAAATGGTAAATTGGCACATCGGGTAGCCAGTTGGCTAATTACGAATTAATAATTGAGTACTGATTAGTAGCAAATGTTACCGGGTCGGGTCAAGTACCGTAATTTTTGCGGGTACTTGTTTCAGCCCTAATTAGCCTATCCTCCTACGATTTCCTTTCCAGACCCTTTATTATCTTTGTTGCTCTCTGCGGAATCTTCTCCAGCTTGTTGACATCTTTCCTTAAGTGCAGTGCCCAAAACTAAATTTCAAAACTGATTCCTGTGCCAAGTAAAGCTCTTCATAACCTCGCTCCCCCTTACCTCTCTGCGCTTATCTCCCTCCATACTCCAGCCCATGCACTTCGCCCCTCCTCTGTCCCTTCTCTCACCCTTCCACACCTTCCCTGCTCCCCTAACCGCCTTCGTCCCGTCTCACTTGCTGCCCCCCATGCCTGGAACTCCCTCCCTGTCCACATCTGCCTTGCCCCCTCCCTTCATACCTTCAAATCTCTCCTTAAAACTCACCTCTTTCACTCTGCTCTGTCTGACTCTTTATCCTGCTGATCCACTATATCCTATACCTACGGTCGGTTTACCCTTATCCTTGCCACATGGACCTGCCTGCTGTTATTCTCATCGTAACCAAGCCAAGTACGTGCTCCTGAGACCTCGCATCTTCATGAATGTTAGACCCCTTATCTCTTCCTCTGTTCCCCTTCCTATGTCTCTCCCCAGCTCCCCTCTCTCAGTTTGTAAGCCCTAGGGCAGGGACCATGTCTATTCCATTACTTTGTAAAGTGCCAGGTACACTGCTGGCACTATATAAATGTTTGTTAATAATAATAATAAAATAATAATAATAATAAAGTAAAGAAACAGGTGACATTGAAAAGGATAGCATATCCAGGAAGGCCCCCAGTGACTGTACATTTTCATTTCATACAAACCAGCATATCCACAGCACACACTAATGTCACTTATTACAAGAGTCGGTCAAAAATTGGGATACCGTTTTTTCAAGCAATTTTGAAAGGTTTCAGCTCTCTGAGGTGAAACTGAAAGACCTACTGAAGACTTACTGAACAGCTTCCAATAAGCGTCTCTACCACATCGACCACATGGAAAAGAACTGACACTCATGAGTCTAGAATAAAATTCTAAAAAGAGAATAAAATTCTAGAATAAGGAATTCTAGAATAAAATTATTCATCCCATTTCCAAATGCTGAGCCTAAAAGTGAAACTAAGTGAGTTCACTGTAATCCTCATCATAAAAAAAAAAAAAAAATAGAATTTAGGAAAGTGATTTTTTCCAAATAGCCTGTCTGCATATAAAAATTCCCCTTGGTCACATATGAATTACATCCTGTCTGGACAGATGTCTGTAGTAAGTTAACTCTGGGCAGGAGGCCCTTCCACAGCTTACAAAATAAATAAATATAAAAACAATAAAGAGAGAGAGAGAGAGAGAGAGAGAGATGTCATCTAGATTGCAGGCTTATTACAGGCCAATTCAAGGTATTGGTTTTGACCTATAAAGCCCTATATGGCTTGGGCTCTGCCTATCTGTGGGATCACCTCACACACACACACACACACACACACACACACACACAGGTCCTGGATCAGTCCCTGTGGTCATCCGGGGTCACTCTCCTCAGGGTCCCCCGAGTTTCTCGGTTGGGGACAACGAGGAGGGCGTTCTCGGTGGTCGCACTGAGGCTGTGGAACTCCCACCTAACAGAGGTCCGTTTGGCTCCAGGCCTTCCCTCTTTCTGTAAACAATGTAAGACCTGGCTGTTCCACTGGGCTTTTGGCGAGGGAGACGGGTGATGCATGGCGGTGGGGAAGGGGGGGTTCTTGTGTTCTTAACGCTGCCATTATGGGTGCAATCCAACAGGCCACATACGCAGCCTTCCGACGCAATGCCCGGCCAGGCAGCGGGCACACATGTGCTCATGCACGCCCCCAACACAGCAAGTCGCTCGGCGCAATGGGACGCCCCTGTCGATACAACACACACACACCCCAACACACACACCCAGCAGCCCGGGGGATGGAGCAGGCACAACTCCTACTGGGCTCAGAAGGGTGGGTCATATTGGCAGGGGCACCCCGTTGCGCCGAGCGGCTTGCTGCGTGGGAGTGCGTACGTGCAAATGTGCACCAGCAACTGTGCCCAGTGTAGGCACAGTTTAATATGGGGTGTTGGATTGCACCCTATGTGTTTTATTGTCATTTTGTAGTTATTTATATGTATATTTATTCATATTTTATGTTATTGATGTTGTTTATATTTCTATGTTTTCGTGTGTTGTAAGCTGTCCTGAGCTGCAGCAGCAGGAGGGGGCGGCCTAGAAATCTAATAAAATAAACAAATATTTACTGTATATAGGTCTTCCTCAGACCAAAACCAAATCTTGGCAGAAGAACGGCTGCAGTTCAGATGAGAGAATCAGGCCATTGCAGAAGACACTTAAAAGTGTGATATACTATTGTTGCTAATCCATTTGGTCAGCAATAAAAGAAAGTGTCTTAGAATTGTAGAGTCCAGGGTCATAAGCGACAACAATATCATTTAGAGCCAGCATAGCCTAGTGGGTAAGGTGTTTGTGGCACAGAAAGCTGGGAGCCCTTTAAGATAGTTAGCGCCAGCCTAGTAGAGGGCAAGGCACGAGCAGCTTTGCAGGTGCACTAATAGAGAGAGGATGGTGCCTAGCAGGGTTTGCACCTGGGAAAGGGCTTGACTAAAGCCAGCCCAGAAAAGCTGTACTGGGAGAGCTAGAGGGGGCAGCTCAGTCTCGTGATGAAGCAGGAGCCAGGGGGGAGAACTCTGTTCTGAGTCCAGGAGAGGGGCTTGAAGACTCCTGATGTAAATAGATGGACTTATGAGAGGCTGCTGGGGAAGCAGGTAAAAGGGACTGGGAGCCCTTAGAGTTGCCTTGACTTTGAATGGGACTTAAAAGCTGAAAGGCTGCAAGCAGACAGGGATTGGTTGGCCTGGGAGAGACTATTGTGGAAACTGATTGAATAAAAGACTTAATAATTAATAATAGCATTTGTATAGGGCCAGCTGTGTACCTGGTGCTTTACGGAACAATGAGATAGACGCGGTCCCTGCCTACGGCTTACAATCTAATAGACTTGGAGGGGGAAGAGAAGGAGAGGGGACATAGGGAGAGACAAGGGATAAAAACATTCAAGCGGATGCAAAGTCTCAGGTGCACGTGCTTGGCTTGGAGTAGTATGTGCTAATCCCCTGCAAGAGACTGCTGCTTGGGCCCTGAACCCGCCTGACTTACTGTTGTCGATGCTCCACTCTGTTACAGTGTTGGATCAAGCTTCTTAGAGCAAAAAACAAGTACTCACCGACATGAAGCAACCCGTCAAATCAAAACGATCCAACCAGAAATGAATGAACCAGGAAACAAACATTACTTGTCCAACCTTCGATCGATTGCCCATTTGTTCTGTAGTTTTGGTTCATTAGTTTCATTTGGTTGGCCATTTCAGGCTCGTTCCACACATTTTTCACCACTGATTTTATTGCTTCAGGGGAAAATGAATGGAAAACCAGAAACAGATGAAATAAATGAACCAAACAAACTGATCAAACCCAACTGAACAAACCAAAAATACAAAAAAAATGGCTGCTCAGACATTTTGATGAATGTCAACTGGGTTGACTTCAACCTGCTCAAGATCAGAAAAAAAGAGAAAAAACCTTGCAAGCAGTTATTTTCCTGCTCATTTCACCTCTGGTTCAAATCTTCTTTTAGCCATGAACTTTTTGGGCAGTCTTGGAAAAGTCATTATCTCTCAGTCTCCGTTCCCCATCCATAAAATGGAAACAATAATAACCTACTTCACAGGGTTGTTGGGGTGATCTAGATAGACATTGGAAAACACTTTGAACGGCCTTTTCTCTCTGTCTCGTCTGCCAAAACTCTTGTTCATGCTCTGGTCATCTCTCGCCTCATTTACTGTAACCTCCTACTCACTGGCCTTCCCCGGTCTCACCTTTCTCCCCTCATCTCTGTCCAAAACTCTGCTGCCAGGGTCATCCACCTCGCCAGTCACTTCGACCATGTGCAGCCCCTCCTCTCTTCGCTTCACTGGCTTCTCCTTCCTGAACGAATCCTGCACAAGCTCCTAGTCTTCACCTATAAAGCTCTTCACAACCTTGCTCCCCCCTACCTCTCTGCACTTATCGCCCTCCATACTCCAGCCCGTGCACTTCGCTCCTCCTCTGTCCCTTCTCTCACCCTTCCACGCCTTCCCTGCTCCCCTAAGCGCCTTCGTCCCTTCTCACTTGCTGCCCCCCATGCCTGGAACTCCCTCCCTGTCCACATCCGCCTTGCCCCCTCCCTTCATACCTTCAAATCTCTCCTTAAAACTCACCTCTTTCGCTCTGCTCTGTCTGACTCTTTATCCTGCTGAGCCACTATTCCTATACCTACGATCGGTTTACCCTTATCCTTGCAACATGGACCTGCCTGCTGTCATTCTCATCGTAACCAAGCCAAGTACGTGCACTTGAGACCTCGCATCTTCATGAATGTTAGACCCCTTGTCTCTCCCTCTGTTCCCCTTCCTAAGTCTCTCCCCCAGCTCCTGTCTCTCAGATTGTAAGCCCTAGGGGCAGGGACCGTGTCTTTTTTATTACTTTGTAAAGTGCCAGGTACACTGCTTGCGCTATATAAATGTTTGTTAATAATAATAATAATAATAATAATATAAAGGAAAAATAATAACCCTGTCCCACCACACCATCTTTAGTAACCCCCCATGTTGTCTCGTGTCCAGGAGTCCTTTGAGGCAAGAACTACCGTTTTGTTATGTGTTTAAACAGTATCTGGCACAAAGAGGCCTTGTGTCCAGGCAGTTGAGATACCTTATTTATCAGGGGGTGGGGGCAGTTTCTCCCACCCCGCTCCACAAGAAATTACATTAACATGGGAGGGGCTTAAAGTCTTTAAATGATGAGCTCTCTCTCCCCAGAAGGGAGAAACAAGCAGGGAGTAGGATAGGCTGAAGTTTTCCTGCAGAGTCTGGTGTAGGTTTGGGGAAAATGTATTTATTTATTTATTTGTTATTTGCCTGTTATTTGATCCTGCGGGTGGTGCACCATGGTGCTGGGATTGCCTCCACATGAAGCCCTGGTATTAACACCAGATGTGGAGACATACACCCCAGCCACAGAGCAGCAGCAGGTCACATGTGGGACTTGAGATTCCTTCCGACTGTCTCAATTCCAAGGCGCAGTGACTAGAAGAAGCCTGGCACCCGACCCCACCGTTTTGGAGTCAGAACATACAGAACACTCCACCTCTGGAACGGGTGTAGAAGAGCAGACCTACAAAGTTTGGTACGTGGCAGCAGGGTCATGCTAGGTAAAACAACTGGGAAGTAAAACTACTGGGAATTTTGTCCCAGGCCCAAACCCTCCAGAGATCCAGTTTATTTTAGTGGTTCACAATTGGCTTTTGGGAGCCAAATTAAGAACTTGTCTTGGGCCTGAGATTTTCTGTGGCAGCACTTTATGGCACGTTGTGCATCATCCCACATGATGCTGCGTAGCCATGTAGCCGCCATCTTGGCTGGCATACTGGGGGTCAAATCAGGGACCCTACCTTGGGCTGCGACAGACTCACATATGCTCAGTGGACTGAGCACAGGAAGCGACCGGTAACCCACGCTTCATGGGGTTATACAAACACCCCCATGTGTATAAATAATTGAACTCTGGGCTGAAGCAACAGGATCAGTTGCTGTACAGGGCAGCCTGAGGTGTAGATCCATACAAACCCAATCTGTTTGTGTTTATTGCACATTTACTAAAATGTCATTTCAAAATTACTTTCTAAACCTGCTGGGGCTTTGGTTTGTATGGAGAGCAGGGTGAAGAAGACCTTCCCCTCTGGAAAACATTTTTAGGCCCGCTTGTGGTGATTTACTATTAACTATTTATGCCGTGCTTTCGCCTTGTGTTTTTATCTCTGCTGAGTGTTTCGGTTCTTTATGGTTTTAATGTTCTTATTCACGAGGCTCAGGGAGAAGCTGTGGTGCAATAAAAATTTTTAATTTATGCTGATTATCGTGTTATATTAGAGTTGTAGAAGTAACGGGATTTATGGATGCCTTTCATTTCCCATTGGTATGAAATATATCTGCAAGATACGGTATGTGTAAAGAAATATGCCTGTAGCAGAATACTGAACAATCAAATCCTCTCTGCTCAGGTAGAGGCAAAGTGTCAGGACAATATGTGCTTCTTTTTAAAAAATGGAAACGGGGCTTGTTCACTTCTAATACCCCAGTATAAATCAATCTGGAGTCAAGCCTTGCCACTAGTTTAAAGAACAGTTTAAATCCACAAAAGCAAGGAAATTCAATATTAACACTGCCACTTAACTCCCCCATTAGGGCTTTGCTATTGAGGCAGATGCCAACGTATAAAATCACACGCACCATTCTGCATTGATCCCTGCAGTTTCAATGCGTTTTCCATTGATCCAGCTGATCTTTTTTTTCCCCCTTGGTGTGTTATTAACCTGCTTCTCTAAATCACTGCTTTGAATCCACAGGATAATTTGTGACCTCCCACATAACTGTATTTGTCATTTTAATCTCTTCGGCGGTCAACATACTGCGATAGGGGCTCAGAAAATATTGTCGGGGAGGGAAAAAAAGACACAGAAAGGAAAAGATGGATGGATCCAGGGGTGGGCAAGAGGTAGAGTGAGACCTCTTAGTAGATCACAAGCTTCTCTCCAGTACTTCACGGTAGGGGGAGGAAGGAAGAGCCTATCAGAGATCTCCCCATAACAACTAGGAGAGTGCCCCTCAGTGAAGCAAGAAAGGCTCTTTCTAAAGGGGAATGTGAATGTGCCTCTCCACTCCTGAGATAAGATCTTGAGGTGCCCAACAGCGGGGAACCAACAGTAGGGATCACAGCCAAATGCACTGGAACCAGTGACAGATCACCGGAGAGTTGACACCCAGATGGACCCTGTGTGCACCATAATTCTGGCCACCCATGAGTGAGCTAGTTTTGAAAGGGTAAAGGGAACCACTACCTTATTCTCCCACAGATGTCTCCCAGTTGAAGACAGCTAAGGAGGAAGTGCTTATTCAAGGGATTTAAAATAATAAATCTTTTATCACCTGTGAGGTAATAATTTTAATTTATCCTACAAAAGGAATACCCTGGTGAGCCTCCTACTTTCTTCCTGCACTGTATCAGAAAGACCCCATTTACACCTTCAGCAGCGGGCCGGTCTGTGCATATTTGGGCTCTGGGAGAGAATCCAGAAGCCAAAAGCCTGGGCCCTGCTTATCTGCGGGACCGCCTCACTCCCCATGTGCCCGTGCGACCCTTGAGATCGTCCGTGGGAGCCTTTTTGGAGGTTCCCCGGGCAAGGTGGGTGGCCACCGATGTGAGATCTTTTTCTGTGGCCGCCCCTGTGCTGTAGAATTCGCTCCCGGAGGAGGCTCGGTTGGCTCCCACTCTCCTGCTGTTTCGGCATATATGTAAGACCTGGCTGTTCCGTCAGGCTTTTGGCGAGGGGTAGGGGTGGGGGTTTTCCCCACATATTGTATTTTTAAATTGTTTTAAAATTTTATACTGTTTTAATTAATGTTGTTCGCTGCCCCGGGCTGCCCTGTGGGCAGGAGGGGCGGGATATACATTTTTAAAATAAATAAATAAAACACGTGTGGGGTTTGGCCAGTGCAAAAGCCCTCCCATGGGGCTTTGCCAGCAAACACCAGGAAGCGTGCAGAGCAGGGAAATCCAGCTCTGTACTCTTCTGGGTGTTTCCCAACAAAGCCACACGGAGGGGGCGGGGGCTTTCACACTGGCCAAACCCTGCACATATTTTGGCTTCTGGATTCTCTCCCAGAGCCAAAATATGTGTAGACCAGTCCAATGCTGAAGGTGTGAATGTGGTCTTAGACTCTTGTGTGGAGTAGGGAGCACTGAAGGTCCTGAGGCCTGTTAGTTTTTGCATACAGATTTTAAAAATATTAACTGCCAGTAACCCCGCCCCCTCCCAGCCCCCTCCCCCCTCTCTCCTCTCCTCCTTCCCTCCTACCTCCCTTGAGGAAATCTCCTCTTTGCTCTCTTCC
>QEPC01002388.1:18134126-18165962 GCA_003113815.1 Sphenodon punctatus | reverse complement strand
CTCTTCTCTATCTACACCCTGTCCCTTGGCAAACTCATTGTCTCTCACGGCTTCCAATACCACTTTTATGCTGATGACACTCAACTCTATCTCTCCACCCCCTCTCTCTCCCCATCTGTCCAAGCTCGCCTCATCAACTGTCTCTCTGATATCTCCGCCTAGATGTCCCAACGTCAGCTCAAGCTCAACATGGCTAAGACTGAACTCCTTATCTTTCCTCCATACCCTTCTTCTCCCTCTTCCCTGTCCATCCTTATTGATGGGGTCACCATCCGCCCCATTCCCCAAGCCCGTAGCTTGGGCTTCATCTTCAATAGTCACCTTTCCTTTAAACCTTACATCGACTCTGTTGCCAAGTCCTGTCGCTTCGCCCTCCACAACATTGCTCGGATTCACCCCTTTCTCTCCGTCTCCTCAGCCCAAACCCTTGTTCACGCCATGGTCATCTCTCGCCTTGACTACTGTAACCTCCTCCTTACTGGCCTCCCCCGCTCTCACCTGTCCCCTTTATCTCCATCCAAAACTCCGCTGCTAGGGTCATCCACTCAACCCGTCACTTCGACCATGTGCAGCCTCTCCTCTCCTCGCTTCACTGGCTCCCCCTTCCAGAACGCATCCTTCACAAACTCCTGGTGTTCACATACAAATCCCTTCACAACCTGGCTCCCCCCTACCTCTCAGCCCTAGTCTCCTTACACACTCCTGTACTCACTCTTCACTCCTCCTCTGCCCCCTTTCTCACTCTCACTCGTCTCCCCTGCTCCCCTAACCACCTCCATCCCTTCTCCCTTGCTCCCCCCCATGCCTGGAACTCCCTCCCCACATCTGCCTTGCCCCCTCACCTTCAGATCCCTCCTCAAAACCCACCTCTTTCTCACCACCTTTCCCGATGCCTGCTATAACTTTCCTTCAATATTTACTGTCTGCTCTCCCCGCAGACTCCTGCCTAACTGCAACCAAGCCAAGTACGTGCACCTGAGACTTTGCATCCGCTGAATTTTATTTATCCCTTATCTCTCCCTATGTCCCCTCTCCTTGTCTCCCACCTCCGTGTCTATTAGATTGTAAGCCGTAGGCAGGGACCACGTCTATCTTATTGTTCTGTCCGTGTCTATTAGATTGTAAGCCGTAGGCAGGGACCACGTCTATCTTATTGTTCTGTAAAGCATCAGGTACACAGCTGGAGCTATACAAATGATAATAATAAATAATAATAATAATAATAATAATAATAATTAATGAGAATGGGCAAGGTAAAAACTGGAATCGGACAGACTGCCCACAATGGAAGCAAGCAGCCAAAAACCCAAATGAATGAGTGGAATGAACAGAATGGAATACACAAAAAGACCAAAGTTGGGTAATCAACTGAAGAGTCATTGGATACTATTCAGTGCCCGCTTTGGTATTTTCCAACCCCATTGTCTCATAAATCAAGACAAACTCTTAAAAATCAAGATATTTGGTATATAAATCATGAGTTGCTTTTTTCACACATAAACCATAAAATTAAAATAAAATAAAATAAATCAGGGGTGCACTGTGTGCTGCCCTAATATCAGTTCCCCTAGAAATAGGAACTGATTAGAATGTTGCACACAACTGGGAAAAGGTTTCCATTCCCACTCAGATAATTTATGGATGGGTCCCAGCTAAGCTCTGCACTGGTGGTGGTGATGCAGAGAGCAAGCTCAACTCTGCAGAATGCAGAGGGAGGTAGGGAGCAGTGAGCAGCCACCGGACCAGAGGTCAGCAGCCCTGCAGTAATCAACCCTACTCCCAATCTCATAAAATTAGTGACACAGGATTACAGGATAGCAAGTGAGGCTTAGAAATCACTTCTCACAATAAATTCACAAGAGTTGGCAACATGGTCATTTTGGGCACCCATTTCAGCTGTAGTTGCAATGCAAAGGACCGTAATTGCCATGGACCCTCCCTCCAAGACTAATCAAGGTGGAAAGCATTATATGGGAAGTGAACTGAGTGCAGGATTTGGCTCCAAGAGTAGAAACAGTGGGTGGGATTTCAGAACTTGGCAGAAGCAATGAAAGGCCAATGCTGAACTACATGGAAAGCCACCAGACTGGTGCTGAAATAAGTAGTGCTTTGACTCCTTTCTGAATTAGCAAACCCAGTTTGAGTACTTTCTTCCTTTCAGACAGCCAGTGTTGCCTAGTGGATCAAGTGTTGGCCTGGGATCTGCAACGTCAAAGTTCAAATCTCCTCTTGAATTCCCTTGGTGGCCTTGGACATATCACTCTCTGGAACCCTCAGTTCCCCATCTGTAAAACTGGAAAGATTATAACCTATTCCATAGGGTTTTTGCGAGGGTGAATTAGATAGTGATTGTAAAGTGCTTTTGAAATAAGTTAGTTTGAATTGTTGTCCTTTTTAAAAAAAAAAAATGGGTTTGGTTCATGCTGTAATATTTTTACATCCGTTATTTCAACCTTATCTCATTTAAAACTGCCTGGTGTGATGAATTCACCTCTGCCAGTCTCAATTCAATTAGTCTGCTGTAGGTTAGTTTATATGTTTGCAGGTTAGTTTGACTTCAGATCTTGTTGGTTGCAATGGTATTTATTATTTATTATTAATTATTATTATTATTATTATTATTATATCTTTCCTTATTTTTTTATTTGCTTAGATCAAAACCCAACAAAATCCATTCCAACCTGATCCGAAGACAATTATGGTCAACATAAAGGCCACCCTAAACTTTCAATGTTTTTTTGGGGGGTGGATCAGGCTCTTGGTGAGGAGAGTGAAAATGGACAAGAGTAGGAAGGAACCCTAGCTTGTCAGATCTTCTGGATTTCACCCATAATCTGCACAATATTCATTTACACACACACACACACACACACACACTCATATTGACATCTGGCTTTTATTTCAGCTGGATGTTGACAGCCTTTTGATCTGAGAACTAAATGCAAAGGGAGGAAAAATCCAAAGTTATATCTGATTTTTTTTAAGTCTGTGTATGCTGATGACTTACAGCTGCCTCAGACCCATTACTGTCCTCGCCTGCATTTACAGGTGAAGGAAAGTTAACCTTTGTGTCTTCGATTTATATTTTTATGTTCTATACCTATAAAGAAAATAGTTCCAATCAAATCCTTTCCTGGCTGATTTTAGGCCAGGCTGGCTTCTTACTGTGCAAAGCTATGAGCTGTTTTTATTACCTCTTTAAGGGAGGGAAGCTAGCTAACCCACAAGCACCAATACAAAGTGAAGGACACTGGGGAGGGAATCATATTACCATTCGATTACATAAAATGGAAAGCTGTAAGACTGAGTATTCACAGGGCAAAGCAGGAAAGAATAACTACTGTGAAATGCAAAATTATAGGGCCCACTGAGGCTAGGCAACCAAACATTTAATCTTCCCATTGTTTTTCTTGCATTGCTTTTGTTTTTTTAACACTCATCCTTAAGACTCGGCATTAGACACTAGCAGAAGGTTCCTTAGGAATCCTTAGGGCCCTATATGGCAGCACTTGGTTGAAGACATCTCTGAAACTATGGGCCAAATTCTGACCCCACTGAGTGTCAATCCAGAGTGACCCTATTAGCGTCTATGAAGATTCTCAAGGTGAAAGCTAGCTAAATAATTACACTATTTTTCCGTAAATGATTATGTTGGAGAAAACACCACCATTTGCCAAAAAATATTTCACAAGCACTGATTTTTCCCATTGTGCTCAGGACTTACAGCCCAGTCATTCAGGGCTTGTCCTCAAAAAAAGTGCATTTTTTGAGGTTAGTGCCTCCTGACTCATTTAACCTCCTCTGCGTTCACATAAGCATAAGTAGAGGTGAAACAAGAAGCAGAATAACTGCTTGTGAGGTTGGTTGGTTGGTTGGTTCTGAGTAGGTTGTAGTCAACCCAAACAACATCCATCAAAACATTTGAGCAACCAATTTTTTGCAGTTTCGGTTTGGTTCCTTAGTTTGTTCAAGAATGCCCTCTCCATCGTGGCCCCCCGCTTAACACGGGGGACCTCCAGGAAGGCACCCCCGGCAGACCACAGTAGCCGCTCTGGGGCTCGGAGGGTGAGGCGGTCCCTAAGGTATGAGGGGCCTAGACCGTGTAGGGCTTTATAGATCATCGCCAACACCTTGAACTTGGCTCGGCACGCTATCGGCAGCCAGTGCAGAGCTCGGAGCACTGGTGTAATATGCTCCCGTCTGCCCTTCCCCGTAATAAGATGAGCCGCCGCATTCTGCACTAGCTGCAGCCTCCGAACCAAGCACAAGGGAAGCCCCACGTAGAGCACGTTACAGTAGTCGAGCCTCGAGGTGACGAAGGCATGGATGAGGGAGGCCAGGTCCAGGCCGGAGACATACGGACGCAGCCTACGCACTAGATACAGCTGGCGGAAGGCAGCCTTAGCGGCTGCCTCCACCTGCCGCTCCAGACGCAGGTCTGCATCCAGTATCACCCCCAGACTCCGAACCTGGTGAGCTATAGGAGGGCAAACCCCCCCAACTAGGGGGGCCACCACCCCCTTCGCTCTCCCCACCAACATCACCTCCGTTTTAGCAGGGTTGAGTTTCAGTCTGCTCAGCCACATCCACTCCGCCACGGCCTCCAAACATTGGGACAGCAACGAGACAGCAGGGTCTGGGTCAGTAGAAAAAGAGAGGTACAGCTGAGTATCATCAGCATACTGGTGACACCGCACCCCGAACCTTCTCACAACCTCCCCCAAGGACTGCATATAGATATTAAACAACAGCGGAGACAGGATCGAACCCTGTGGAACGCCACACATTAAAGCGCGGGGGCACGATGTCTCCTCCCCCAACACTACCCATTGGCTCCTCCCCGAGGAGCCTTGGATTTTCAGATCCTTAGGGGACATGACCTTTCAGGACTCATCCAAAAGGTCATGTCCCCTAACGAGTCCCCTCCCACAAAGGAGCACTGTGGTCTTGGCTCTGTCTAGACTGCATACTGCATAGCACCATACTGGTACATCAGCCTGGCTTTCATTGTCAGAGAGGAATACCAGCTTTGGAGATAACCAGCATCACTTTCCGCTGCATCTTGGAGACATTTCATCCCAAAACTTGAAATAAATTGAATTAAATAAAATGTCCAGCTTGTAGCTTGTGAGATCTAACACAGGCCGTTTTTACATGCCACACACACACACACACACACACCCCGCCGGGTGTGCGGGCGGGTGTGTGGTGGGTGGGCGTCCGTGTACATGCCGCAGTGGTGGATGGGGGGATGCTGTGTGCCCATGGGAACACCACAGGCGGTGACGGAGGGGGGGTGCGCACTCCCAAACAACATCCACCTCCACCCATCACCCACCCATGGAGCCATTCAGCAAACCAGAGGAGGCTCCGTGGGTGGAGATGGGTGGAGGTGGGTATGCGTTCCCACGGGCGCACACTCACCGCCGGTGCTCACCCATCCCTCCACTCACGCGGTCCGTTTCAAAACGGCCACCGTCAGAAACTGAGGGAGGTATGGCTGCAGGGGATCTTTTGGTGCTTTGTTGGTTTGGGGTAGGGTGGGAGGAGAATTGGTTTTGTTTTCAAGTAATGTTGAATCAGACTTGGGGGCGGGGAGGGGGGAAGCACTGGGGAAGGGGAACCCTGCACACTGCTTCACCTGCAGCAGTCTTTCAAGATCTCCTCAAGGTCCACTATTTATGCCCCCCCACACTCAACACACAGGGGCAGAGCTAAGGAGGTCTGAGAGGGCCCTGTGAGGTAGACAGGCAGCTTACCTGTCCACTTCAGAGCACTCCCTAGCAATGTCCCCCTACTTTTGCCATGCACCCACCACCTATCCTTTTATCTGACAGACTCTTCGCCTTTCCAAGAAGAAAATGAACAGCTTTCTCCCATCTAGCTTCTAATGCTCTAATCAAGAGAAACGAAGACTAAACATCAAAGTGCTCTTGTGCTTTCTCCACATCACACTGTCTCTGCATCTCTGACACTCTGATCACTAGAGAGCACAATCAAGTGACCCATCAGATGCTTCATGGAAATCATCAGTTGCCTATTTTGCTTTTACTCAGTAACCTGACTCCTTTTAGAAGTGACAGATGTGGCACTTCCACAACTCAGAATGACAGCCTCAAGGTCCAAATCTGCATCCACTGAAGTTAAAACTGTCTCCTGAATCCGCTGATGTTAAAAACTATGGACTGGTATGACTGGAAGGTCAAGGGCCCTTCATCACTTCCATTTGACCTCTAGACAGTCTCTCTCTCAACTTGAAAGTACAACCAAAGGTACTAGACTTGTCAGACTCCAATCCGGAGAAGGACACATCTCTTTGACATACCATTGTGTTTGCAATACTAATCCTGTACCCTTGTGCTGGGGAACATTGCTTTGAAACAGAGAAGACCCAAATTTCATCACCACACCAGCTAGATGCAGTTCTAATTCTACTGACATTGACAGATATACTCCTAGTTTGTACCAATGTGAGCGCAAAGACAGTCTGGGGCTTTAGGCCTTTGTACATTCAGCTGTCAAACAGGCATGAAGAAGGTGGGAGAACTATTCTCAGGGATAATCTGCATTTTTAGATACTTGAACAATATCTGGGAATGCAAACAGGTACTTGTATAACCGATTTTTTTTTTAATATATTCCTTTTTAGTTTTTTCGTGTTTCTGGTTTTCCTATTCAGTTATGATGTTAACACATTCCACTATTTTGGCTGAGTCATTTCCAACAACTGCGCGTGTGTAATGATGCAAATGTTGCCAAATGACGTAACTGAAATAACAGAAATACCAAAATAACCAAGCCGAAATACCAAAAACATAAAAATAAAGTTGGAATAGAATAACCAAAACTGGAACCTGGCAAAGCATGAATGAATATTGGTTATTATTACCCTAACTGCCCTTTTCAATTTGAGTAGTGTAGATTTGATGGATTTGCCCATTTTTCTGGCGACCAATTTCGGTCTACTATTAACTGGTTTAGCTGAACAACTGACAAAGCCAGGAGTCGGGTTGGAATAATGACTGCAGGGCCATAGGCTACGCCATATTTTTTGATTCCTGCCCAGGCCTCCTACATAGATAGTTTTGTAGACAGAGCTGCAATGGGTAGCACATTTGCTACCCAAGGATAATACCCACAATTTTGAGTGGTCTGTCGGGTGCCCAATTGGTACCCAAGTACCGAGCTGGGCATCCAATCACGTGAAAATACCAGGTATTAATGGTACTGCGTTACCAAGTTATCATTTTTACTGATTGGGAAAAATGGAGACGTCGGCACAGGAGCACAAAGAAATCAGTACAGCATGTGGGAGAATCAATCCTTAAAGTTGGAAAATCAGTATGGAAAATTGGTAAATCAGGTAACTCATTGGACACTAAACTGGTACTGATTACTACCCGATGTTACTAGGTTGGGTCGGGGATGATCATTTTGGTGGGTTTTACCCGGTTTTGCTGGGACTCGTTTCAGCTCTAGTTGTGAAGGACATGCAAGAAGCTGGACAGGGTCAAAGTGCAGACAGAGACGCGCAGCTGAAGCCAGGCTGAGACACTGGCAGCACTGAAGATTGTGCTGCTGGTTTTTAAAGCCCTCAGTCAGTGGCAGAGGCCCTGGCTATATTTGCGACCTGCTTCTGGACCCTCACCCTGATGCCTACCTGTGTTCAGATGCCAGGTGCTATTTGGGGATTTGCCATCATACCATAAGGCTTAAGGCAATGGGCAATTAAGCTTTTGCTGTGGCAGGTTTCCTCAGTGTAGAACTTGCTTCCTCGGAGATACTTATCTTAACTCCTCCCTCTTCACCTTTAAAATGTACCTGAAGAATATATATTTTTAAAATTCTTCAAATGCTTTGGGGGTAACGTAGATTTGTTTACCCATTTTTCCGTTTCAGGTGCACCGGCAGCTTCTTAACTAGGGCTGAAACGAGATTTTGCCCTTCTCAAAAATTGCGTTAAGAATAGGCTACTCGACAAGGTTTTCTCATCTCTAGATTTCTGGTGAGAGTCTCACGAGAAACTCAAGATTCTCGTGAGATTCTTGAGAACTTCAAAATAGTAAGAAATGATTTAAAACACACGTGCTGTCATTTTGCACGTGCACAGATCATTTGGGGACATTTTTTAGATCCTCAAATCTCGTGAGATCTAGCTGAGGCTGCGAGGTTCTCACAAGAGTCTTGCAAGAATGAATTTCATTCTTTGTCTCTCCCAATCTTCTCCTCTCCCTTGTCTCCCCCTCCCTTCTCTCTTAGATTGTAAGTCCCTTGGGGGTAGAGACTTGCCTATAAGTATTGATTGCAAAGTGTCAGGTGCACAGCTGGTGCATAATAATGATTTATTATTTATTATTTATTATTAATTCCCTGCAGCAGACTCATCCACTGTCCTTGAGTTGATTGATCGGAGTTGAATTTTGGACTCAGGACTTATCCCTGGGACAGAGTTATACTAGTCTCTCAGCCCTACAGTTTACCAGGATAACTTTTTACACACAAAAGTTCTGGGAGAAGTTCTATGTAGAAGTTCAAAGAGCCAGATGTTTAAGATCTGGGTGAGTGATTTAGACAGACAGAAAGTTCAGGATGTAACAACAAACATGCAGGAGAAATGTGTGTGTAAAAACACCCAGGGTGTTACCCACTCTTACACTCCCTTTTACCTCTGGCTGCTGCTGAAGCTGCAAATGAGCCTTTGAAGAGCTCTCTGCAGTTCTAGGTATTTGTGGGGCTCCAGAGCCCCCCTGCAGTAGATGCCTATGAATGGGGTGCCTACAACCCCTTAGCTCCCCTTCTGAATCCTCCACTGGGACAACAGGGAATTTGTTTCTCTGGGGCACCTGAGAACAACAAAGCACTGGGACTGAATATAAATTTGCTTGCATGCAAACTTGAGCTGCATTAAGTATGAATCTGATCCAAGCATGCAATTTAATGATACAGATGCATGCTGGGAGGTAACTGGGGTGGGAAAGGGGCACTTTTCAGCCCCCCACGACAATAGGGAATTCATTTCCCCAACAACAACACACTGGATGCTCAGTTATTGAATTCAGGTCAATCACCATACCCTGAAAGGCAGTTGAGAGTTATGACTCTCAGCCTACTAAAGCTTAATGTAATTTGTCCTTTAGGACACTTGCTTGTTTAGGGGAAAGTTTAGTCATTGCATTTTCCGTAAATGTGAATTTATTCCCCCAAAGTTTTCTTTGGAAGCCCTGAGGCTAATCTTGTATATGCGTGAGTGAGGAAACAAGAATCTCTAGGCCTTTCTTTTTCCTGGCTGTCAGCTGAGAGTGGGGAAAAGGAGCGCTAGGGGTTTTGTCTATCCCCTGGTTGTGGGGGAGGGGGGAGAAAGTCAGCCTTTGAAAATTACAAATGGCTTCTCTTTGCATGGGGCCTTCCCGCCTCTGCAGCGGAGTTGTATCTGTATAGCAGCCACCGTGCATGCTCTGGAATCCTGCAGCAGCGTCAACCAGAAGAGAGGGCCTGGGATCAGATAGACATGTTGACTGACTGGGAGCCCTCAAAGTGCCAGATGCCCAAAGCAACACATTTGTCAAACTTTGTCAAGCACGAATTCAAATTCAGGTATTTAACGAGGTACAAGAACACCTGACCTGAATGAACCAATTTGACGTGACCAGTTATTTCAGTTCTCTCCAGTATTCAGGGCTTAAATTGTGTGGGGTGAGCGGAGGACTTGCAGGGATCAGCCCCAGGAATTTGGCTCAAGGAGGGGGCAGAGCCCTGGGACGTGTAAGGCTTGGGAGACAGCACTAAACACAGTGGAGGCTTCAGGGAACAGAGCTACGAAAACTCCTTAGCATAAGACTAGGGCGGCCACCTATGCACATTTTTAAGGAACACTTATAAAAATACATGTTACAGGGCCTGCATTGGTGCCATGTCTTGTGCTGAATTGTGTCTTATGTAAGATTGCAACCTATGCACATTTTTAAGGAACACTTATAAAAAATGCATGTTGCAGGGCCTGCATTGGGTCTGCCTATGGCACCAAAAATACAAGGCATGTATTCAGCACAAGCTCCCTATCTTCACCTTCAAGGCTCATCACGGCCTTGCTCCTCCCTATGTCTCTGCACTTGTTTCCTATCTTTGCCTGCTTGCAACTCCCCTTGCTTCTGTATTCTCACCTTCTCTCTGGCTGCTCCCCATGCCTGGAACTCCCTCCCGGGATACATTTATTCTGCTCCCTCCTTGGATCGGCCGGTCTGAGTCTCCCCCACCCCCGCATGGCTTTGCCAGTAGACACGCGCAGGGATGCAGAACTCGATTTCCTGCTCTGCATCCCTGCACATGTCTGCCGGCAAAACCGCGCTTTTAGACTGGCCGATCCCTGCGCATATCCTGGCTGCGCATTCCTTCCCGCAGCCAGAATATGCGGAGGGGCGCCGGGGGGCGGGGAGGGAATGTCTGAAAGTGCCCTATGTTTTAAACATGTGCACCTGTGACTTTTCAACTTCATGCATGTATCCTTGTCTCTCCCTATGCTCCTCTCTCCCTTGTCTTTTCTTAGATTATAAGCTCCTTAGGGTGAGGACCTAACTATAACTATTGATTGTACAGAGCCAGGTACATTGTTGGCACAAAATAAATAAATAAAAGAAATTTAAATAAATAAAGCTGCAGTCCCCCAGAGCATGAGGCATGTAAGCTCTCAGGCAGGGACCTTGTCTATCTTATTCTCTGTAAAGCACCAGGTACATCGCTGGCACTATATAAAAGCTTATAATAATAACAACAACAAAAGAAACCCTCCTCTCCCCTATGGAACTTGTACTCTGTGTACCTTCCCGAGTCTGATCCAGGGCACCACATTATTTATTTATTTATTTATTTATTTAAAGATTTTTCTACCCTCCTGATCACAGAGCAGCTCAGGACGGCTTACAAAATGCATAAATAAAAACACAACAATAAAAAACACATACATAAAATATCATTAAAAACATTAAAATGATAAAAAGAACTAAAAGAGCACAACTCCCCCCTCCCCAACCCATCCCCCTCTCCAAAGGCCCAGCGGAACAGCCAGGTCTTACACTGTCTTCAGAAAGAGGGGCAGTCCGGGGTCAGGCGGGCCTCCAGCAGGAGGGAGTTCTACAGCCTGGGAGCAGCCACCGAGAATGCCCTCCCCATCGTCGCCGGGTGTTAGCTCCCGCTGCCACCGCACTCCCCGCCACAGTGGGCCCCGGGCTCCCAAGTCCCAGCAGCGCAGCGCAGCGCAGCTCCTGCATCGGGGCCAAGAACCCCGCTGCTAGCCACAGACACAGCTTCGGCAACGCCCTCCACGTCCCCGCAGCAATGAGTTGCCAAGGCAACCCAACCGCTGAACCCACGGCACCGCAACCCCTGATCCCACACAATGCGGGGTCAGGGCAGCAACCAATCCGCCCCTCGGCATGCCTGCAGGCACGGTTGAGGGCGGAGTCAGGGGCATAGAGGCCGGCACTATGAAACACATAGTGCTGGTAATCGGAACGAGAAGCCGGCCCCCTTGCGAGCTAAGTGTGATCTATTACTGTTTGTGGTTTATGTGTGATTGTGTGCAACTATTGAGTGTGTGTGTTTCCCCCTTTGAATCCCTAAGAGTTACTGCATGAGAGCTAGGTGGGTGAAAGGTGCCCTGTGCCCTGCCCTGTTCTCTTCTCCCCCTTCCCGTGTCGTGTGTGCCTCGCCTCTTCCCCCACAGACCACGCCCCCTCTTTGGTATCCCGCACACCCTTCACAGTAGCCTCTCCAGTCCTAGACCACACACACACACACCCTCAGTATGGGTGCCTGTGTAGACGGAGTGTGACAGGAGGTTTGGGAGCTCACTACAGCTCTGCGCCCTATGATGATAGGGGCCCGGTCTCTGTGAGATCATAAAGCCCACATACTCTCCTGACAGGCCGTGTTACCCGGAACTCAACCTGCAGAGTGTGGGCAGGGGTCGTGAGAGTGAGCGAGTGTCGCCTTAGAAAGTTCCCCCCATCCCCACTGACACCGGGGGACTCTGAGTCGGGCGTCTCCGGCCGACCGCGGAGGCCACAATGCAATCCGGGGCCTGAGGCGGTCCTACAGGTAAGCCGGGCCCAGGCTATTTAGGGCTTTATAAGTCATTACCAACACCTTGAATTGAACCCAGAAGAGAACAGGCAGCCATTGCAGAGAACAGAGCACTGGTGCTTGCGGCGACTCGTCCCTGTTAAGAAACGGACCGCCGCATTCTGCACCTGAATTCTGCACATTACCTCCCAGATCCTCGGGAAGCCTCTTGCCAGTCTGACCCCAAGAGCAGGGGATGGGCTGCTTGGACACTGACTCCCAAGGTATTTTCAGAAGTGATGCTACCACACTTAGACCCAATCCGGGGTAACAGCCGTCACCCCACCCCCAGAGTAGGTTGGTACCCAGAACAGACATGACGGCGCACCTTACCACACTTTGCCCCAAACCGTAGTAGCACTTACCACCAGCTGTTCTCTGCGATTTTCCAAGATCACAACCAGTTGTAACTGCTACCATGGTTTGGAGCAAAGTGTGGTGAACATCTGGCGGCTGCCAAACAGAAGTGACGGTGGTTGTGACCCCGGGGTGGGGTTAAGTGTGGTAAAGTGTGGCTATGTGTGGAAATGCCCTCACACTTCTGAAAATGCCCTCAGTCTCTGGCCAATTCTCTGCTCTGATAAGTTCTAGGGAAGAGGTGTGGCTTTGGGGTAGGAAGTGTGGCTTTAGGGGAAGGCTTGAGCCCCAACAATACATTTTTTATTTTTTTTTACAAATTAAGCACTGCCAGTATTTACATTGCTGGCAATGCTGCATCACAATACAAACAAACCAAGATAACTGTAGCATAGTACTAACCTTTGGGTCCACAAAATTCTGGGTTAATAATGCAAGAGTTTTGGTAGCTTCCAAAAAAGAGAAACGTGACTCCCTTTTTCTCCTTGACATAAATGCCTTTGTTGACCATGCCTTCTACAATGTCTACAGGAGGAAAATGGAAAAGACAGCCTTTTAATATTCTTGCCTGCTGAATCCATCTGGGGATATGACTCAAGCATTTTAAACAGAACTACCTTTCTATCCCCCACTTCTCCTCAGGATACGATTAATGAAAGGCAAAGCTTACAATCCTATCACATACATTCTTCTGTAAAATTAATACTGAAGAACTTTCCCCTGTCTTCCTGTGGGTGGATTCTTTTGTTCCATTGATCCAATAAGGGCAGAAATTAGGACTTGACTATCTAGCCTGAGCAAACTGGGCTTGCTATTCAGAAGGCATCCATCCGAAATATCCATCTGCCTGCTATGCAATTGATTTCATTAGCATCTGAAAACATAAGCATCTCGCCATACCACACCATGTGACATTTCTTAGGTTGCATTTCATTTTCCAGGATGCAAAATACTCACATGACTTTTCTTGATTTGCAATTTGTGTAGGAAAAGGAATGGCCTTATTTGGAATGTCTACACGGCCAAGTAAACACCTGCCTATGGAAGTGCCGCAGGGGCTGTAGGATGGATTTTGGGTTTGCATCTCATTCAAGAACCCACCATATAATGTGTAAATGCAATAAATATAAGACTGTCTCCATAGGCAGGCAATATTGTCAGTCATATGTGCTGTCTTCCTACTAAAAATCTAGGGTTTGTCCATTTGCTAGATAGCAAACATTAAGTGCAATCGTAACCCAACTGCAATCAATGGCGGAAACCCCCATAGATTTCAGTAGGGTTGGGGTGCGCCCATTTTGTGTCAATTCTCTGCACTATGGTAGGTTTCCATTGTTATGGGACAGTTTGCTTCTCTGAGCTGCTCCTTCATTCTGGGCTTCAGGCAGGGGGGACAGGGGGTGAGCCAATGTTAGCTGGTATTTGCAATCATCACAATGCAACAACAGAGATTATGGATGGTCCCTAGCATGGGTGAGATGGAGAGCAACAGAAGCCCATTTCCATACATAAGGTCTCCCAAACTTCAGTCAATAGCAGCTCCTGTGCTATCGCCAGTGCCACCCAAATTAGTTCATACATTAGAAGGTCACAGCTTCTTTTCCTCCATGCTTCCCCATATAGTTGGCAAAGCATGCTAGCAGAGAAGCAAGCATTTCCAAAAATGGCATAATAGGTAGAACTGAAGTCCTGAAACAAATATTCTCAGTGAAAATTCAACAAATTCCCCCAACTTTGTATCAGATCCAACAAAGAGAATATGAAGCGTTATTCATTCCAGGTATCCATTCCCCAAATGAGTTCCCTTTCCAAAATGAATATCCATTTCAGGTATGTTGTTTTGATGAAGTCATTTGGTAGTCTGTTATTAGTTACACCATTGGGTACTACTTAGCGCTAGGCAAGTAACTACTGGATAGGCTCTTGGACTTGGACCTGGGAGACCATTGCTTGTGCTATATAAATAACAATAATATAATAAATAGTACTGAACAATGTCACTAATACCAGAATACCAAAATGACTGAAATTAACAAAGGAAGATAATATCTGAAGAAACTTTCCTCAAGTACTAATTGGACAACGTGAATATGCAAATAATCCTTGTGAATATGAAATGCGCTATTCCTTTCAGCACTAACAGTGGACTCATTCCCCTGTGAGCGTGGTTTGAGAGACAGTTTCTCTTGAGGCTGATTTTAAAGCTACTATCCGGACCAATTGGAAATTCTAAGGGATGGCAGAAAGCTGCCACATTGAGTGCTTTTAGATGGACAGCAGCCCTGCCTCTGCTCCGCCATACCCCTGGTTGACCCACCCATCTAAAGACGGGCCGCCAGGGGTGGAGGCGGAGCAAAGGGCAGGGTCCCTGCAGTGCTCCAGAACATCCAGGAGCACCACCAGTGGAGCAGGTCACCCAAGCCCGCTGTCAGGATCTGGGGGCGGAGGAAGCCCCGGGGGCCCGGTAGGGACCCCGCACCCCAGAAGACCCCCCTAGAAATCCTAAACCCTGCACAAGGGGCGCCCCCCACGATCCTATCCAAGGAAGAGGTAGGGAGCAGCGCAAACACCGATGCGCAGGCAGAGAAATCCCCGCCGGAACCCCGCCGAGACAAGCCGCTTGTCCCGGCGAAGCAGGGGGCGGGGCCAGGAACCACGTTGCGCCGTTCGGCGCGATTGCACGCTCAGAGGGGCGGAGCCAGGGATATTTAGGGGCAGCCGGCACCAGCTTCCGGTGCTGGCGATCAGTATTCTGTGAGGCTGGCCCCGAAGCGTTTGACAGAGACTGGAGACTATTAGAGAGCGATTTGACACAAGAGAGAGAGAGTGCGAGTGTGATAGCGGGAGAGGAAGGAAGGAGTGCGACGTGTGTGAGTGCGGCAGTGAGTACGTGGGTGATTGAAGGCAGGTGTGTTATTTCTGTGTTGTGCACTATCCCCCCCTATCTCCTGGTAACCCTACGTGTTTCCCTGCGGTGGGCAGGGGGTTTTTCCCCGTTCTCCTTTCCCCCGTTCACAGGGGTACTCCCCCTTCCCTTCACTTCTTTTTCCACGGGGTGTGCTCTTCCTAGCACAGTGTGCGTGGACGAGTGCAAGGGGTGCGTACGAGTGGGCAGGGACCTGGTCCCCCTGGGAGCCAGGAGGGGGCCTGCACACTCTGGTACTGATTCCATTCCCGATGATGATACGGCCCTATCTCTAACGAGACACGGTGGGCCACCCAATAACCTGAGGGAACTTCTTTGGCGGAACCAGCGTGTGCACCCCCTCTTCTCAGGAGTCCCTTGCGTGGGTCGAGTGAACTGCTGGGTAGGTCCGTGGGTCCCCTCCCCCACACTCCCCTCTCCGGGGGGCCCTTACACCCAGGGCACCTGCCTGAGGTGGAGTTGCTTCTCTGTCTGCTCGGCGGACAGCCACTGCAACTATGCTCTCAGCTGGAGGTTGCCCTGGGCAACACTAATAGAGTTGTGGGTGGCAACCTAAAGCATTGGGCGATGCGCCCACAACTCTGTGGTGTGAGGGATGGGAGCGCCGTGCAGGCAAATTGTGGGCTGTGGCAGTGACTGGGCCTGTTTAAACCCAGCCCAGGTAGGGCTGCAAGTGGGCAGACATGGGGGTGCACCTCCAGAGCAGGTCCAGGGTGACCAGTCCTGTGTCCATCTGAAGACACCCATTGCCTCTCTTCCTTTGACGTTAACCCACCTGGGATCGTGGAGGACAACTGGAAGTAAGAGAGATGTAAATTGCACTTCCCTCTACTAATAGGGATGTGTGAACGCGGTTCAGATGTTCTGAGTTCGGACCGAACTCGGTCTGTTCGGACATCCAAACCGAACATCCAAACCGAACTTGAAAACGACCGAACAGTTTGGTCAAGTTTGGATGAGTTCAGGGCAGGAAAAAACATGACTGGAAGGCCCATTCGGGTGGGGAAAATGTGACTGGAAGGGGGAGGCAGCTGAGGAGCAGACATTCTGGCACCAGGGGTGGAGACCAGGGGTGGTCTCAGGGCCAAATGATACCGATACCAGGAAAAAAATCGGTATCGATATCGGTACCAATAGCAATATTTCGAATGTTTGGCCATGTTCGGCCGAACCGAACTCCACTGAACTGAACCCAAACTCGGTTTTAAACTAAACGACCCAACAGCCGAACATCCGAACCGCATTCTGTTCGCACATCCCTATCTACTAACTTAATTGAATCTATCCCCAAGCTAGTCTTGATTCTTCCTTAAATCCATCCACTATCATCCATGCTTTCATTACCTCAAGACTGGACTACTGTAACGTGTTCTACGTGGGCCTGCCCATGGTGACAATTCGGAAACTGCAGCTGGTGCAGAATGCGGTGGCCTGTCTCCTTATGGGGATGGGCTGTTGGGAGCACATTACACTGGCGCTCCGTTCTCTGCACTGGCTGCCTATTGTATTTCAGGCCTGATTCAAGGTGTTGGTATTACCTATAAATCCCTATATGACTTGGGCCCCATGTATCTGCAGGACCGCCTCACTACCCGTGCTCTGGATCAACCCCTGCGGTCAGCCGGGAGCACCCTTCTTGAAGTCCCCCAGCTTTCCTGGGGGGCGACTATGGAGAGGGCGTTCTTGGTGGCCACACCAAAGCTGTGGAACTCCCTCCTGGCAGAGGCCCGGGTGGCCCCAGACCTCTCCTCTTTCAAACGTCAATGCAAGGCCTGGCTGTTCCACCAGGCCTTTGGCATGGGAGATGGGTGAGGGTGGGTTTTTATTCTAAGGGTGGGGTATTTTTTTTTTCAGGGGGTTCGTATGTCTCTTTTATATCCCTTCTTCCCCCTCTTTTTTGGAGGGGGGTGTTTTCTCCCGTTTTCCCTCTTGTTATACTGTTTTATGTTTATATTGATTATATATTTTATATTTTTATATATCGCAAGCCGTCCCGAGCTGCATAGGCAGAAGGGGCAGGATATCAATTAAATTAATTAATTAATTAAATAATACGTTTGATACAGAGTGTTTCACTCTGAGGAAAGCCCTAAGAAGATGGTATCAGAAATTTAGAAATAATCCCTCAGGAGGTAATACCAGAGGATTAGTACATCTTAGGTCTTCATATAAGAATCTTCTCAGGGAAAAGAAAAATGCCTATTTTTGAAGGTATTGGAGGAGGTGGCAGAGACGGCAAAAGAGAAGAATTCGGCCTGCTTTTGGAAGCTTATTAGGGGCACTGGAGGAAGTAGGTGGGAAAATAAGACAGATAAGGTGCCTAGGGAGGAATGGGAAACCTACTTCTCCAATCTTTACTCTCAGGACCCCGGCCGATATGATATACCGATGCAATCATCTCTACTCCCTCCCTGGGATCCAGTACAGATAGCCAAGATTGAGGATCTTTTAGATAAATTAAAAAATGGTAAAGCTCCAGGGATGGACTTTATTCTCGCTGAATTATTGAAATCTAATAAGATCTGGTGGGCCCCAGCATTGGCTGCTTTATTTACTGGCATTAATCAGTCTGGTATGATGCCTAGTAGTTGGAAACAGGCTATAGTTGTGCCTATTTATAAAAAGGGCCCCCCGACCAAAACTAGGAATTATAGACCTATTTGTCGTCTTAGTATTGTGGGTAAATTATATGCTAGTTATCTGGCCCTAAAATTGGAGGACTGGATAAAGACCAATAAAATTCTAAGTGATATGCAAAATTGATTTAGATCAGGGCGATCTATTATTGACCACTGCTTAGTGCTGGAACACTTGTCCAAAAAGTATTATAGGCCTCGTTTATATGTTGCGTTTGTCGATCTTCGTTCAGCCTTTGACCTGGTTTCCAGGGCACATCTATGGCAGAAATTTGCTGCAACATCTACCGATAGTAGGCTACTTTTTTTTATACGAAGTTTGCATATGGATACGTCTTTGAGGGTCCGATGCAATTAGGAGGGCCTGTTATTAGGGACAATAAAAACTGAGAGGGGGTGAAACAGGGCTGTGTGCTAGCCCCCACATTATTTAATTTGTATTTAAATGACCTGACTGAAGTTATGTCTTCGCCACAGTTTCACTCGCCTAGATTGGGGTCGTTTGATGTGGCAATTCTTTTGTATGCAGACGATGCTGTCCTTATGTCAAGAACTCGGGTGGATTTATGTAGACAGCTGGTGGCCTTTGCTGAGTACTGCACGCAGAACTTTTTGAAAATCAATTATGAAAAGACCAAAATGTTGGATTTTTCACCTAGACGTAGAACTTATAGCTGGCTTCTTGACGGACACCATCTAGAACAGGTAAAATTATATAAATATTTGGGACTAATTTTTCAGTCCAATGGTGTTTGGACTGCCCACGCTGAAATGGCCATAAAACATGCGGGTCTTGTAGGGAGATCTATATCCCATTACTTCAGAACGAGAGGTGATCATTTGGTAACTCCCGCATTATATGTATATAGGGCCAAATGCTTATCCCAACTATTATATGGCGCATAGTTGTGGGCAATTGGGAAATCCAAGAAGCTGGAATGTTTGGTGACTAACTTTTCGAAAACTACACTTGCAATACCTAGTAGTGCCCCTAGCAGTGCCATGCATTTGGAACGTGGGTTCCTGTCCATGAAGGCACAGATATGGAGCCTGACTTTCAATTATTGACTTAGAATCTATTTTGGAATTGCAGCCCCGCTTTCCATATTGGTGCTGTCAGACTCCTTCAGTAATCACTGGGCTGAAGTGATGGTAAGAAAGGCGCGCACTGTAGGTCTTTCTCCAGATATCTTGTCAACTTTAGGATTTGCCGGTGCTAGGAGGCTAGTTAAACAACAGGTTATTGATATAGCCTACCAGGAGGATATAGCGTCAGCCAGAGGCAAAAAGACACTAGACTTTTATATGGGCCTAGTTCAGAGACCCTTAAAGGCTGCTCCGTACCTAGAATTTGACCTGGAGTTGGCCCTTAGAAGATGTTATACCCTGGCTAGGCTGGACATTTTCTCCTCAGCTTTAACAGAGGGTCGATAGCGCGGTATTCCACTAGCCATGCGGCTGTGTAGCTGTTCATTGGCATGTGTAGATACTGTTGAACATATCCTGTTAGAGTGTGAATTATTCCTTGATCTTCGGGTTAACTCCATGAATAGAAGGTTGCTCTGGGAGATCTCCCGCCGATATTGCTGCAGCATTGCTCTCGGGTGCCTCTGAAAGAGTTACTAGGCAAGTTGCTAGGTTTTGGGGGTGGGTGGGTGGGTTAGATGTTAAAGGTTCTAATGCACAGAGTGTAGTTCCTGTGGAGCCTGTATAGTGGAATATGGTGGACTATTCGGATCCTGATGGTCTGATAAATGGCTTGGATTTTATTGTTGTACGTATTATTCTCTTGGTACCCTCCACCTCGTATTTGTTTATTTGGGAAGCTTGAGGGCAATTAAAATTGGGGTAGATGTGGGAAGACTTTATCTTGACTCCAATTTGGTGTCTGCTGCTTCCCAATACATGTTGTATGTTATGTTGTTTTGGATGTATGTATCCAATTTTGATATGGCAATGGCTGACTCAATAAATCTTATATATATAAATAAAACATAAAATTCACTTGCTGCTCTCGCTGTTTTCCCATTTTAGCCATGCCTAGAGGTCCTGCATTGAGGGCAGTGAATTTAAGGCAAACTTTAGCCTATTTAAATTCTTCTAAGGCATCAGTATTAGAGAGTGAATCCAACATTGCTGCACTCTGGGGGAGTTTAACCTCAGAATTAACCACGTCGTGGTAAAGTTCTTTCATAACACATTCCTGCTGTTTTCATTGCACTTCCTTTGGCTTTGGTGTCCCTCTGCTTAATGCTCACATTGAACATATGTGAGAACTATGCAAAAGCCTATAAAGCAGATAAGTGAAGGCTGAAAGGGATTAGGGTCATTGGAAGTTCATTATTTATAAAGTCTAGAGTTGCCAATACACTTCTGTGGTTGGACAGTAGGAAAGCACAGAGTGTGGAAACCCTTTGTGCGTTCAGTACTAACTTTCATATGCTCAAGCCACACAAATGGCAGCCATTGAAATCTATTCTACTATTGTTTTAGTGCTGAAATCAGAATCAATTTCTTTCTTGCAAAAATTGCATGAGGCTCGAGAACCGTTACGACATTTCAGGACAATCTCGATAATGGTTTGATATCTCTGTTGAGAATTTTTCTCAATATACCATTTACCATTACTGTTTACCATGTACCGTGTTTTTCCCGGTAATGTGCATGCAAAAAATGTCCACCATGGCTGTAGAGCATGCACATTACCTGGACAAATGTGGTACATGGTTCCTGGTTAATTATATAATGATGTTATGATGACTTCATGTATTGTATTTTCTTTGTGTATTTGTAAGCCGCCTCGAGTCATCTTGGGATGAGAGAGTTGCGGGGTATAAATTAAAAATGAAATGAAATGGTAAACGGTAAGAGGTAACAGTAAAGGTAACTGTAAATGGTATATCAAGAAAAGTTCTTGACCAAGGAAGTGCCGAGAAACGGGATTTTCTTGATTATCAATTCTCACCAAAAAAAGATTCTCTGTGAGAATCATGAGAAAAATCAAGATTGAGTTTCAGCCCTAGTTTTTATTCAACTCATTGTTTTTTCTAACATCTTGCTGAGAGCTGATACCTAATTTTGAGTGGATCTGAAGTTGAAAACAGACATGACGCTAACCACCCTTTAACCACCCTTGGTGGTTATTTATGCATGTTGCAGGGGTGTGTTGGTGCCCTATGCAGCCCTGAAACATGCATAAATGACCACCAAGGGTGGTTAAAGGGTGGTTAGCGTCATGTCTGTTTTCACCCTGAATCAGATTTTAGTTATGCTGGTTAAGGGACCTTGGAGGGATGGAAATAGGGTGGGCAAAAGAGCCATGGCCGTCTAATTTTGGGAAGCCATAACTAGAAATCTGTCTGATCCAGAATGTCTGAGTTGACTTCAGTCTGACAGAATGTCCAATGAAGTTTTTTAAAGCCCTGACCCAAGAAGGCCCAAACATAGCCCTGTCTCAGGAAGTTCTGCAAGGGATGAGAAAGATTTTAAAAAACAAATAAATAAGAAGGGAGATGGCATGAGTTATGACATTCCTGTGTTTTTGGAAATTATGTATCAGCTTTACAGTACCTTGCAGTAATGTAAGGAGGAAGTGATTCTGTTCCTATTGGTTTGTATTAAAAATGTCTTCCTGGATAGTCTTAATTTTCCATTCAGTCGTATTCTTCCATTGATCTATCAGCCAGTCTACACGTGAAGCAGGTTTCATTAAAAACCACATCTACCTGCTCATCTTATGCCTGCTTTTTTATTATTTGGAGGTAGGTGATTCAAGATGGAATAACTCACATGTTTTCATTTTGCATTCTGCAGAATACTTTTAGAAATGCATCAGAACAAAATGGCCACAATCAAATACATTGGATGTGTTCTTTTAAAATAAACTATAGAACCACTGAAGCAATCTTATGAAGAGGTAGCTTAAAATCCTGATTACTCATATTCATGCCCACACCTTTAAACAGAGCTGAGCTTGGAAGGTATCGGGCTTTCTTGGGCATTTGGGGATCAAATAATGCTCTCTTTTCTGATGTGAAGAATACAGTTAGAAACAACACAATTAATTATGAATAAGACCCTTGGAGCTGTGGTTCCCATATCTTTTTACCTTTGATCCTCATTTTGAGACATAATATAATCCCATGACCCCAGACAATAGCAAACAACATGTAATGAAAGAATGGCAAATATATCATTTGAGATTGTTACCCCAACTGCAAGTGGCATAACCTCCTTTCCCTTCACCTTGGGTCCAGACCAATAGTTTTGGGAATCTTTGCCTTACAGATCTAAAAGCACAACAAGTACCATAGTGGCTCAGACCAATTTGACGTCGCTACACCAATCCAATTTACACCAGTGCATCTGAGAGCAAAATTTGACCCAGAAAATCCAGAAAATCATTTAACTGTGAATGAGGGGGGGGGGGCGGAATTAGTTTAATTCTGAACCCAACATAAACAGACTGATCCGAGTGTGGCAAATGCAGAACAAAAATACTTGTATCCTCACCTACAGTTGCAGAGAAGTTAGAGTAGGCAGAGTCATTGGTATATACAAAAGTAGAATTATGGGAAGGAAGCACAGTGAAGTTGTGGACTCTTAAAGCTGGGTGGAACAAAGAGAAAACAAGCAAAAACAATGAATAAATGCAAAATTGATATGAATCAGTCAGTCCAAATCTCTCAATATAGCCCCCTCAACCAAGTGTTGGCAAAAGCCAAGATCTTCTGTACTCCCAGAACTCTTTTCTCAAAATGAAATTGAAAAACAGGTGCCATTTTCAGTATCCATAAAGGGACAACATCAAAAAAGAAGACATATACAGCGGACTCATTATAACATGGTATTTGGGGAGCCGTAGCCACAGCCATGTTATAATGAGGTCCACGCTCTGATGAAAAATGCAAATGTTCCATTCTTACATTCCCTAATGGGTCACCCACTGAACTATGCTTAAAAGCATTTTTATTTTATTTTATTTTATTTTATTTTATTTTATTATCAAGGAAAAAAGAAAGTGTCGGTACCCGTAGTCAGCGCTATAATGATGTGCATTCAAACGAGGTCCGTCTGTATCAAGAAAGATATTTCATATATGTAAGTAATTTTCAGGGCTAAAAAAATATATTACTTGATCAGATTCATTGATTAATGCATGAACACAGATCAAAATGAAGTTTAAAAACTTCCAATTTTTTTAAAAAATTATTTAAATAATAAAATACTTTTTTTTTTTTAATGAAGTTTTAAAAATAAAGTAAGCAGCAAACAAAAAAATTCAATGAATCATGTTGTGTAAAGTTTTATTGTGGTTCCATAGTATCCTAGTATATAATTGCTTAATTAGTTTGTTAAAAGTAACAGAGTTAATCACATAAATATTTTAAATGGTTGACAGCCCTAGTAAATATCAGTTTTCTCTGTTATTTATTTACTATTGTCAATCAAGAAGGACTTAAATTGAGGTGTGTGGGGTGGGGGGAGGAAGTGATTTCACACCCTCTTAGGATTATTTATTTGCGGCATTAAATAGCCTTTTGTATATAGTAATTTCCAATGTCTGCCCAGAACATACTTCGCCTCCCAGGGGCCTCCTGTGCGGGGTCCCACAGGGTTCCATTCTGTCCCCCCTCTTGGTCAACGTGTACATGAAGCCTCTGGGAAAGGATGTTCGTAGGTGGGGAGGTACATTGTCATCAGTATGCTGATGATACTCAGCTGTACCACTCCTTTTCATCCAACCCAGGCCCTGCAGTCTTGGTGCTTTCCCGGTGCTTGGCTGCTGTGGGGGACCGGATGAGGGCTAGTCAACTGAAGCTGAATCCTGACAAGACAGAGGTGATGCCCGTTGGTGGGGTTGGTGATCTGGGTGAGGCGGTGTCCCTCGTCATTGACAGTTTGTCCAGTGTTAGCACCTCTCATGCAGAGCATGGGACTACTCCTGGACTCACAGTTGCACCTGAATGTCCATTTGGCGGCTGTGGCCAGGAGTGCTTTCCGCCAGCTACATCTGGTGAGGTGACTCCGCCCATTTGTCTCAGAATCCAACTTTGCCACCGTCATCCATGCATTTGTCACCTCAAGGCTGGATTACTGTAATGCCCCTTACGCGGGGCTGCCCATGGTGATGGTTTGGAGACTGAAGCAGGTACAGAATGTAGCAGCCTGTCTCCTTATAGGGACGGGTCGTGGGGAGCACATGGGCTCTGTACAGGCTGCCTATAATCTTTCGGACCCGATTCAAGGTCCTGGTCTTAACCTATAAAGTCCTAAATAGCCTGGGCCCAAGCTACCCGAGGGATCACCTCACTTCCTGGGCCCCAGGGCGGTCCGTGCAGTCGTCAGGAAGTGCTCTTCTGGAGGTCCCCTGGTACCGTCGAGTGGGGACTGACAGGAGGGCATTCTCGGCAGCCGCACCAATGGCGTGGAACTCCGTCCCAGTGAATGTCCATTTCAGTCCAACATTTGTGGCCTTTCGCTGTCAGTGCAAGACGTGGCTCTTCTGTCAGACGTTTGGGGGAGGGGAGGGCTAGCAGGAGGTTTGGGGGTGTGTTGTTTTTTTTAAAAATTACACATTCTGCCTTGTTTTTATTATAATATTATACTGCTGCTTTTATATTATTGTTTTATTCTGGTTTTATTGTTATTTATAATTTTGGTTATGAGCTGCCACACTGCTTGAGGCAGGATGGTGGCAGGGTAAAAATAATTTTTAAAAGAATAAATAAATAAACAGTTGTCTGGGATCTGAAACAGTATTCTTTGAAGACCATGGAAAGACTCCCAGTGACTTCAATGGTCTTTGGAACAGGTTTTTTTTTCATCAGTTGAGTCTTTCATTCACTAACAAGAAAGAAAGACAAAGGTTGTATTGTAAAAATACCCCCCAAAATCAGCAAGAAGACTAATGGGCAGGTGTGGAACCTAAAAATTATCTCTCTCTTGTTCTCTCTCTCTTTATTTAAAATGACTAGATTTCAAGTTGATGTTATCCCTTTAATTTAGGTTATTGCAACTGCACAAAAACAACAGGGTGGGAAGCACCGCCCACAAGAAAATAAATCAAACCCCATTTTGATAGACTGTCTCCCACAATAGAGCCTGGTTGAGAGAGATGAACGTGAATTCCAGCCACACAGTGATTTCAAACAAATAAAATGGATTCAATTGATGGACAAGATTATGACATTCCAAGAATTTGAGAGGAAACATGGGATGGAAAAAAACAACGGCATGATATTGTGATGAACAGAAAAATGAGAGAGACTCTAGCAACAAATGGAAAGGAGGGTGATATCGAAGCAGGGAAATTGCCACCTGCATAATACACTGTTGGAGAAGACTTTTGGTGGAGGCTAGATTCAGCCCTTGCATGACGGTATGAAACTCCTGCTGAAGCCAGATGGAGTGACATGCACATAATGCAGGTTGAAATGTCACCAAATTAAGAAAGTCATTCACCATGGCTAAAATCACACCAAGAGGCAAATAGTGTTATGACGTGCATCCATTAAGAAAAACATATTCCTATGGACTCCATTAGGAGAACTCGGTTGAGTGAGAACTATTTGCAAAGATCAAACTGTAAAAAAAGAACAACAGCTATTCAATCAAATGTTGGAATCAGCATTTGGATTTCAGTAACTTATTGTTTCTCTTGAAAAGAGCATTGCCAAGCTTTCATGGTGCCATTATTCCTTTCAACTTGACTGTTGTATTTCTCTTTTGTGAGTCTCAAAAGCAATAACTTTGCAAAAAAATAAATATTAGACACAGATCGATTATTCTGACACACTGATGGTGCACACCTCCATCCACTGAAGTCAGTGGCTTAGCTCCCACTGACATCAATAATGAAGGAATGCTCCCCAATTGTTGTGTCTTTTGAAAAACAGATTATAAATATATATAACCAATATCTCAACACTGTACTCAGGAATTTTATAAATGGAAACTTCTGTTTAAATCCAGTACTAACCTCAGATTAACACTGGCAACAGAGCCAAGGATTCAGCCTTAGGGGATTTTGAGATGTGACACCCCAGCCTGTGGCCACGCTTACCCCAGTATAGCCACGGGTCAGGGTGTCACATCCTCTCCGGCCCCACCAGACGTTACCCCGGACCGTGGCAGAGCTAACACAGAATGTGCCCTGGGCTCCTGATGGCCCGTTCCACTGAACCCTGGCCCATGGCCGGAGTAGTTCTGGGCGGGCGTGGAGGCCTAATAGGCCGCCACACCTGCCCATCAGGGCGGAGGCAGGGCTGCACTGAGAAGCGCGGGGGTAGGGCCATGCAGGCACAGGGCTGTGCATTTGGACCCACGTCTGCGCATCCCCTGCCCACTTCCCAGCCCCGGCCACCTAAACATTTGTTCCGCGGCTGGGCAGACCCCACCCCGGGGTGAGGGGGCAGGCAAAAATCCCATCACGTCTAAAAATATCCTTAGTAACAAGAGATAATTCTGTAGCATAGACATGTCCCGAGGTATCTCTAAACACTCGAGTTTTGGGATGTCTATGGGCCATTAACTAAGCGCCACAATTGTTTGTGTAAAATCAGGCTGAGTCACTGATTCAGCACTGAGTCAGAGGGAAGAATACCTCTTTCTGGATCACAAACACCGCTAAATGGACCCTCTGGGTGTTTTATAGGCATATCCAGTAATGGCAATCCAGGATAGTTCGAATAGTGTCCAAAAACAATCTAACCTATTGAAGATTACGGCTCAGTGCCTTGATGTCCTTCCTGACTGACAATTTACCTGCTCTCTTCATAGTCAAAGAAAGTTTTGTCTTAATAAAGACTTAAGGATTTGGCCCAGGGAAAGAACTACTGAGACTAGAGCTGAAATGAGTATCTGCAAAAATTGGGATACCTGTTGAATTTATGGTACCCGAATCGATTCACAGACTTCAGGTATGAATCTGTACCCAATTCTGACCCGATTCGAGCACCTGGCTTCCCAAAATGTCCTGTAATGTCAACTTCCGGTCCCGATTTTTCAGTTTTCTTTCCCAATTTACTGATCTAACCTATTGAAGATTACTAGAATTTTTTTTAAAAAAACAATACCGGAAATTAATGATTTTTTCAGAAATCTGTGTAGGCAGTCAATTATCATGTAGCCTGTCAAATACCTGACATAGTACTCAAAAATACAGGTATTTCCTGCAGGTACCAAATTAGGTACCCGTTTCAGCTCTAACAGAGACTCCAGAAGTGAATACAGCTAAATGGTTGGACTTATAGAAACAGAAAATGTTGTTCTGGGACCGGTAGCCTTTGATTTAGGGGACTCAAGTTCCGTACTTGTCCTATACCACAGATTTCCTATGTAACCTTGGGCAATCAAGGGCCCATGCAGGATGCGCAGGCCGAATTCACACAGTGCATGCATAGCGCACATGTGGTGCCATCACTCAAATCTACTGCTACCTGAGTCCACCACCGCACGGTCCTTCTTCCCTCTCCATCAAGTTGCCCAGTCACAGGCATATTCAAATCACTCTCCCTCCTCCCCTCCCTGAGATAGGAGTGGGGAGGAGTCTTGGAGTGTAGTTATACCTAGGCAGCTTGACAGAGGTAGGGCTGAGTTAGTGGACCCAGGAAGGCAGTAATGGACTCTGGATGGATAAGCTGCGCACTGTGCTTCATACATGTTGCACATGTGTACCCGGTACATGCCACACACTCCAGCTGTGCAGGTCTTTGTTCAGCCCAGTCTGTCTGTTCCATCGATAATAGCATGTTCCTATATTGCAAGGGCAGATGCACTAACCGTTTTTAGGTTCTCCAAAACGATAGTGATCATGGCCCTTTTCAAATGGGCTGCGGGAGGTGCCGTGGTGCGGGGGGGATGGGTGGAGGCCGTGGCAGGTGTGTGGTGCATGGGCGGGTCATCCCAAGGACACCCACCCACCTGCACCCATCTCCACGCAAGGAGGCACCTCTGTTTTCCTCAGTGCCTCCGTGTAGGTGGAGGTGGATGGAGCGCGGGAGCACACATGCACCCCCACCTATCCCCACCAGCGGTCAGACAGACACATGCACACCGCCCACACTGGGCGGGGGAGGGGGCATCCATGTAAAAAGGGCCAAAGATTAAATGAGTATCTAGCTAGATACCGACCCCCCTCTGTTTTCAGCATGGGCCACCTTCTGTACTTCTATACTTACCATATCAATGTTTCAAAGATGCCCAAGGTAGCTAATCATGCAACTCCCACTGAAAGTCAATGAGAATTCAGGAGAAGTAGCTACTTAGTCACGACTGAAAAACCCACCCACTGTGTGTATCTGACAATAACTGGCTTTTAAGTTTTTAATAACATTTTGAATTACAATCCGTTTCTCTTTTATGACTCTAAAAACGTGTAGGCTGCTCGTAAGCTGTCTGGGAATACTCTGAAAAGCAGCTTTGAAATGCAAAAATCATTTGGATTTCTGAAAGCTGCCAAAATATTTCCTGAATAAATAGCTCTCAACTGCCAGGGCTTTAACGCTGTAACCCAGTTATCTGCTGCTCCACTTCTGCTTACGGGCTGTCACAAAAACTAAGGGTGCTCTCATTGTCACTCATCCTTGTTCTACCTCCATTTGTATCCCGAAACTCGTGAATTCCTTCCACGTTTTCCAGTGGCCAGTAGTGCGAAGCTTGGGCTAAAACATCGAATCCTGTCAAGGAAACAGAGAATTCAAGGTCATGAATGCAGGACTCAAGGACAAGCATAGCAAGCCCAGATTTATTTATTTATTTTTAAAAACTGTTTAAGTCATTCCTTGTGCTATTTCTGAAACAATATTACACCGAAATCAACAAAGAAAATATAGGGTTAGATGAAACAAAATATCTTATGCAAACCAAACTCTGCACAAAAACGGAGCTTTTGAAATAAATCAAAACAAATAAATAGCCCTGAGGATTAGTCATGTATTATGCAATGAATTTCTAATTGTGCATCAGAGGGAACCTCTATATTGAAAACACAGCTCTCAATTGACTTTAAATTCATTAGGTAAAAAAATAGACTTAGGCAACATTACATTAAGAAGGAAGCCCAAATCCTCACTTGATGTAAGTCAGTCTAGTTTATTGTACACAATAGACCTTGCTTCATTTAAACACAATAGAACACCTCACTAGGGATGCGCAAACGCGGTTCGGTGTTCGGCCCATACTCATCCCGTTCGGATGGCCAAACCGAATGGCCGAACTGAATGCCAGAACCCCCGAACATTTTGGCTGCGTTCAGATGAGTTTGGGCATCTTCGGGCAGGAAAAACAGGGCTGGCAGGCCCAGCGGGGGCGGGGCAGCTGAGGACCAGACTTCCTGGCACCAGGGGTGGAGAGGCTTGGACTAGAAGCCAGCTTGCCCAATCACCATCCCTCTTTTCCTCAGACCACTGGCTTCGCAGTCTGCGATTGGCCACGGGCTAGGCTGCACAGAGCCAAATAGCCAATGGGGCTTGTGGTAAGGCGGGCGCAGCAAGTAACAAAAGTCATTGCTCTCCTCCCTTCCAATTCCTTCTGAGCTAGCCACTGATCCTGTCAGCAGGCATTTTCAGAAGTCTCCCTCTCCCAGCAGTTTCTGTTCCTAATCCATTGCCATCCTCCTCCTATTTCACCCATTTCCACACATTTACCTCCATAGTTTCATTTATTTATATTAGATTAGATAGATTTAGGTGTTATTTTTATTTTTCACCCCTCCCTGTGTTCTGTCTCCCTACCCTCCATTGAATCCTTCCCTCCTCCCTGTAGATATTCCATTCCTGATTCCCTTCCCCTGTTTTTGGATTTATTTAGAGTAGGATTAGATTGATTTTGGTTTCATTTCAGTTTTGTACCCCTCCCTGTGTTGTTTGTTGTGAGCTGTCTGTGTTCCCCCCCTCCCCCAATCCCTGTGTAGATATAGAAAGATAGACATTAGATATTAGATAGTTACTGTAGATAGATAGTTGTAGGAGTTAGCTTAGTTATAGAGATAGATAGAGATAGTGTGTAGTGAATCAGTTTTAATATTTTATAGTGTGTTTGTAGGACTAGGCCTTTGTAGATATAATATTCCATTTAGTTCCATAGGTTTTAGAATAGTTAATAACAGTTAGAGTTAGTGTAGTAGATATATATAATATTCAAATTCTGAATAAATTAAAAAATATAGAAAATCGTTGTGTGCATTATTTGGGTGGGAGAAATGGAGAAGGGAAGCAGGAGAGGTTGGTCTGCTGCCCGTAAGGCAGAAAATGGGGGACGTGGCAAAAGTGGCAGGGGCCGTGCCAGCGGAGTGGCAGGCATCAGCAGCAGCCTGAGCCCATCACCACGCCCCAAACTGCAGAGGCCTGATTTTGGCAATCGGGCTTCAGAGACTCCCATCAGTAGCACTAGCTGGAGTGTGTTTCGGCATCACCTCCTGCCAGCTTCCTCCACTGCCACACACGGCACTGGAAGGTCTACAGTGCAGGAGGCTGTGGCTGTCTCTGCTGTGACTGCAGGAGCAGGTCCTTCGGGGTCGGATGTTCCTCAAGGGCCACCAATGTCCCCAACTGTTGAGGTGATCCCCAGTAGTCCAGGGCTGGTGGATCCCATCCTGGCTGCTAGAGGCAGGGCCCGATCCCTGGGCAATGGCAGCAGGGAGTGCAGCAGCAGCAGCAGCATCTATAGGAGGCACAGGGAGAGTGACAGCAGAATGGTGAGCAGTCCATCAGCCTCAGGGGCCCAGTACTCCCCTTCACGGGACATCACTCATATTGGGAACAGCAAGGCAAACACTAGTCCTGCGGAGATGTCTGGTGCTGAGGCGATGGCTGTCCCTCTGAGAACTATGCCGCCACCATGTTCTGCCCCTCCCAGCACCGCTGTCAGCGGTGTGTCACCCAGTGCAGGCCAGAAGGCAGGAGGGGGTATAAAATCCTCTGTCTGGGCACATTTTAAGTTGGTGCGAGCGGATAATCCCAGGGAGGTGCAGTGCACTTTGTGCCAGAAGGTGGTGGAGCATGGGCTCACCAACCTTGGCACAACTGCCATGGCGAGGCACCTCAAGGAATGCCACAGCGCTGTGCTGCTAAGCGGGCAGGCAGGGGCAGTGGATGCCAGCGGGTTCCCGACTGCAGCGGCCAGTCGTCTGCCTCCATCAGCGAGCAAGCGTCCTGCTCGAACAGCTGCCTCTAGCAGCAGGAGCGGTATCGCTGCTCGGGGGGAGCAGCAGCAGCAGTATCAGTGCACCATGGAGGAGCTGGGGTGGGGGCAGCTGCCAAGTCCATCGGCAGCTGCAGGACGTGGAGGGCGGCGTGGCTTTCAACTGAAAGTCCCGCGCATGTTGGGGTACATGATAGCCCTGGATGGGCAGCCCTTCTCGGTGGTCGGGGATATGGGGTTTAGGTGCCTGATTGGCTTCCTGGGCCCCCAGTTTAAGCTGCCCTCACACACCACCCAGAGTCAGCAGGTGGTGCCAGCCCTGTACTGGGCTTTAAAGGAGCGGGTGAGGGAGCAGCTTGCAAGGGCTGGGGGTGCCACCATCCACTTCACGACAGACTTGTGGTCAAGCAGGAACGCTCAGCACGCCTACCTGGCAGTCACGGCTCACTGGTGGCAGGACCCAGAGGCAGCATTTGGCAGTGGCAGGAGAGGTCCCAAGCAGGGTATAAGTGGGCCCTACTTCAGGCAGAAGTAATGGATGGCCCCCACACCGCTCAGAACATCGAGTCAGTCCTGACCACCATGGTGAGGGAGTGGGTCATGCCAGGCGTGACCTTCACCAAGGGGTGCGTGGTGACAGACAACGCGGCCAATATA
>QEPC01002388.1:18093401-18133185 GCA_003113815.1 Sphenodon punctatus | reverse complement strand
CCCCTGGGGATGGTGGGAGTGGGAGCAGCCACCCCTTTCAACCGGCGGGGTCTATCCCTGCCCCCAGCCCTAGCAGTAGCAGCACCAGCAGCAGGCTGAGCAGCAGCAGCACCCCTACTGTGAGCAGCAGCAGCTCGTATGTGCAGGGCACTCTGGTGAGCATGGGCTCGTGCACAGCAGGGCAGGCAGCATAGCCGAGGGCAGTGGTGGAGGTGGTGCCCATGCACAGTTATGTGAAGGAGTACGACAGCGCCTCAGCAGCAGTGGAGAGCTACCTGGAGGAGGAGCCGTGCATAGAACCCAGCAGCGATCCCTTGGCCTACTGGGTCAGCAAGACCAACGTGTGGCCGGCCCTGTCCAAAGTGACCAAGGGTATCCTGTCCTACCCACCGAGTGTCCCCAGCGAGCGGGTGTTCTCTATGGCGGGGGACATTTGCTCTTTGCACCCCTGAGACTGGGGGTTAAGTTGGTGGAGCAGTTGCGGTTCATCAAGGTGAACCTTCCGCTGCTGGGATTCCCCGAGCTGCCCCTGGACATGGATTGATGGTGCAGTGGCACACTCCATTCCATGCCAGGGGCAGTCTTGGGACGGGGCTCCTCCTGAATCTGGGCTGCTGCTGCTGAGGTGCTGTCCCTCCCTCACAATGCCTGGCGCCCGCCCTGCCTCTCTCTCTCTCTGACTAGATGGCCTCGGCTGGCCTATCTGACTGACCTCATGATGCAGGGTGTGGCATTGGGAAGCTGTAAGCCTGCCGGACAGCCTCTGGCTAGATGATCTCGGCCCACCTATCTGACTGGCTCTCTCTCGTATGTGCTGTACACTACAGTCTTCGCCAGCCTATCATTCATTTCATTTCATTTCCCCTCAAGTCATAGCCAACACTATAAAATACTTAAAACAAAACAAAATTAAAAAACAAAAATACCAGTAGAAATTATACTGAAGCACTGCATCAACATCTACCAGTTACAAACATTAATATCCATAAACATTGCTGAAATTAACGGCAGCTTAATTCAGCTAGGTACCATACAGAACTATTAATAATTGAAATTAAGAAAATTGGTCCTTTTAACAAAGACCTGAACCAGAAATTTAGCAACAGCAGTAGTACACCCAGGATCTTGGCCCGCCAAAAAAATGAGAAGGAGCTCTGAATTAGTTCTTCTTCCCTCATATCTAGCCAGCTTATCAGATAAATACAAAGCCCTTGTAGTCTGGTAAAGTTTGCAATCAAACAATACATGGCCCACTGTTTCCACATCAGTTTGATCAAATGGACACAACCGTTGATCAAATGGTAGTGCCCTTTTGTGCCCTTCCAATATCATAGTGAGTAGTGCATTAAATCGTGTGAGCAGAAATAACTTGGACTGTAAAGGCGTCAGTTGGTAATTCCAATAGGCCGCCATTTTCCCTTGAGCTGGAATCAAGACCCAATAGGGACCCAATGATGGGTTTTCCCTAATAGTAGCTAATTCCTTTTGATGCAAAATGTCATTAAGCCTTGAAAACACTTCAGTCTTAATGGCCACATACCCTCTAGAGAGGTAATACAACGGAGAGAAGCCCATTATCTGCATTTGAGCGATCACTGCCCCAAACCAAGAGGATATATAAGAATCTTGTTTCAATTCTTGCAGCAGCTGTGGCTAGTCAAAATTTATCCTTAGCCAGAGTTGCAATGCATATCTAAGTACAAGAGTATTCCAATTCGTTTGTGACAGTTCCAGCCGCAGAGCCGCAGAAGGAATTCCTATAGGTGTTCCAAAAATAGCTCTCAGGAACACCAATTGAATTGGGTCCAAATTAAACGGGTGAGCAACTGCCCAGATAGCTGTCCCATACAGGATTTGTGCCCTAACCTTGGCATTGAAAACTGTTAGGGCCATAGAAACTTTACCATTCCCCTTTTGGCAGAAATACCGTAAAATAGCTCCTCTTGTGCTTATGGCTTGTTTAGTTGCCATTTTAAATTGACTAGACCAATCACCATTACTTTGGAAAATAACTCCTAAGTACCTGTATTGGGTGACCTGTTGGATAGAATGAGACCCCAAATGCCATGTATAGATTTTCTTCTCCTTACCAAAAACGAACACCTTTGTTTTGGTATAATTAATTTGGAGTTTATTGTATAGACAATACTCTTCCAGAGCGAGCAGTTGTCTTCTCAACCCTTGCTGTGTCTGTGCCAAAAGAACCGCGTCATCCACATAAAGCAGTACGAGTATCCCAAGTGGATGGTTCGCTAATTTAGGAGGGTAAACATTTGGATCTGTCACAGCAGAAACTAGATCATTGATAAAGAAATTAAATAAAAAAGGTGCTAATATACACCCTTGGCCAACACCAACCCTAGTAGGGATACGTTCAGTAAGAGACCCTCAATAGTTATATTTAACCTCAAGCAAGGTATTGGTATGAATAGTATAGATCAAAAAGTTAGTCTCCTATCAATCGTTGTCTTAGATAATGTATCCCACAATAATACTCTATTAACAAGGTCGAAAGCCGCTCTTAAATCTATAAAAGCGGCAAACAGCCTTTTGTTTTTACAGAAGTTTTTCTGTAATAAATGTGACAAAATTAACACATGATCTGTAGTAGAGCGATTCTGTTGGAAGCCCATCTGCTCTGGGTGAATGATATTAGCCTCCCTCATCCAGACCATAGCCCGTCTTAGAAGAAATTTGAAATAGAGTTTACCTATCACGCTTAATAGGTTGTTTGGGCGATAGTTGGCAGGTTCGTCTTTTGGACCCTTTTTATAAATTGGGACAACTATTGCCTCCTTCCAATCCTTTGGGATTTGACCTGTCTCATTCACTCACGAAAATAGGGCTGCCAGAAAAGGAACCGACCAATCGCGATTTACTTTCAAAAATTCCACGGGGACAAGATCCTTGCCTAGGGCTTTTCCACTTTTGAGCTGATTAATAAGTTCTGCAACTTCCGATAGCTCAACTGGGGGCCAGCTTTCTGTCTTGGAAATAGAAAAGGGACATTCCACTGATTGCAGACCAGAGAAAATACCTTTCAAGTACGATTCCCAATCATCCTTTGGTATGTTAGTAAACCATCCAGATCTTGATCTTGGGATGGCTCCATTAAGAATACGCCAAAAGGCAGCCGTATCACCTGAATGGGAAAATTGGGCCAATTTGTTCCATTGAGTAATTAAATAATCAGCCTTCTTTCTTTTAATCAAATTTTTATAATGTGTTTTTTTGAGTAAAGAATTCTAATGGGAGCGTTTGGGCCCCTCCTTTCCTATAAGTTTTATACATTATCCAACAGGATTTCTTAGCAACTCTACATTCATGATCGAACCACGGTTGACTTAGCCTCTGGGAAGGTCTTTCTTTCCTATTGGTCTGCGATCCTAGTTGTAACCTAAACACCTCCAAAATCTTAGCATAAGTTGCCAATACAGTATCGCTCGGGGCCCCTGCCTAAATAGTTTCCCATGGCTGGTCACATTCTGGGGACTTCAATGCATTATCCATTTCCATGGCCAAGCCCTCATTCCAGGGGCATCTCAAATAACTAACTCCTCCTGGGTCCAGCATATCCAAAGTGTCCTTATCCGCACCATTCCCTTGATCCAAGTCCTCAATTAATAGTGGTAAATGATCGCCAAACATGAGATGTCCTACCTGAAAGTGTTCAGCTAAATAAGCCAGTTCTGGCGAAACTGCAATATAATCCATGGTGCTTGAGCCCTGATAAGACACAAAGGTATATTCACCCTTTGTGTCTTTAGGAGAGGATCCATTCAAGATATAAAGATTAAATCTAGACAATAGATCTGCAAGCTGGATACCTGACTTGTTCAGCACCTCATCCTTAGCTATCCATTTACCAAGGGGATGTATCTGTTCTCTATCCACCATAGGTGAATGGCAGACAAGGACCTCATCATTAGGGCCTAAGCGAGCATTGAAGTCTCCTGTGAATATTACTCGAGCCAGCCTATCTGAGTGCCCTGCTAAGGTCCCAGCCTGCCTTCCCTACTGCCTCTCATGCCATGCTGGCTGTCTGCCCGCCTACCCAGGTTGCCAAGATCAAAGCCTGCCTCAGTCTGTCTTCTGCTCATGCCACGTTGCCTGTCTGCCTACCCGCCCGCCCAGGTGGCCAAGATCAAAGCCTGCCTCAGCCAGCCTTTCAATGCTCATGCCACGCTGCCTGTCTGCCCGCCCGCCCACCCAGGTGGCCAAGATCAACGCCTGCCTCAGTCTGCTTTCTGCTCATGCCACGCTGCCTGTCTGCCTGCCCAGGTGGCCAAGATCAAAGCCTGCCTCAGTCCACCTTCCCATGCTCATGCCACGCTTCCTGTCTGCCCACCTTGTGGGCAAAGCTGAAGACCTGCCCTGGCCTGCCTGCCTCTCATGGCAAGGTGCCTGTCTGCCTGCCCTGGCAACCCTGGGTGATGTGCCCCACTGGCCTGGTAATCCTTCTGCTGCTGGTCCATGGGTGTTCTGCCCTGACAAATCCAAATGTGCACACGCAATCCTGCTGCCATCTGCTGCTGTATGGGAGCTCTTCCCTGGCAAATCCTACCATTCTGGCTTCATGGGTGCTGCACACAAGCAAATCTTGCTGCTGCCGTCCCTGCTGTTCCATGGGTTCTGTGCCCTGGCAATCCAGTGTCTGCTGCTGCTGCCAATGCCGACTCTGTTGTCTGTGCCATGGGTTCTGCTACCGGGCAATCCAATGTATGCTGCTTCTGCCAATGCCACCTCTGCTGTCTGTGCCACGGGTTATGTGCCCGGGCAATCCAATGTCTGCTGCTGCTGGCAATGCCACCTCTGCTGTCTGTGCCATGGGTTCTACTACCAGGCAATCCAATGTATGTTGTTACTGCCAATGCCGCCTCTGCTGTCTGTGCCACGGGTTCTGTGCCTGGGCAATCGAATGTCTGCTGCTACTGCCAATGCCACCTCTGCTGTCTGTGCCACAGGTTCTGTGCCTGGGCAATCCAATGTCTGCTGCTGCTGCCAATGCTGCCAATGCTACCTCTGCTGTCTGTGCCATGGGTTCTGTGCCCAGGCAATCCAATGTCTGCTGCTGATGCCAATGCTGCCTCCACTGTCTGTGCCATGGGCTCTGTGGTCCAGCAACCCAATGTCCGCTTCTGCTGCCTCTGCTGTGCCATGGGTACTTTGCCCCAGCAATCCAATGTCTGCTACTGGGTGGCCACGTGATTCACCACTGGGCAAGGCTTGACCAACTGGCAGAATAGTTTTTTCAGATCCTGAGAGTAGGATGCAAGCCTGCAACGCCTGGCCAAGCAAGGTTGCCAGCCACCGAGCCCTGGCCAGGCCTCTGCCGCTGCTCCACCAATGCCAGCCAGCCTGCAATGCCCGGTCGAGCAGGGGTGCCGGCCCCAGTTATTGTGCCGGGCAATCCAATGTCTGCTGCTGGTACTGCACGTCAGTCATTTGCTCCTGAATTTTGTGGATGGGCATAGCTCGGATGAGTGTGCTGGCGCATGGGGGCTGGGTGTCCACGAGATTCACCACCAGGCAAACTTACCCAAATTGCAATAGAGCATTGTGAGCTCAGTCGAGTAGGATGTCAGCCTGCAATGCCCAGCCAAGTAGTGCCAGCCACCGAGCTCTGGCTGTGCCTCTGCCACTGCTCCGCCAATGCCTGCAATGCCTGGCCAAGTATGGGTGCCAGCCACTCCAGTCCCAGGGCCCACTGTCAGGGTTCTGGGGCCATCATTCCGTTCATGGGGAGCCATCATTCCACTTCATCTAGAAGCTGCCACTCTAGTCCCAGAACCCACCATTGCGGTTCTGGGGCCGTCATTCCGCTCACGGGGACCCGTCATTTCACTTCATCTAAAAGCTGCCACTCTAGTCCCAGGACCCACCCTCAGGGTTCTGGGGCTGTCATTTCACTCACAGGGAGCCGTCATTCCACCACATCAAGAAACATCCAACCACTTCAGTCCCAGGACACACCATCAGGGTTCTTGGGCCTACATTCCAGGCAGGGAGGGCTGTCCATCCACATCATCCAGAAGCTGCCACTCATCCCAGGACCCACCATCAGGGTTCTGGGGCCGTCATTCCAAGCAGGGAGGGCTGTCATTCCAATTCACCCAAAAGCTGCCACTCCTTTCCCAAGACCCATCAGGGTTGTGGGGCTGTCATTCCACTCATGGGGAGCTGTCATTCCACTGCATTAAGAAACAGACATCCACTCGAGCCCCAGGACCCACCATCAGGGTTCTGGGACCTACGTTCCAGACAGGGAGGGCTGTCGTTCCACTTCATCCAGAAGCTGTCATTCCTGTCCCAGGACACACCATCAGGGTTCTGGGGCCGTAATTCCGCTCACAGGGAGCAATCATTCCACTTCATCTAGAAGCTGCCACTTTAGTCCCATGACCCACCATCAGGGTTCTGGGGCCTACATTCCACTCATGGGGAGCCGTCATTCTACCACATCAAGAAACAGCCAGTCACTCAGACCCAGGACACGCTGTTAGGGTTCTGGGGCCAACGTTCCAGGCAGGGAGGGCTGTCCGTCCACATCATCCAGAAGCTGCCACTCCTGTCCCAGGACCCACCCTCAGGGTTCTGGGACCTACATTCCAGGCAGGGAGGACTGTCATTCCACTTCATCCAGAAGCTGCTACTCCTGTCCCAGGACTCACTGTCAGGGTTCTGAGGCCGTCATTAAGCTCAAGGGGAGCTGTCATTCCACTGCATCAAGAAACAGCCAGCCACTACAGCCCCAGGACACACCATCAGGGATCTGGGGCCTACATTCCAGGCAGGGAGGGCTGTCCATCAAGAAACAGCCAGTCACTCAGACCCAGGACACACCATTAGGGTTCTGGGGCCAACATTCCAGGCAGGGAGGGCTGTCCGTCCACGTCATCCAGAAGCTGCCACTCCTGTCCCAGGACCCACCCTCAGGGTTCTGGGACCTATGTTCCAGGCAGGGAGGGCTGTCCATCCATGTCATCCATAAGCAATACAGGTGCTTCTGCTGCTCAGTCTGCTGCTGGTGCTGCTACTGCTAGAGCTAGGGGCAGGGATAGATCCTGCCAGCTGAAAGGGGTGGCTGCTCCCACTACCACCATCCCCAGGGCACTGTCTGGCATACCACGCTGGCCTTGACCCTGGGGTCCAGCATGGTTGCCAACATGTATTCCTCCTGCTGCAGGAGCACATCAAACCGCACCTTCACGCTGCAGTTGAAGAAGACTGCCAGCTTCCTNTGTATTCCTCCTGCTGCAGGAGCACATCAAACCGCACCTTCAGCCCTGACTTCAGCTGCCACACCAGGTCAACCACCTAAGCTGCCAGATTCTTGCCCTGAGGGCCACAATCCCGCCCCTGGAGAATCTTCTCCAGCCTCCTGAGGAGACTCTGGACCAGAGGGGTCACCTGGCTGATGGTGGCCATGGAGGAGTTGATGGTCTCCGTCACGGCTAGGAACGGTCTCAGAACAAAGACCTTGTGAGCCAGGATCTCCCATTCCGCCCCATCGTACCCTGGAGGTGCCCCACGATCTGTCACCAGTAGAACCTGATGCAAGGCTCGAGAAGCCGCTCAAGCATCAGGAGTGGACACATCCTGCACCAGCTGGTGCACTGGGGACACTTACGCTACCTGCACTCGCCCGGAGGAGGCCACTGCCCTTCACGCTCCAGTTAAAGAAACTGGCCAGCTTCCTCCCCTGCTCGATCAAGGAGCTAAGGGTGCCTGCCCCAATCCCCTTCTCCCCTAAGCCCCGAGTGTCCCTGACCACCAGGTGAAGGGTGTGTGCGGCACAAGGAATGCTGGCGAAGCACCCTCACGGACTGCCCTCAATATGTTGGCTGCGTTGTGCATCACCATGCACCCCTTGGTGAAGGGCGCATGTGGCGTGACCCACTCCCTCACCATGGTGGTCAGGGATGCCTCGATGTTCCGAGACATGTGGGAGCTGCGGTGACCATGACTTCCGCCTGAAGCAGGGCCCACCTATACCCTGCTTCAGAACCCTTCCTGCCACTCCCAAATGCTGCCTCAGCATCCTGCCACCAATGCACCGTCACTGCCAGGGAGGCATGCAGCGCATTTCTGCTCGACCACAGGTCAGTAGTGAAGTGGACGGTGCCACCCCCAGCCCTTTCCAGCTGCTCCCTCATCCAGTCCTTTCAATCCCAGTACAAGACTGGCACCACCTGCTGACTCAGGTTGGTGCACAAGGGCAGCTTAAACTGGGGTGCCAGGAACTCAATCAGGTGCCTAAATCCCATGTCCCTGACCACTGAGAAGGGCTGCGCATCGAGCACAATAATTTCCCCCAACATGCACGTGGCTTTCAGTTGAAAGCCACACTGCCCTCTACGTCCTGCAGCTGCCAACAGACTTGGCAGCTGCCCCCACCCCAGCTCCTCCATGGTGCACTGATGCTTCTGGGCCTCAACTGGCTGTTGCTGCTTCACCACTGACAGCGCTGATGGGAGGGGCAGAACATGGTGGCAACACAGCTCTCGGAGGAACGTGTGGCCAGCCCTGTCCAAAGTGGCCAAGGGTCTGTTGTCCTGCCCACCAATGAGTGTTCCCAGTGAGCAGGTGTTCTCTATGGTGGGGGGCATTTGCTCGCCACACCGCCTGAGACTGGGGGCCAAGTTGGTGGATCAGTTGCTTTTCATCAAGGTGAACCTTCCGTGCTGGGATTCCCCGAGCTGCCCCTGGCCATGGATTGATGGTGCAGTGGCACACGCCATCCCACGCCAGGGGCAGTCTTGGGACAGGGCTCCTCCTCAATCTAGGCTACTGCTGCTGCTAAGGTGCTGTCCCTTCCTCCCAATGCCCGGTGCCCACCCTGCCTCTCTCTCTCTGACAAGACGGCCTCGGCCGGCTTATCTGACTTACCTCATGATGCAGGGTGGCATTGGGAAACTGTAAGCCTGCCAGCCGGCCTCTAGCTAGATGATCTCGGCCCGCCTATCTGACTGGCTCTCTCGCACGTGCTGCAGTCTTCGTCTGCCTATCTGAGTGCCCTGCCAAGGTCCCAGCCTGCCTTCCCTACTGCATCTCATGCCACGCTGCCTGTCTGCCCACCAGCCCAGGTTGCCAAGCTTGAACCCTGCCTCAGCCTGCCTTCCGCTGCTTATGCCACGCTGCCTGTCCGCTGCTGCAGCTGCAGCTGCCTCTGCTGTACCATGGGTTCTGCTACCGGGCAATCCAATGTCTGCCGCTGCTCCACCGATGCCCAGCAGCTGGCAATGCCCAGCCAAGTAGGGGTGCCAGGCCAGCCACCAAGCCCCAAGCCTTCCCAGTCTTTGCTGCTGCTGCTGGGTCTCCAACAGCTATCCCTGGTGCCACGGACATCCCCAGAGGCCAAGCGCTGAGCCTGCCTGCCCGGGCAACCCAGGGTGCCAAGCGCCAAGCCTTCCCAGTCTCTGCTTCTGCTGGGTCTCTGATGGCCAGCCCTGGCACCATGGACACCCCCAGGGGCCAAGCACTGAGCCTGCCTGCCCGGGCAACCCAGAACAGGGGTGCCAAGCGCCAAGCCTTCCCGATCTCTGCTGCTGCTGCTGCTGGGTCTCCGATGGCCTGCCATGCCACCACGGACCCCCCCCCCGGGGGTCCCTGGAGAGCCCCAAGCCTTCCAGCGGCACCGAACTCCGCGCAATGTTCGGGGGGAGGTCTGAACTCTGCCGGACCGAACCCCGGAACCCGAACTAAGTTTTTCGTCCCAACGGCTGAATGGCCAAACATCCAAACTCCGTCCTGTTCACACATCACTACACCTCACCATAACTATAAATTATATCCCATACTGATGTTTTCATAAAACCCTACACAGTGTTATAAAGCCATAACACTCTGTCCAATTGAAGCCTGGGTGAGTTATCTATCAATTTGCAAAATCTGCCTAGGGATAAGCTACTCCGGAAAATGCTGTGTCCATTCGATACTAGCTGCTCGAGAGCGGTACCTCGCTTTTGCTTTGGTGCCATAATTTGTAGGCAAAAATTGTTGGGAGAATAATAATTACTGGATAGTACTCGCTTAACGTGGACGATATCTGGTTATCCTGAGTCTGGTAATAGCTTTAAAAAACAAATAAGCTGAGTACTTTGCAATACGATGGATGGCAAGATATGACAAAGTTTTTTACTGGGAGATTACAATCTCAGTTTCCAGGCCACAGATAGAGTTGGCAGATCAAAATTTGAGAAATGAAGGACACGTGGAGCTGTGTTTTTTCTGAAATGAGGGCTGTTGTTATGTCCCACGGAGCTGTGAGGTCTGAAATAAGGGGTGTCTATTATAATCAGTGGAGCTGTGGGGCCTGAAATAGGGGATATTCCTTTGGGGTAGGGACATCTGGCAACCCTCTAGCTACAGACAAAATAGCACCCTTTTACGTTATATGGCTGGTTGTTTCAATTTGCTGGTTTGTATGTTTTATCGTCTACATTTTTGTGTGTTTTTGCTGTAAGTTGTTTTGCAATGACCTTTGGTCACGTAAATAAAAATGATTTGATTTGATTTGTCCAGTTGAAGGGCGATGGGCAAATAATAGCTCACAAGAGAAAGTTCTGTCCTATGGATGGCATCTCTCTTTCCATCTAACCTACAAAATCCCCTCTACTCTGCCCCTACTTTCACAGAATAGGAAGAGAGAGGTAAAAGAGGTACCTGTGTTTCTCTAGGTGCTTCTGCTCTCCCCAAAACCTACTGTCAACACAGCCACAACTTATTAGTTTTGGTAGCCCACATGAGATGTAACTTATGAGTACCTCTTTACACAAAGGATATGCAACTCTTCTGCAGACCAGCTACACAGCCTGGCATTTTAGCTCAGGCTGTACAGATGCCTTCCTCCAGCTTATAAATCCTTGCCTCTGCCTCTAGCGCGTGAGAGGAGAAGACTGCAGCCATCATACCTGTACTGCTTTCTCCTCCATCCTAGAGAGCTGTGTATAATACTTGTATGATGGTAGCACCTATGAACCCATGTCATTGGCTGTTTTTACATGGACGCGCCCCCCCCCCCGCGCACGGTTCTCGAGCGGGGGAGGGGCATCCGTTTAAACAACTGGCGATGGGTGGGTGGATGGGTGTCTGCTCAGTGTTTGCCTGTGTGAACACCAAGCAGGATGGGTGGGGGTGCATGAGCACTTCCGCACAACACCCACCTCCATCCAACACCCACCCATCTCCACCCACAGAGCCCTCCAGGAAACTAGAGGAAGCTCCGTGGGTGGAGGTGGGTATGTGTCCATGTAAAGGGACACACACACACACACACACACACACACACACAGAGTGCCAAAACACCCATCCCCCCACCCACCTCCATCCGTGTAAAAAGGGCCATAGAGCCAGTCTTTTTGCTAGGCACTGTCCATACATATAATAAAGCCATGGCACTCTCCCTAAAGAGTTTTCAGCCTAAGCCCTGGTGTAACACTAGTCAAATTGAAGAGAGAGGGACAACTCCAGCCCCACCCCACCCCCGACCAGCACCATCACATGCCTAAGCTAAATCAAGTGTCAGCACATGCCTAAGTTAAATCAAATGCTATCACACCCTATTGATGTGAAACTGATGTAACACTCTCTGCCACTGCTGTCCTGGGTCACTCTGTTTCTTTCTGCTGGTTTTTGTTTTTGCCTGGCAGATGCAGGAAATCTGTTCACTGCCTATGAAATTCAGATGTCATCCAGGAGCAGAGCGGTGCAGGAGGCAATCCCATCTTTAATTTCAGCTAGTGCTAAGACCTGAAGCAACAACAGAGCCACAAATTCAGCGGCGACATGCCTTTTCGGTCTCTCCCTTCCCCCAGTTTTGGACCCGTGACTATGAGACAAGAGATGGATACAGTTAGGAAGCCAGGGGAAGTGGAAGGAAACAAGGGAGAGTGTATTAGTCAGTCTTGTAGGCAGTGTTTTCGGCACACCAGTGGCCCAGTTGCCGGCATGTTTCTCATAGGCATCATAGAAGAGGAGAGATTTGAATTAATGGCTTTGTGGATGGTCGCAGGAAGCTCTTTTTAGTGAGGGTCAGAATGAAAGTATTAAATTTGTTTACAAATTTGAAACAAAAGATGATGATAGGCTGGCATCAGAGAGGTATGTCGTGAAGTTCCCAAAACAGAGGTATGTCAAAGTACCCGAAACAGGTATTACCTAATTTGGTACCTGTGGGTAATACCTGTATTTTTGAGTACCATGTCAGATATTGAGCAGGCTACCCGATTACTTTGAGTACCATGTTGGGTATTCGGCAGGCTACCCGATCACTGATCGGTTACCCGGATACCTGAAAAACGGATAATTCCCATGACTGATTTACCAGTTACAGATAGAAAAATCAGGATGGAAAACTGAAAAATTGGGACCAAAATTCAATATTCCAGGACTGGAATTTGACCTTCTGGGACATCAGGTACCTGAATCAGGTCAATTTGGGTTCTCATTTTAAGTCTATTCCCAGGGAATCTAGGGGCTAAGAAGGAAGGCCCAAACCCTTCCACCAAATGACTTTCCTCTCCTTGTAGAAGATTAAGGTCCCTGCAATATGAATCAGCATCTGGAAAAGTCAACAAGTCAGCTGCTCTGCGCACATAGCACCTGCTCTTCCTTCAGAGCCTCCTTTCCCACAGATAGACAAATAAATCCCGAGGCTAATAGGAACATTTTGTTTCCCTAAACGTCTTCTTCAGTTGCAGATGGTTGCGCCGAGCTCCAGGTGGACAACATTGACAAAAGCAGAGGCCTCGGATGGCTCTCATTTTCCAGTGGCAGATTTATCTCTGGGATCTAATTGATGTCAGCTAGAGGACATTTTGGGGAGATGTGAATTCTCAAGCTGAAGCAGACACGGCCTGTCTGGAACTATTAAGCATCACATTAAGGGTAACATGTTATTTTAAGGGGACTGGTGTTCATAAAGCAAGCAAGCGATGGCTCTGTTTTATGTTATCTTCTTTCTTGTAAGAAACTTTTTATTCCAAGGATAATTAATTTCACCAGCTGTGCTGGAAAGGAATGTGAAATCAACTGCAGTAACAAAAACGTTAGTGAAATGAGGCGACTACAGAGGGAAAGTCTCTAACCTGTGTGGACTTTAGCTTATGACAAACCACTCTATTGGAATGTACCAAGCAAATGTCTTGGGGGGGGGGCAGGGGGAGGAGTATCACACATCTACAAATGCGGCATTTGGGAAAGTTACATTCTCACGGACTTTGCAGGTTTGGTTTTGTAAGAGCCAATGGGTCTTAAACCAGGCCCACGGGGTTTCATGAGACACTTTGGCTCAGTACCACCAGGAAAGCTGTCTGCACTCTGGGCTCCTCAGGAATAATACTGCTCCACTCCAATGGATTGGTCCTGGTGTCCAATTGGCTGGCAGGGTCTGCTTCCTATTGGCAGTTCAGGCTTATATGGGTGATTTCAGACGAGACGGGGCGGCATTCGCCCCGTCCCGGAATCACCCTTCTGATTCCCCGCCGGAATCAGCCCGTCACGTCCAACAGACGTGGCAGCTGATCCCGGCGGGGAATCAGGGTGGGGGCAGGGTTGCACAGCACAATGTGCGGCCGCACGGTCTCGGCCCCCCACGCTCCCCCGCCGCCCGTCCTCTGGGGAGACGGGCGGGCGCCACGGCCAATGCGGCCGCAGCACCAGCCCGAATAGACCACAGCCCGGAATCCCTCCGGGGATTCTGGGCCGTGGTTGCCGTCCAGACGAGACGGGCCCCTTCATCGAAACGGGGAATCGCATTCACCACACGATCTGCGCCGGCCCCGCCGGTTCAGCCGATCACGTGATGAATGTGATTCCCCGCAGCGATTGACCATGGTAAACATCTGGGGGGGGAACTTCCGGTTCCCCAACAGACGTTACGGGACCATTCCCCACCACAGGGTATTGACTGTGGTTGAGCATGATCTCGTAACGTCTGAAAATACCCTTTGAACCGGAAGCATCTGTGCAATGTGACTGTTCCCTGTCCTAGGAGCCCAGCTTGTGCTTCTAGTCCTCCCTCAGCCCAGCTCTGCCTGATTACATGGCTTTGAACCCCTGGCCATTGACTGCTTACTCCTGGATACTGACTTTCTCCCTCCTTTTTTCTAGATGTATTATTATGGTACATAGAATCACAGAGCTGTACGGTAAAGGGCACCCTTTCCACTGCTTGGATAAAGGATATCTACAGCTACAACGTTCCCAACAGGTGGATGCCCAACCTCTTTGTTAAAACCTCCAGTGATGGAGAGCCTACAGCCTCCCCAGGCAGCATGTTCCATTGCCAAACAGCTCTGACTGTTAGGAGTGTTTTCCTGATACCTAACCAAAATCTACCTTCCTGTAACTTGAGCCCATTGTTCCTAGTCCGGCCCTCTGTAGCCGCGCAGAACAGTTCCTTGCCATCTTACTGGTGGCAGCCCATTAGATATTTGAAGATTGCTATCTGTCTCCCCTTAGTCTTCTTTTGGCTAGGCTAAACATACCCAGTTCCTTCAACCTTTCCTCATAAGACTTGTTTTCTAAATCTTCTATCACCCTCCTCTGAAACTGCTCCAGTTTGTCAAGGTCCTTCTCAAAATGAGGTGTCCAAAACTGGACACAGTACTCCAGGTGGAATCTATCTGACCAACGCTGAACAGAGTGGAATTACTACTTCGGCTTACTTGGAGACAATACTTCTGTTAATGCAGCCTAAAACGGCATTAGCCTTTTTTTGCAGCTGCATCACATTGCTGACCCATGTTCAGTTTATGATCAAGCACAATCCCTAGATCCTTATTCACATTGGCTGCTGCCAAACCACGTACCCCACCCTACCCCCCCCACCGCCATCTTATACGTGTGCATTTGTTTTTTCTTCCTCACATGCAGAACTTTACATTTATTTTCGTTGGATTTCATATTGTTAATCTCAACCCAGATTTCCAGCCTATCAAGTTTGCACTGGACTATGAATGGCCAATTTAAGGACCAGTTCTGCAACCATTGATGAATAGGATTTGTCCGGTTAGTGCCACTAAATCAGGAGTGCAGAAAGGGACCACTTTGGAAATTAGTACAAGCTCCATGGGCCACATGGAAGTTGGGAACAAGGGGTGCATAAAGGGTATGCTGAGGAATGAGGAGGGTCCAGATCATCGATCTGTGCCATGGATTCATCCCCTATCCTTGTGCGTATTTTTATTATTTATTTATTTATTTATTTTATTTATAAATGTATGCCTTCCTTTCTGTTTCTTCACTCTGAACTCCGTTTTTCGGCACTTGGGGGTAGGACGTAGAACCAGAGGCCAGATCCAAGAACTGGAAAGGGGTAAAATAAAAACTTCTGCAGGCTGCATTTGGCCCCTGGGCCTAAGGTTCCCCATCCCTGAACTAAACTCCTAAGCAGAAGCTTGTGTAAGCGAAACAACTTATTGTTCTGTGCTCCCTGAGTAAGGAATCAGAATCTGTCCCAGAATAAGTTAGCATGGCTCACCCATGGAAATTAGACAGGGTTTAATACTCTTTCTCTGTTAATTTTTGTGTGATTGTGTGTGTGTTCCCTGGCAGCCTTCCCAGGATCTGGGGGGGCGGGAGATGCATGAGAAAGGAGAAAGGCATGTCAAAAAACGGAGTGAAAAAAGTAGCCAAGGTGCTGAACTGGCCCAGATGATCGCACACTGCACATGCTAGCCAAACATTCCAGGAACCTTGTAAAAAAATCACTGCACAAGTTAAAAACCACAAGCTGTTTCCCTCGACACTTACAGTCTGTCCCTTACGGCCCATTCGCTTTGACAACATCAGCGGGGACAAACCATTTCAGAACAATTGTTCCAATGTGTTGCTTACAAATAAGGCTTCGTCCACAAATCTGAATGGGCTTTTACGTCTGGCCCCTGGCATCCCCCAGAACCTATGCAAGAAAAAGTCTTGCTAGATTTTGGTTTCCTCTCTGTCCCTCGGACAGCATTTCAGAGCTGGAATGCCTCAAGGCTTTGTGGGGATTCTGTAGCAGAGAATCCTGTATATGGGACACTGAAGCACAGCACTGTGGTAAAGAGTGGGGTGGTCACGCAGCCAAGATACATGTCTGCTCTAGGTCCGTGCAATCGAAACAGCTGTAGGGGACTCAGCATTCTGGGTGTTAACTTACATGAGGGTGACCCACTGAGATCCGCTTTGACATTTGTTGGTGCCCCACCCGATGTTTGCCTGGGAGCAATCCCGGGCGTGCCAGCGGTGAGCCCAGGCTGTGATCCCAGAGACCTGCCGGTGTGAGGGTAGTGACCCCAGTTCAGTGATCATTACATCTCAGCCAGGGGAGCAGTACCCCTTTAGTTTACACTGTTTGTGTGAATGCTACCAAAGAGGTGTAGTTATTCCAGTTGAATTAAATCAAAGTAGTTACTTCATTTTACCTCTGCTCACCGGAACATGGCCTAATACAGCGTGTTTGGGTGTTTTCAGACATGACGCTAACTCCAGTTTAACCACACTTGAACTTTTCTTATACATGTTGCAGGGCTGTATTGGTGCCCTATGCAGCCCTGCAACATGCAAAAGAAATGTTTAAGTGTGGTTAAACTGGGGTCAGCGTCATGTCTGAAAGCACCCTTTGAGAGCTGCAGGCGATGCAAGTCATTTGTCCAGACAGGGGTGTAGCTAGGGCTGTTTTTACACGCACGCTTGGTGTTTGGGTGGGTGTTGGGGGGAGGCTGTCCATGTAAACGGCCGGTGGTGGGTAGGGGGTTGGGTGTCTGCTCGGTGTTCGCCCATGTGAACACCGCGCGGGATGGGTGGGGTGCACGCTTCCGCATAACACCCACCTCCACCCATCGCTTGCCCATCTCCACCCACGGAGCCCTCCGGAAAACCGGAGGAGGCTCCGTGGGGGGGTGTCCGTGTAAACAGACACACACCCACCTCCACTCACCGTGACCAAACACCCATCCCCCCGCCCACCTCCATCCGTCCGCATAAAAATGGCCTAAGCTGGAATGGGCCCTGGTGCAGAAGATGGAACAGGGTCCCCGCCCACCCTCTCGGCAGCAGGTGACCAAGCTGCACCAGGGTACATGGAGCCCCAGATTCATAGGCCCTGGGACAGCTGCCCCACCTGCACCTGTTATAGGTACACCGTTGTGTCTAGAATACGGAGGCATCTAGATTAGAGGGGTCACTACTACATTCCACTCTTTGTCCATTTGCACCCGTCTAACCAGGATTTTTTATGTACGTGGATACATTTAAATACCCCATGTTGTTGCACTTGCATCTAGATGGAAAGATTGCATGAACAGGTAAATGTTTTATTGCTCTGTGTAAGGCTGATGGAGCCCCTGTTCCTTGCACATTGCTACGCCAGCCGATGGTTGCCTAGTTCTTTATCTACAGGAACTCCGAGAGACGTGATAGAAACAAAGGAATTTGGCCCAATCAAGGGCAATTTCCCTGCAATTAACCCTGAGATGAACGCAGTGGGGGGAAGCCCAGCGATAGCACCGTAAAAATTTTCCTTCAACACGCAGCATTTTATTTTGAAAGCAAGCACACATGAGCTGAAGTTAAAAGCACAAGGCAACCCACGGGCTGGCTAAGGAGTAAGATTGTACTTCAACACCACCATGAGGTTTGAGGTTAAACTATTTGTGCAAATGGAAGATCTCTCCAGTTACACTCCCCCAAAAGTCGTCTTTTTTTTTTTCTTGCATTGAAAACAGATGCAAAAGGAGCTCAGAAGAAAAACACGCCGACGTTGAGAGTCCTGAGCAAGTTACATTAAATCATAAGGGATTTAAAAAAAAAAAAATAGATGACAGAAGTCATGCATGTTCAATACAACTTTGCAAACTGGCATCACTTGCTCTGAGTTCGTGAAACGGTAAATGTTAACGCAGCCCGATGAGACCAAAAGCAAACTGGGCACGTCTGGTTCAAAGAACAACTCAAGGTAAAAAGAAGGGGGGGGAAAGGAAGTTGTAAAAAAAAGATTCCTGAATGCAATCGGCTGTGAACTGCTGTGAGTGAAAAGGAGAAGTGTTGCTGTTTGTAACTGCTTATGTGGAATGTCAGGCTTAAAAAGCAAATAAATCTAACTGATTTATTATAAACTTCCATTAAAGTCGGTGAGATTTTTACCATAGACTCCAATGAGATGACCGTCTGATTGTATTTACAGTGTCGTATTGATGTATGAATGTATAAATGCTGTTCCTAAGGGCTCCCCATTAAAATGCATATTCCATAAGGAAAACAAGTCTCAGCCAAATAAAAAGAGACAATTGTGTAATACTACTAGTACTTTTGCTGTAGTAGTAATGATAGTAGTAAATGATTTCTTACCTGGGTGTTTCCGCAGCCATGTATAGTTTCCATACACCTGCACATAAAAAAGGAACAAGATGCCATGAAGCAAAAAATGTTTAAGGGGAGCTCCAGGTAAAGCCAACTATTATCTAAGCTGAGAACATTATTACCTGAAATAAAACCAGCAAAGAGTGACAACATAGAAGAGAGAACAAATTTTTCATGGTTTTTTTTTTCCTCTTGCAAGGTGGAAAGTGTCACTGAAAGCAAACTCCTGCAAAATTTCAGCTCACAAACACAAACTCTCCTTTGCCGTTGTGTTTTCTTTTAGAAAGGGCATTTTCCACACAGGTTCCAAAAGTCTCTTCCCTTGGTTGCAGGAAAATATCCTTCCCGATTGCCAAAGAATATTTGCTTCCTTTAAATTTGGATACGGTCACTTGTCAGCAAACACATGATCCCAATGAGAGCAAAATGACAGGAACGAATGGACACGTTTCGAAATGTACCGTCCTGTAGAAAGGCTCCAGACAGTTCTGCAATTTTCTACCCAAAAAAAAAAGAAATCTCCGTTTTCAACTTTTGCTTTTGGTCATGGTTTTGCTGTGTCAAAGTTCTGGAGCCAGTTTGGTTGTGATAATAAACAAAGTAGCTTCTTCTAGTCCATTGAACACTCGTCTCTCGCTGCTTCCCTAGGAATTGTATTGAAATGAGCTGACTCCTTGCTTGCTTGGCTCAGGTTTTCATATCCATCCCAGATTGCGTTGGGTGGAGAGAAAGTTTGAGTGATGTCATGCTTTCTTCTCAAACTTTGTCCCATTCTGGTACTATATTTATATCACGTTACTGCTGTCTCCCTACTGGGTCCTAACACCAGCCTGCTAGGAACAAGTAGAAATTTAAAAAAGCCAGTGTGGTTCAGCAAACAGATTAAAGAGCACAATGTAAAAGAAAAACAACACAGTTTCTTGCCGTGGGACGCAGTCAAAGGAGGAACCAAGCCAACACAAATATTTCCACTTCAGATGAAACCATACTGTGGGTTTACTGCATGGTTTTGGGAAACAATCAAAGCAGCATGTATCATAATAATAATATTTGAAACTTTTCCAGCTCCTTTCATCTCTGAAAATCATTATCGATTACTTATGTAGCACTTTCAGTGTGCAAAGTGCTTCGCTTGTCTCTCTCTTCCCTCGCAACTACCCTGCGAGGCAGGTGATTATTATTCCCATTCTACATATGAAGAACTGACGCCTAGAGAGGTAGTAAATTGTCCAAGGCCAACTGGCGAGTTCATGGCTACGACAGGATTTGAACCCTGGTCTCCCAAGTCCAAGACCTTCTCTACTAGGCTACGCTGACTCCCCCAAAACTGAAAAATGCTTTAGAATAAATAGAAGCTTAAGCAAACAAACAAACAAACAAACCAGTAGGCAGGAAGCGTTGTTATTTTCATAGCAGGCGTTCTAAGGCCCTTTTCACATGAGACACCCCACCCATCTCCATACAGTTTTGCTGCGTGGAGATGGGTGGAGGTCCCCTTGGGAATGCCGCAAGGGGTGAGTGGGGGTGTGCGTGCTCCTGCGCTGCACCCATCTTCACCCATCACCCACGCACGGAGCAATGGGCTCCAATGCCAGTTGCTCTGTGGGTGGAGGTGGGTGTGCGCCAGTGGGAACGGGTGCACACTCACCTCCACCCACCACAGCCGCACACCCATCCCCCCCCACCCACCCACAGCAGCCCATTTGAAAAGGGCCTAAGAAGGTATGAATCCAAATGCAAGCTTTCATTAAAAATATATATATATACAAATCTGATTCACAGATACAAAATAAACCCTTACCATTTCAACTCTACCTTTCAGCTTTTTTTAAATGGCGGTGGGGATAAAAAGGACGTTTTTTCTTAATTTTTTGAACTTCTTGCATGGAAGTTTTTTCCTTAACTGATCTCCCCCCCCGCCCCCCCCAACGAAGCATGATGATTATAGGAGGAGGGTTATCCACACAGGTCACGTATTGGGATGCTGATAACATTGCTCCCTCTGCCCTAAGCTGTAGGAAGATTTATGGGCAAGCTTTTCCTGGGTAGATTTCCTCCTGAGGAGAGAGAAATTGGAATCTCGTGGTGTAGCAAAGAAATCCGTTCGTTCACAGATTTACAAGCTGAGGAGTAGGAAGGTAGAGATTAAACAAGTACCCGTAGGAACAAGCACACCCATCGAAATTGCGGTCCTTGATCCGACCCCAGTAACATCAGGTACTAATCATTACCCAACTAGTGCCCAATGAGCTACACGATGTACTGATTTACAGGTGTTCTCCTGATTTTCTGACTTCTGATATCAGTTTTTTGGCTTTACATCTGTCCCAATTTCAGTACTGGGAATCAGTAACCCGGTAATGGTAATACCCAGTATTTTGGGGTAGTCTGGGATCCAACTCGGTACTCGAGTACCAGATAGTCCCCTTGAAAATGCGGGTATTACCCGAAGCTAGTAAACGTGCTACTGGTTTCAGCCCTAGAAGCACCTGGCGCCACCTCCAGTGCACCCCCAAAGATACCATTACACCACCCCAAAATTCAGCAATACAGAGTCCCCACAAAGACTACCCCTCTCTCTGTAGTCTTCCCCCCAAATTGCTTGCAGTTCCCTCTGCCAAATCCAAAACTACCTCTGCTGCTTCAGCAACCGTCTCCCCTTATTGTCTCGTTGCATCTCCTTAACAAAGGGATGAATGGCCCTAAGTGTAGTCATGTACCCATCACTGCACCCACTGTTACAGCTGAGGGGTGGGGGGCACACAAGCTTGTCTTTTGAAAAGTATAATAAAATCCATAGCGGTCTTACAGTGTTAACAGACATGACGCTGGCTCGGTTAGGCCCATTTTGGCGCGACTGGGCCGCATCCTATCTGTATGTTTGTTCCAGGCCCCCCCCCCCCCNCCCCCCCCCCCCCCAATGTGGGGAACAAACCCCGCATGGGGTGGCAGCTGGGTCCGGACTGTGGGCCCATGTCAAAGCAGGCCCACAGTCTGGGATGGCTGGGCAGCTGCACATCACTCCCCGTCTCCCCCCGCCCGCCCCGCACACACACACACCAACCGGGGGAGCTGCAGGAACGTTTGTTCCCACAGCTGGAGCCTTCCCACTCCCCCAGGTGGGACAGACATCCAGGAGGACCTCTGTTAACACCCTTAGGAGCTGGCAACATCTGCCAAGGAGACAGAGTCCAATTCTGTATTTCTTAGGCTCTTCCCTCCCACCCCCAGCTCTTCAGTATTCAACAGGTAGGACAAGCAGGCTTGATTCTGCTTGTAGTTACACCAGTGCAAGCCAGCAGTAGTCTCATAGTAATTAGCGCTGAAATAAGTCCCACAAAACGAATAGGCCGATCAAATATACCCTACCTGAACATGGCGGAACGATTAATAACTGACAGCTATTCATGGGTGTTAACAAATGTGACAGTGGCCCGTTGAGGCCTGCTTTGGCCCACGAGCCCCAATGTTTGTTGCTGCGCCGCCAGATGTTCACCCGCGATTGCTCCCAGTGTGTCAGCAGCAAGCTCAGACTGCGATCCCAGAGACCTCCAGGGTCACAGTCCGGGCTACCGTCTGCCCAATCGGGCCACAATGGGCTATAATATTTGTTATGACCTGCCATGACCCAGCCCATATCAGCGCCGCAATGGCGGGCCACCATGGCAGCTGTCATTGACTGCCATGTCTGCCCTTCATAGCAGGGGGCAGGGCGCTGGGTGCAGCACGGGGGTGGGGGCAGGTGGCTGCATGTTCATGCAGCTCCCCGACCTCCCAGGTGGTCCGGCCACCGTCACGTTTGATTGTTATCCCACCTGACCAGGACCGTGTTGGCAGCAGGTTCCTGACCCAGCTTGGGTTGTGACGGCCGTGCTCCACCGTCACTTCTGTTGACACCCCATGCCCTGTCAGGTATCTATTTTGGTTATTCCAGGTTGTGGTGGGGAGAGGTTGGTTTTTCAGCCATGCTGTTCTGGCAATAATAGCACCATAATTTATCATTTAAAATTTCACTGCTCAAAGTGCTTTATCATCCTTATCTTATTTGAGGCAGGTGATTATTACTCCCATTTTACAAATAGAGGAACTGGGACCGAGGGATAGTTAGTTGCCCAAGGCCACCCAGTGAACTTATGGCTAAGACAGGATTTGAACCTTGATCCCATAAAGTATAAATCAAACACCGTACCCACTAGGCTACACTGGCCCTTTCAACCGCTGACAATGGTGTAACCAAAATATGGAAATAACCAAAAAAAACCACAAAGCTAATAGAACCAACCAAAAATGGAAATACTCAAAAAATTCAAATATGTGAATCCCTGTTTTGGTCACAGATATTATTTGAGTACTTGAAGGGTTACCCAAATTTATTTGTTTTTTTAAATAATAATTTTTAAATACCCATGAATAGTAATCCCACTATGCATTTCAGCTCTATTGAACCAGTGCACTGTCTAATGGGTACTGCTCCTGCTCCTACTGAATAGGAACCAAGGACGGACTGCACTGCATTACTGCAGTCATCTAGAGGACTGAGGGAGAGGGTCATATCTCGGGGACCGCCTTGCCTTCCACGCCTCAGAGCAATCCCTTTGGTCCACTGGGGGCGCCTTTTTGGAGGTGCCGCATGTAAAACGGGGGGCCACAATGGAGAGGGCGTTCTCGGTGGCCGGGGCTCGTTTGTGGAATTCCCTCCCGGAGGAGGCTCACCTGGCCCCGAGCCTGTTGGTCTTTCGACTTGTGTGCAAGACTTGGCTGTTCGCCCAGGCCTTCGATGGGGAGGGGGGGAGACCCCTCCACCCTTATTTATTGTATTATTTGTTTTATTGTTCCCTAGCTGTGCTTTAATTGTTCTGTTTTTTATGAGCATTTTATAATATTTTTATGATTGTATTTTATATTTTAAGATTGTTAGCTGCTCCAAGCTGGTTTCAGGAGGGGCATAAATTGTTAAAATAATTACATAAATAAATAAAATGCACTAAAGTAGGCACTTTAGTATACATACTAATAATACTAAAGTGAGCATCAGATGCTAAAATTCTCTTTAGTATTTAAATTTGAAAAAGGCGCCTTTGTCATTTGCACCCTGCTGGGCTCTGTCCAGCTTGGTTGCTGTCGCACTGCATCTTTACTCCCTTGTTAATGGCAACCAGGTCAATTTCACCTGGGCTCTAGCAGTGCTACTGTTCTCCCATTCTGCTTTGTCTCCCAGCTCCGCTGTCCAGCCTGTGTTACTGCCGGCCCTCCCTTGCTGGTCTCGGGCCCACCAACCACCCTGTAGCTGCCTCGTCTCACCTGCGTTGCATCCTGAGATCAACTTTGCTTTCTGCTTGTCCCCAGCTGTCCTCTTCGCCCGTGGCTGGAGACAAGCAGAAAGCAAAGTTGATCTCAGGATGCAGCACGGGTGTGATGAGATGGCTGGGGGGTGGGGCAGGGGAAGACAGGCAAAGGGGACTAGAGAGCCAGTTGCCATGGAGAAGCAAAGCACCCCTCACCCACTAAAAGCCCCCACCCCTGGCATTTCCCCCCACACTCAGTGCCAATCAACTCCCCAAACCTGAGAACCAGCCCCCCTTAGTCATTGCCCCTCACCTAGGCACAACCAGCCCCCTTTGACCTCACAGCACCCCAACCCAGAGCCACAAGGCACCCCTGAGCCCACAGCCACCTCCAAAGCACCCTCCATCCACTAAACACCCCTGGCATTTGCCCCCCAAAATCCAGTGCCACCCACACCACCCCCAAACCAGTGCCAAACAAGTACACTACACTTCACTTGACTTTAATAGACACTTGACTAGTTTTAGAAAACGCATGGATCTTTTTTTCCATTGACTTCTATGGGGAAAGGCTCCCTTTGACCTCAATGGAAAACAAAACAGAAATGAAACAGAACAAATACTAAAGTAAACAAGGATGAAACAGAAGTAGATACTAAACAGAGGTAAATCCTAAAGTCCATCCCTAGATGATGCCAGGAAATTTTAGCTAATCTTTGTATCTGACGAGAGACACAACCCAGGAGCAGGCAAACAGCTCGAATTTACAAATTCTCCCTTTTCTCACTCTACAAAGGCAAAAGCGCAGAGAGAGGCATCATTTATATTTGACACCACAGAAGCAGGAATTTGTAATACAATTTTCGTAAACTGTATTTTATTGGAATTACTTCACCCTTGGTAAAGCCATCTAGAAGATCGCCATACATCAACGGCACTGAAATATTTAGCAAACATTATCGGCGAATGCAAACTCACTGTGCTTCCTGACTGTTGGATTTCATTACCAATAATCTAGCAGCCCCATCTACTTCGCCACAAAGACCAGAGAAGAGTGGCTAATGTTGTCAAACTATTTCTCTATAAGTAATGGGCGATATTAACAAGTCAGACACAGCCGATACCGATGAGAATAGATTGCTGAAATCCACACACAATTGAGGTGAATTATAGCTTTAATGTTACATTTTCCAGCTTGGGTCTCGGCCTCGAGAGAAGCAAAGTGGAGATGTTTTCATTTAAATTTCCCACAGGGGGAGGGGAGAATTGGGAGAAACCATCAGACCTTGAAATAACAAAAACGCGGATGTTTTAGACTATAGTTCTTCCTCAGGTAAGAGTCTCACGGCCGTTAAAGTCGATGGGGAGTTTTACTGCGGACTTCAAGTAAGGCAGTAGTTCACCCTTTGACTTCATTGTAGTTGCTACTCAAGATTGACTCAAGTGTAAGAGGACACCATTGTCAGTTGTGCAGAGCGGCAACAAAAGGCCTTCAGGCAGTAATAGAATGAATGGAGTCGATGGGGGGCCATCAGATTATCTTTACGTCCATATGGTGCCCATTCCATGTCACTGGCACTCTCTAGAGCAGGGTTGTCAGGACCTGGGAAGAGAAGCAGGCCAGCACCCTGGTCCCTAGAAAGGGCAACTGGCTCCACAGCACCAGTGTCCAACTGAAGTCCTTGCTCTGACTAATTAGGCTCTGCTCAAGCACCTGGCCAGCCTGAGGGGGCTTCCCACCTACCAGGCCCTGATTGGCTCCTGAATTGCTTGGCCCTGATAAAAGGCATGTGACAGGAAGAGGAAGCCAGACAGAGGCCATTTTTAAATGAGAGGGGGCAGGGCATCTCCACCAACCTCCACACACAGAGCAACCCACCTTTTTGCTGATAGTTCCATGGGGGGTGGGGGTGGCGATGTGCAGGTTGCAGGAACACGCACCTCCACCTTCAATCAGAATGGACTGGGTGTCCATGCATGAGAGCGTCTTGTTTAAAAACAGCCAGAGCAATGCCTATGCTCGTGCATCACCTTCCTTTCCTTCATTTGTTCCTGTTTGTTCCCACTCTGGGTTTGACCCAGAGCCTGTGAAATTCATCTGGACCTGAACCTTCTTGACTCAGTCTGGGCTGTGACCCGATTCCCGACAAGTGGTTCTCGACCCGTTGTGGGCAACACTCACCAAAACGGTTTTAAAAATAAATAAATCCAGGGCCCACTTGAATATATCAAGGACTGACTTGGCTGGGTACACAAGGTGCAGCAGGGATCAAGAGTTCTCCAGGGGTCCAAGATGGCCCTGGAAAAGCAGCCACTGCATGCTCAACCTGGACGTAGCAGGATCTAAGGCAGCCTCCTCGCCCCTAACTGAGCCCCTGCCAGAGCTTGCATTCCTCTACTGGCTAGGGGGTGGAGATAGCCCTGCACAAAAAGCAAGATTGCCTGGTCGAGTTTCGGCATGCTGACTCCCTGTCCCCGCCAGTGGCATCCCAAGGCTCGACCGCAGGGGAGGTCCAGGCAGCTCTCAAACTGAGCAAGTCAAGAAGAGATCCCCTTGGGCCAGGACCACAGTTGCTTGCGCCACCCACAGGCTCAGATTGCAATAGCAGGCACTGCTGTTGCTATTCCTGTCAGGCAGATGTGCGGTGGACAGGAGAGAATTTCAGTATCAGCTAGTGCCACCCAGCCCCAAATGCCCTCCCCAAACATCAAAACAAGAAAAGAAAAGAAGCTGGAATTGCATTGTGCTCAGAAAACATCAACCTCTCATTAACACAGACAGGATGAAAGCCCTTTGCGAAACATTCGGCCCACTAGCCCTGGCTCGGACAGGGAGGCAGAGACCAGTTTTGATTCCCTTTTATTCCTAATGAACAAAAGCAAACAGCACAGCCCCATGGATCCCGACACCTGCCACACCAGCTGAAACGCCCTTTCAGCTTCCTGAGCTCTTTGAAGTCTGAGGAGGAGCAGTGGCTCAGTTTGAAGCTGCTCTCAGCAAGAGAGAAAGCAGGAGACGGTTTTCAAAAAACGTTTTCTCATCTACAACAGCCAGATGAGGTTTGAGATGCACTTAGCAGGGGCTAGAACAAAAGTACGGCTGGATTTTTTGTGTATATATTCTGTAAGTCTTTCAATCTCTTCCCCCTCCCCCCTAAATTAGCAGGGAGTAGAGTTTGCAGAAGCTGCTTGGAGTGGAAATGTTTCCGTATTATAACTGTGGGCATGTATTTATTTAGATTTATAACTCATGGATTCAGGGAAGAATTTGATAGTCCTTATCTAGTTCACTCACAACAACCCTGTGAAGTAGGTCATTATTATTCCCATTTTTCAGATGGAGGAACTGAGGCAGAGAGATAGTGACTTACCTAAGGGCACCCAGTGAGCTCATACAGAGGATGGGATTTGAATACCAGTCTCCCAGGTCCAACACCATGGACGTCTTTAGACATAACAAAGATCGGGTGTCAAAACTCCTAACGCCTGTTTGGCCATTGCGTGAAGCACCATAACAATCCCAACACCAATTTGGCTACCCGTTGAACATGCAATGTGAGCACCATTGCTTCACAAGGATAATTTGTGTGTTTGGGCTGAATACGTGTCCAACGTTGTGTCTAATGACATCGCGTGGTGTGTTAGCAGGTGCAACGTGGGGAACACGGCGGCAGCGCTTGTGTGCTGAGATCAGGAGGCGAGCAAAACACCAATTTACCTCATGACGGGCTGTGTGTCTAAGCAGCGCCACATGGTGAACACAGGGCCACACCGGAGTTCGTATCAAGGCCAGAACACACTTTCAGACTCCCGTTGACGTTATGTCTAAAGACACCCCTTATCTACTAAGCTACACTGATTCTTAAGTTAGGTAAACGGGGTCATGCCTGAAAGAGGGTGGGTAAAGGGATTGTCCCACCCCGCTCTGACGTGGCTCTTCCGCCTGCAGAATGTCTGCTCATCACAGCACTCTGAGGGGGCACGGCCATGTCTCTTTGCACCAACCTCCTCACCTGAAAGCCTAGGGGCAGGAGGCAACTCTTCACAGGGGTGGTGAAATGCAAAATAAGTTAAAGGCCCTTTTCAAATGGGTCAGAGGTGTGGGGGGGCGGGTCTGGAAGCCCTGGCGGGTGGGCAGTATGTGAGCAGCCCATTGTACAGACGCCCACCCATCTCCACGCACAGAGCATCTGCCATTGGCGCCCATTGCATGGGCAATGGGTGGAGGTGGGGAGAGCTTGGAAGCCACCCACCCACACGCTGCGGCTATCGCACGGATGCCACCGCCCACCCACCTGCACACATGGAGAAGTGGGGAGGGAGGGGGCGTCCTTGCAAAAAGGGCCAAAGGTTCCGAAGTGCTCGGTGGAGCTCTGAGAGGGGAAAGGGAAGATACTCATGGCATCAGAGTCTAGTCTTTAGAACAGTGCTTCCCAAATGGTGGGTCTAGGAATGGCACAAGGATTTTTGACACCATAGGCGGTCCTGGCTTCCCCTGCTTCTCCCACCCCACATCCTGTTGCGGAGCTTACCAGAGGCGGGGGCGGCTACAGTTTTTACCACCCCCTTCAACTTGCTGCGCTAGGAGGCTGCCTGCACAGTCTCTATGGTAACGCACCTGACCCTGAGTGGGTCATGACCCAATCCCAATGGGTAACTAACTGATGAGCCTTGAATGTCTCTGTTGCTATCTGGGGTCACGGAATTCTGATTCGGTTTCCAACTAGGGTTACACAGGCAAAGTTCTGGAAACCACTTAAAGCTTCTTTTAAAACTTCTCGTCTGCCTGTGGAACTCTGCCCAGGAGAACAGGCCCCCGCCACTATGTTTTAACCCACTTTCAGGAAGCGCTGGAATCACTTGGCCTCTTCTCTCCAGCCTCCGACCACTCCCCGCCCTCGTGTTTGCGATCTCTTACATAACACACAGCCGGGCTGGGCTTCATGACTGAGGGAAACCTAGCCAACCTGAGGCGTTGTTCAAATTCAAAACATACGCAGGAGCCCCCCCTGCGGCTTTTGTAGCATGGGGCTGCGCCTTCTAAGCAAAGCCATCAGGCATAAGGTGGCGTTAAAAAACACACACACACTAACCTATTTGTTAGTATTCAAGCTTGCAGCTGTGTCAGCATCGCAGGATCTAGCGCTAGCTTTAACCCTTTCATAGCAAGTCCAGGCTGCAGCCTTTTTTCAGGGCTGCCAATTGACAAGCGTCAAGCTTCAGGGAGCAGACCATCAAAATTCCCCAAAATTCATGGGCAAGGCAGGAAGAGACAGAGGACAGAGCAGTGGGACTGAAACAGCAAGCTGCTGTGGTAGCTTTTTCTAATGGAAAAAGCTCTTCCGCAATGAGCGGCACGGTGCGATAGAGCTGTACATTCCTCTACTTTCATTCCGTTACTTCTGCCATTTCGCTACTTTCATTCCGCTACTTCCACCTGCTCCGAAAATAGCAGAACAATTTTTGTTCCGGCAGTTTCGATCTTCTGCAATTTCCGTCGGCACTGCGAAGTAGCGGAACAGTGTTTGTTCTGACAGTTTCCGAGATTGCTCCGACAGTTTCCAAATTAGCGGAAGGCTGGCGGAAAAGCTGTGGAAAGTCACGGGCAATGAATTCCAAAATGGCGGAATGAAATAGCAGAGTGGAAAAAGGAGTTGCCGCTTCAGCCCTACACAGCAGGATGTGAAGAACAGCAAGGAAACAAGGCACAGTCTGTGCGGAATATGGGATAGCAAGGGGAAACAGGACCGAAGGAGGGGGCAAGTACACAAGTACACAAACCCCACTCACAGACGCATACTATTAGTGTTAAAGGAACCCTCAGCATGGTGTATCGCTGTGAGGTCAATTGTATGCTAAAAGGCACCTGACCCAGCCACCATTCATCAGGGGGCCCACCGGAGATGTCACGCCCTGGATTACAGTGATCCTACACACACACACAGGACCCAGGAGGGGAAACAAGTGAGGAGGGGGTAGGGACCCCAGGCCCTGGGAAGCCCCGGGGGGAGCGGGGAGGGATTAGGGCAACCACACACAGGAAGGCACGGAAGGTCAACAGCAAGGGAGACAGAAGCACACACCACTAGCACACAAGCGCTCACCACATGCAGCACTCATCACACAGGAACAGGGAATGGGAAAAGATTCTAGCAAACCACCGGTTCTCCAACTACCAACGCACAGGCCAGATCACAGGAACCAAGACGCTCGCTCTGATCACCAGCCAGGAGAGAGCCCAATGGTCCTCCTTTTATGTGCCTTGCTTCAGACCCGCAGGCGCTCAGAGCACCGCATCCGTCTCTCATCAGGGAATCGCTGGCCCAGCAGCCTGCAAGCAGGGGGAGGCTCTGCAGACACAGGCACTGGGGTTGTGGGAAGCGCGACCTCCTAGGCACCCCAAGCTGCCCCCCACCCACCCCTCCACAGTCCCTGCGGGCCCCGCCCCCTCCATACCCTGACAGAGTCATGGAGCAATCATTTTACCTAGATGGCCATAAAATTGAGAATGCCCATTAGCTTCCCTGGGTGGGCTCTGAGAGGGGGTTGACGCCATGGACTAAACATTGATTACAGTGGTTAAACTGGGGTGCAGCAGGCACATCATTCATTTTCATTTACTAAAACTCATTCGTTTTCGGGCAGGGGGTTGCAAAGGAAAACATTTGGGTTTGGTTTTTCATTTTATTTTTTTGTTTAATATTATTAAAAATAATTTTAAAAAAAAAAAAAATTAAATCACTGGACATCTGAAAAAATGGCCACCAGACCATTCTGCACATGTGCAGCTTTTCCTACCAGCAGCGGCAGCACCCTTTTGGAAAAGGGTAGCTGGTCTGCGCATGGTGCAAAATGGCTGCTGTGTATGCGCAGACCAGCTTCCCTTTCCCAAAATGGTACCAACACTGACGCCTCCATTTTAAGCAAGGGCGTCCATGCACAGAATGGCACCAGTAGCCATTTTGCACTTGCATGGGGTTATTTTGTTTATTTTGGTAATGAAAACCAATTGTTTTCTTCTTGGTTATTGTCTGTTTTCGTTACCCTGTCCTGTCGTTTCCCTATTTTAATTCCTAAAACAAACAGGCCATAGTTTGTTTTAGTAATTAAACAAAATGAAAACGAATTGCACACCTGTAGTGAGGAGCCTTTTCCACGTTGAATATTAGAACAGGCTCCCTGTGCCAAATAGGAGCTGGGGGTGGGGTTGTTCAGGAAGGGGGGAAGCGGGGGAGGGGAGAGCTGAAACGAGTACTCACAAAAACGGGTATACCCATCGAAATTGCCGTACTTGACTTGCCCTGGTAACACCAGGGACTTATCGGTACACGGTTAGTGCACAATGAGCTTCCCCCGAGTTACCTATTTACTGTTTTGCATCTCAATTTTTCAACTTCTGGTACTGGTTTTTTTGACTGCCACAGAGAGAGGTGAAGGAGCTGGAGAGGCTTGTCTCTTCCACCCCCACCATCTACTTGCCTGGGCAGCAGCACTGGGACCCGTGCCCCTCTGTAGACTGGTAACATCTATCCCCTGCTGTGATGGGGAAGGGGTGGGGCTGGGGAATCCACTCCAGAGCTTCTGGGATTGTAGGGACCCTAAGTAGCGCACTGCTCAGCAGCGCCGCAGACCACACGTCAAAGGGCCACACTAAAGGGCCCCTTGGTGGGGCCCTTCGGTGCAGGGACCAGAGGTTTGGGGGCTTTAATGTGCCCTGTGGCTGCTGGCTGGATATTTAAGGTGTGGTGGGATTTTTAAGAGTATTGGGGGTGGTATAGGTTTTATCTCTGTGCTGTGTGTTTTTGACTGGGTTTAGTAGAGGGGTATTAGGGGTGATTGGGGTTTGGAGTCTTTGGGGGGTTAGGGTGGGGTTGTATTAGGTGAAGGATGTTAGGGGTTTTATGGAGGGGTGTGTTTGGGGAGTGACAACTGGGGGTGGGGGGGGGGACGGGGTGGTAGAATTCTCTTTGCCGGTGAGAGCAGCATGGGTATGTCCTGGGTAGGGTATTTTTGGGTGGGATTAAGGGGATGGGGGGAGGTATGGGGAGGCCCACTGGCCATTGAGAGTGGCAGGGGGGCTCCGTGGGATGGGTATTCCCCTGTGAGAGGGGGGGAGGGGAATGGGTGGTTGGGGCCTTTCTTTCAGGGGGAGGGGGTTGTTCCCCCTGCAGACCTGGCGGGGGGGCAGTCAGGGGCTGGAGGCCAGGCTGGGGCAGGATCACCAGGGGGGTGCGGGTGGCGGCTATTGAGGTTATCATGGGATGGAGGAGATATGGCCCTGAAGGAGGAGAATGCTATCACTTGCGGCAGAATCTGTGTTTGGTGCCATTCCCCACATGCCCCCCCCCCCCATCCCCGGGCTCCGATAACAGGGTGGTCAAGATCTCCAATGACCCCAGTGCCAATAAATCTTCCATCATTCATGATTCCATCTTGGACTGGGCAGCTGATCTCATTTGTGTGACTGAGACCTAGCTGGGTGAATTGTCAGGAACTGTGCTGGTTGATCTCATTCCAGCTGGGTACTCAGTCCAACACCAGCCCAGACCTGAGGGTCGCCATTATTTTTAAGGAGAGGTTGGTGGCGCAGAGATATTCAGTGCAAATGGAGCCCAGATTAGAGTGCCTCTATCTCATGGTTGATTTGGCCAAAAACAGACCAGAGGGCCAGGGTCAGGGTGGAAGTTTTCCTGGTGTACTGTGCACCCCACTGCCCAGCATCACCCCTGTCTGGTCTAGTAGCTCTGGTCTCAGACATGGTCTTGAGGTCACCCAGGCTTATTATCCTGAGGGATCTCAATATCCACACTGAGGTCGGATTGCATGGAGCGGAGCAGGAATTCATAGCCGTTATGGCAATTATGGGACTGTCTCAGGTGGTGGTGGGCCCGACGCACGAGGGGGGGCATACTAGTCTGGACTTGATATTTTGTACTGACCGTGAGGCAGGGGATCCGTTGACTGGGGGTGTGGCGTGCACACCCTTGCCATGGTCGGACTACTACCTCCTGCGTACCTCCATCCTGGCACGCGGGCCTGACCATAGGGGTGCGAGGCCAGTTTGAATGGCCCGCCTCCAGAGACGTATGGATCCAATAGGTTTCCAGAATGCTCTGGGGGAGATATCTGGAGAGCTTGACCTTGTGGCCATTTTGCACGTGCACAGGTTGGTCTATATTTTGGTTTTGGTAATGAAAACAGATTATTTTCTTCTTGGCTTTTGTCAGTTTTCATTACCTTGTCCTGTCGTTTTCATATTTTAATTACTAAAACAAACGGGCTATCAAATTAAACAAAATGAAAATGAATTGCACACCTGTAGGGAGGAGCCTTTTCCACTTTGAATATTAGAAGAGGCTCCCTGTGCCAAATGGGAGCTGGGGGTAGGGTTGCTCAGGAAGGGGGAAAGCCGGGGAGGGGAGAGATGAAACGAGTACTTGCAAAAACGGATCTCTGCCGGGAACGCATTCAACAGTGACGGGGTAATTTGGGGGTAACTGGGTGCCTGGCTTGGTATTCGGGTCCCGATCAGGGCACCTGATAGACTACTTGGAAAGAGTACTTGCCGTGGTGTAATCACATCGTAGTACCTACTTCATTTTGGCAGTCTTCAAACAAACAGCCACGCCGAAGGAGCTTCTCGATGCCAGCTCCCCTCTCCACCCTAGAGGGGAGCTTATCCGTGTTGCCTTTTCCCAGGCAGAGACAGGGGTCGCGCTCAGGAAGGGGAAGGAAAGGGAAAATCCAAACCACGGATCTGTGCAACAGATCCAACCCGTATCATTCTCCGTCCCTGGTCTCTTTGTCCGAGTTAGTCTTTCGATGCTAGGAGGCTGGAACGAGATCCAGAGGCCAGATCCAGCAGCTGGAAAGGGGCCACATAAAAACTAGCTGTGGGCCACAGCTGGGCCTGAGGTTCCCCACCCCCCAAGTCAGACGCTTCCCTTCTCTTTGGCACCTAAAAGGGTGAAGAACCGTCGCAGAGGGGGTTTACTGGGCCAGCACAAATGCCAAAATGCAATTGATCTGGACGGCCAAAACAACCATAGCCAAAGCGACTTAAGCCAATGTAAACTAAACAAACCTCAAAGCATGAGGCACAATCTAAGCAAACTAGAGAACGCAAACAGGGCATATGATCTCTGCGGGAGAGTAGGGCTCATCATCAAGGTTCTTAGGGAAAGGGGAGGCCTCCTGCAGAGATCATAGATCTATAAGGAGGTTTGCTTCTCTTGATGTTAGAGAATGGCTAAAGGGATTTCCTTCCTTCCTTTTCTCCCACTTCCCTTGCTGGCCTCCAGACTCCTCCATTCTCCCTTTTCCCTAACCTTCCCCTATCTGCTCCCTTGTGGCTCTCTAGTTCTCTGTGTCTAGTCTTGTCCCCTGGGCAGGGGCAGCTGGTGAGTTTTGATGTTGGAGGGGCACTGGGGCAGTAAGGCCGGTGGGCCTAGGGCGGAGCCAGGGGGATGGTAGGCGGGGGGTCAGTAGGTGGAGCCGGGGGGACAGTAGGCGGAGCCGGGGGAATGGTAGGCCAGTGGCATGGCATAACCCAGCAGCAAGGAGTTCCCAGGGTTCACATCAGATGGAAGAAAACACAGTCTACATGCACATCAAGCTTTAAACAAATAATTTATAAACCCAAAACACGGGGAAACACCCAAAACACTGGCATAACATCCCAAACACTGGCATAACCCAGCAGCAAGGAGTTCCCAGGGTTAACATTGGATGGAAGAAAACACAGTCTACATGCACATCAGGCTTAAAAATAATAATTTATAAACCCAAAACACAAGGACCCATCCTTGTAAAGCACCCCAGGCCCCCAGCCTCTGCTCCCCAAGTCCCCCCCCCCCATGTTTACTCATACCCCCTTCCCCAGTGTCTCCCCAGGCTGGGGGCCTGGGATGGAAGGGGGGGAGGGTGTGAGAGACTGTGGAATGGGAGGGGGAGGGTGGGTGCAGGCAGAGGCGCCAGAATGAGTCCAGGCAGAGGCGCTAGAGCGTTCACTGATTAAGCGCTCTCTGCCTCTGTGGCGGCTGAGTGAAATTGACATCAGAGCGCCGCACTGCTCTGACTGCAGCAGTCAGAGCAGCACAGCATTCCGATGTGCCGCTGGCAGCGGAGACAGAGCACTCAGTCAGTGAGCACTCTGTCAGTGCAGCACCAGGGGGACGGTGGAGAGCAGGGGCAGGGCACTGCCCCAGGCGTCCCCACGCTCCAGTCACCACTGCCCCTGGGTCCTTTGCTCTGGCCTCTAATCTGCTTTCCTTTCCCCCCTTTGTCTTGCTCCTAGCTCCTGTTTTTGGCTTTGTCTCCCTGCTGGTCCCGGCCTGGCAACCTGACCCCCTATGGCCCAGATGCTACCCAGGGTCCTTGACAGTGACAATGTGGGGCAGCACCAGATGAAATTAGCAGGCAGCATGTTTAAAACAAAAGGAAGTATGTTTTTACACAACATGCAACCTGTGGAACTCATTACCAGAGGATGTTGTGAAGGCCAATATCAAAACGGGGCTTGAAAAAGGATTAGTTAAATCCTTAGAAGATAGAAACGTAAAGTTGGTCAGGAGATGAGACTTCAAACTGGTGGGATGTGGGAGAGAATGGAAGGAAATTAATCAATCCATTTATGGCCTGTTTGTGTACTTATTTGAAGCCACCAAAGCTGGTTGCTGTCAGAGACAGGATGCTGGGCTATATCGACCATTGCTCTGACCTAGGACATCAATTCTTCTTGTTAAGCATTAGATGTCACGGTGGTCTGACCATGGGGGCTCCAATCAGCTGCACTGATGATGGGCTTTGATCACCCAGACCTTATTCCTACCAGCCCCAATCAAAGCCATCCTAGAATTAGGAGCAGACTATGGGATGGGGCACTCAGAGACCCTGCTAGGGCCCCACCTAGTAAGGGGCAGGATTGTGGGTTGGTGCACTGAAAGACCCTGATGGGACCCCCTTAGGGATGGGCGAACGCAATTCGAAAGTTCAGAGTTCGGGCTGAACTCTGTTCGGTCGACCGAACCGAACTTCCAAACCAAACTTGAATTTCAAACCGAAATGAATTTCCGAACTCAGTCCTGTTCGCCCAAGACACACCAAAAACCCTGGTTTTGAATGTCTGAACTTGGTTTGGAAGTTCGGAATTTGACCGAACTCTCTCTGTTCGGTCGACCGAACAGAACATCCGAACCGAACTCGAATTTCAGACCGAACTGAACCGAACCGAATTTCTGAACTCGAATTTCAAACCGAACCGAACCGAATTTCCAAACTCCGTTCTGTTCACCCATCCCTACCCCTCCTAGTGTGGGGCCCTATGCAACTGCACCTGTCACTCACATCTGTATTCCCCCCTGGACAATATTACCTCTTCATGGAATGGCATAAAGGTTTTATTGTCAAGAGTCTAGGATGGCTGCATTACGAGTTCCCATAAAACTTGTATCCCCCACCACACATTGTCCTGCATTTTCTGTCCTCTCTGCAGTGTGTGAGAATGGGGGAGTGGGTCTATTTTAGAGAGTTTTTAAAAAAAAAATATTTATTGACCCTGTTTGACTTTCCATCTATAAATCTGGGCTGTTTTAGCCTGTATCCAGCCTGTATGAGTCTCGGGGAAAAGTCTCTGTACGAGATGGAAAAATAACCTGGATGAGAAATCTCTCCCGTTTACCTTAAATAGTTTTTCCTCACAGGACAGTGCCATGATTTAGTAGCTGATAACATTAGCGTCTATCAGGACTGCTGCTGCTACAGAACCCTTGGTTCCGGATTCTTACGTGTTACACAATCAATCACCTCATTTCTAGTCACAAAGATGCGTGGGATGTTGAACCTTAAACTTGTCCATGGTCCAAGACAGAACACAGCAGAATGTCATAATTCTGGGCAGCTATATCACCGTGGGAAAGTGGGGATAATTATGCAAGAAACCAAACCCTCTTCTCTTCCCCTATAGCAAGGGTGGGGAACCTCAGCCCAGGGGCCAATTGCAGCCCATGACAAGTTTTTACATGGCCCCTTTCCAGTGGCCCCTGAATCCAGTTCTTCCCTCCAATCTTTGAAAAACTGAGCTCAAGGCAAGGGAGCAGAGATGAGGTCGTGCAAACAAGGCTAGGGAACAGTTCCATGGCACAGATCCATGATTTGGACCCTCCTTTCCTCGAGTGCATCCCTTAAGCACCCCCGCCCCAACTTCTGTGTGGCCCTCAGAGCTTGTGCAAGCTTTCAAAGTGGCCCCCGGGAAGGAAAAGGTTCCCCACCCCTGCCTAATAGTTCTGCCCCGATTTTCCTGCTTTGCCCCACAAAGGTGCATTCTCATGAGCGTGCCAGCTCCAGGGGTTCCTGATTTGGAGGTCCCCCTCTGGAGTAACTGCCTCCCTCCACTTCTGTTCTCACAGGCAGCGAGATTAAGTAGCTCCTCCCCTCCATTGCTGGCTTTCCACACTTCCTTTGACATGAACACTTGCTCCCCACCTAGCCCTGCTATATGGCTGAGGGAATAGGGGTGATTATGGGCTGAAGGAAACTGGGGAGCTGATCCACACACCCATGAGAAAGGCTGCGTGAAATCTGCCTCATCGCTGACACCAAGAACAGGAACGGCAACGTGAAGTAAGATCCGTAGCACGGAAAAATAAACGGCATTCCTGGCACGCACTCAGTCAGAAGGCTAATGTTATCAGGGTCAAATATCTTTCTAATTAAAAAAATCTGAAGCCGCTGAGGTGAGGCCAGAAAAATGTAACAACGCCTTTAAAAAAAAAAAAAAGTCAGTCACTTTTGGGCAAATAAAATTACAGATTAATCCTTAATAGTGAGAGTTTGCATTGTGTTATTTTTAGGACGATAGCCGTGTCTGTGGAAGTTTGGCGTTCCTTTCACATTCCCAACACACAAAGGGGTTGATTCTGCAAACGATTAGGCTGGAGAATATCTTTATCCATGGGACTACCCACCCAAATAAAGTTTGTTATGTTGCATAAGATTTTGATTCATACAGTCTAAGCAGGAGTAGGGAACCTCAGGCCCAGGGGCCAAATGCAGTCCATGGCTAGTTTTTATTTGGCCCTTTTCCAGTTCCTCAATCTGGCCCCTGGATCCAATTACTACCCCACCCCCTAGAAAAACTGAGCTCATAGTAAAGGAGAGAAAAAGGCCTGCAAACAAAGCTAGGGGATGGATCCATGGTACAGATTCATGATCTGGAGCATCCTCTTCCTGCGTCGTGCACTCCTTAAATACCCTTGTTCCCAACTTCTCTGTGGCCCTCGGAGCTTGTACTAATTTTCAAAGTGGACCCTGGGAGAGAAATTTTCCCCCACCGTTGTTCTAAAGCCAGAAAGGGCCGTTCTGATCACGTAGTGTCAAAGTTCCCAAACTGTTCAGCGCGCTCTTTTAGAGAATTCCTTCCTAGCAGCGCCCCGTCCTCTTTCAAACCCAGCAATTCCCAAACTAAGGGTTACAATCCCAAACGATGTTTAATATTTCACTATTCACAGATGCTCCTCCTCTTCTGTCCTTCAGTGGCCCATCCTCCCCTTGTAACTAAAGTAAGCAAGCACTTGATCCTGAAGCATGGCTTCTTCATGACTGTACCCTTGTCTCTCCCTACGTTCCCCTTCCCATTGCCTCCTCTCCCTTGTCCATCCTAGGACACATTCCCACAAACAGCAGTAAATCAAAGCAGTTACTGAGCACTCCCTTTGGGTAGGTGGACAGATTAACCGAAACAGCTTCCCAATGCCAGAGCTCCCTCTCCACCTTACAGAGGTGGAAGGAAATCTGTCTATGCTGTCTTCACCCACATCAAAACCCACGTAGCCTGTGGACCTCCCACATCAAAGGCTACCAGTCTCTGGTGGGTTGGAAGGGAATCTGACTACATTGGGTATTTTCAGACGTTACGAGATCCCAGTCAACCACAGTGAACCACGGTCAATCCCGCGGCGGGGCCAAAGCACCCTGAACGTTTGTTCGGCGGCTGCCAGATGTTCACCACAGTCAATACCCACCCTGGGTCAAAATCAACCACGCTTCCGGTGCTCCAGCCCGGACCATCGCCGAAAGCGTGGTCAAAGCAATTCCCACCGGGAAACAATAAAAAGTAACGTCTGAACGGCAACCACCGGCCGGAATCAACCAAAATGATTCCCAGCCAGGGACAAAGCACACAGCATCGCTGCCAGGCAACCAGCAACAACACAGGCCGCAGAGGGAGATTTAAAGGGCACACAGCAGCAGGGGGACGTGGCGGGATGGAGCAAGGTGGAAGGGAGAGGAGAGTGGCGGATGAGAGAGCGAGGGAGGAGGAGGAGGCGGTGGTGGAGTTGCAGGTGGTCGTGCTGCACATGGAGGAGGTGGAGGGACAGCAGCAGCAGCAGCCAGGACAGGCCACCCCAGGGACAATGACCGGGCTGGGGGAGGAGGCACCCCGGAAACGGATAAGGGGACCAAAGGGGAAGGGGACCTGGTGACACAGGGGCACCAAGGGGGCTGGGGGGCCAGCTGGCTGGTAGGAGGGGGGAAGGGGGCTGGCCGCGGGACAGGAGCAGAACGGCAACCAACCCCCCCCCTATGTCCCGCAGACACGGAAACGGGCCCGGGAGCCCGAGCCCCCAGAGGAGATGGGCACAGCCCAGGCGGAGGAGGAGGCGCAGGAGAACCCAGAGGGACCATGGGGGAGATGGCCTTACCACAGAGAGGGGCAATGGGGGCACCGGGAGACCCAGAATTTTATCCGCATCTGGGGGACCCTGGAGCATCAACTGGAGCTCGCGCTCAATCAGCACGCATTCCATGAGATAGTGTGGGACATGGAGGTGGCGGGGCATCACAGGACCGTGGTCCAGCGCTGCTCGAAGGCCAAGGAGCTAAAGAGCGGATACAAGGCCATTCGGGACAACAACCGGCGGTCCGGACAGAGCCCGGACCGCCCCCTACTATGATGCCCTGGACCGCATCCTCCATATGAAGGAATCGATAGTAGCCCCGCGCCTTGTGGGGAGCACCGTGATTCAGGGCAGGGAATGGGCCGAGGTACCCCCTCCCCTCGCTGCCCCACAAGAAGGCACTGACTCCAGGGCCCCCGACCCCCTGGAGGAATGCCCAGGGACCTCCCGGACCAGCAGCCCCCCCCCAACACCAGC